>JAAIIK010000099.1:4305988-4319019 GCA_014706435.1 Silurus glanis
ATTTACATTTATCCTTCATACGATTAAAGCTGTAGGGTTAAGGGCCTTGCTCAGGGGCCCAGGAGTAGGGTTGCAAAATTCTGGGAATTTAAGACTGGAAACTTTACATAGGAATAAACTGTAAATTTACAAAATTGCAGGTTAACCAAATAACGGAACTGATATACAGGGGTATATGATGTAACTGTTCTGATCTTCTTGGAGACATCTGTGCATGAGTTCCTGCAGACTGTTATCCCTTTTTGGTCTGGTGTGACTCTAGAGGGAGTCTGTCTGCGATATAAACACTCAGAACTCGGGTCAGATCTGTCTGCAGAATGTATGACAGGCTCTGGGTTTTGTGGACATGCAACTTAAAATGGGCTTCAGTCCCATCAGACTTTTTTTTTTTTTTTTTTTTTTCTTCTTCTAGTGATGCTCATTGTATCTTTTTTTTTCTTTCAGTAATAAACCTAAAAAGGCTGCTGCTGAAGATGGTGACGCTACTCAGGCCGGCGCAAAGGTGAACTTTGTTTTATGCTGCCCTATTTTTAGTCTTTATTTTTATTTATTTGTGTTTTCGCTGATTGTATTGTATGAGGAAGTCTGGTGTGTCAGAAGTATGTGAGGGTGGTGCAGGACATGTATGAGGACAGTGTGACAGCAGTGAAGTGTGCAGTAGTGATGACAGAATTTAAGGTGAAGGTTGGACTGCATCAAGGATCGAATCTGAGCCCTTTCCTGTTTGCAGTGATGATGGACAAGTTGAAGTATAAATGAGAGGGAGGGCAGTGGAGGGGTGCGGTTGCCAGGAGCACCTGAAAGATGATATAAGAATCAAAGTTTTAGGCCTCAAAAGTCTTAATTTCCTGTTCTGGGTCTTTAATTATTTAAAGCGGCTGTTAATTATACGATGTCCATGTACTTCTACTGTTCATTGAAATGTTTCTGCAGCACTTTAGAATGTTTTTTTTTTTTTTTTTTTTTTACCTGCAGAGGAAACGCGACGAGAGCGGAAGCGAAGGTGAGGCTGCACCATCGACCCCGAAGACGGAGGAGATGAAGAAAGAGAAGAAGAAAAAGAAGAAGGAAAAGAAATTAAAGGTGGCTGAGGAGGAAACCGAGGAAGCACAAGCCACAGAGGAAGTGGCAGCAGAAGAGGAAGCGGAGGTGAGATTTAAATAAAAACGTGTCTCTTAGCGCTTTATATACACATCGCTTAGTGTTCGCTACACTTATGATTATTCTCAGTGAGATTATTCTAACGCTGAGCATCTTTAGGGTTGAGGGCCTTGCTCAGGGGCCCAGGGGTGGCGGCTTGGTGCGTTTGGCATTTGAACTTTCAACCTTCGGATCCAAAGCACAATCCCATAACCACTAGACTACAACCTCCCTTTATAGGCCAGTGATAATATGCAAGAGAACAAGGATCTGACTGCATGATGGTGCACTTTTCCTGATAGTTTGCATGTAATGACTGCTAGAACACGTCTTCACATCACATGACCAAAAAAATACAATTCTTCAGTGGTTGGGGAAAGTTCATATTTGAGAGATCAGACATTGTGCAAACTTTGTAATTAGCAAAATATGCTGAAAGTCGCTTGTAACAATTGAAATCACAATTTCTCTATCGGTAGATGTTCCGAGATGAAAACCAGACCACGGGTTCCCCGTATTCCTTGCATTTTTTAAAAATCTATTTGCACATTTCTTATTCTTTGCTGCTGTAACACAGAAATTACCCCATCGTGGGACGAATAAAGGTTTATCTTATCGTCCCAAATGCTGGATGCTTTTAGCTGTTAATATACAATTCAATACGACAAAAGGCGCCCCCTAATGGCAAGAAATTACACCGACATTTAATATCAAAAGGACTCGTTTCCCATATAAACGATCAAAAAGCAAGAATTCATAAACGCTGCACACTTAAAATTGTTTATATTTTTTTTTTTTTTTATCTGCTAAATCTTGCAATGAATTGGATTTTTATTTAATTATTTGAATTTGCCATGAAATTGGTTTCGGCAATAAAATACCCTGTGGCTTTTTATTTATTTACGTTTGCAGGTCACAGAAAGCGCCAAAAAGAAGAAGAAAAAAAAGAAGGTGAAAGAAGCCGCGGATGATTCGGATTGAGAATCTGAACCGGATTAACAGACTGTTGGAGTGTGTACCATGTGAGGACCAGGGCTCAGCCATGAATTCTCTGTCTTTCATGTGACCTCCAGAAACGACGTTCACTTCAGCCCAGTGTGTGTGAGCGATGAAAAACCGTAATTCTGGAGGTTTTTATTCTGAATATTAATTGAACATCCGCCCCGTCGTCATTTGTTCACTTCAATAATATCGCATTGAATAGATGCAGATTTCTTTGGTTTTTTTGAAAGCTGTGTATGATAATGATTATTTTTTTTTTTTTTTTTTTTTTACCTCATCTTGTATTTTTTTTCCCTGTGAATCCCCCAGTGTCTGAACAGAAAACGCCTTTATTTTGTATTATGTATATAACAGAGGATCAACTTGTACCCCTGAAGCATAAGTCAGATTGAATAAGAATTTTTTTCTTTTCTACACGCTTGTCTTCTGTGTTCTTTCTTTCACACTAAACACCGATGTCTGTTAGTCTCAGTATGAGGAACACCAGAAGGTTGCCAGTGGCGTTTTTATTCAGTTGTTTGAGTCAAAAGTGCAACACTTTCATGCGCTACATCAATACGGTTTCCCTGTTTTTATATTTAATACAGTAAATGTAAACCTGATGGGTTTCCTGTCGTAATACAGCAAAACAACCGAACACTGAAACCATGGAGGTGTTTATCACAGTAGTGGTCTTCTTTTTTTTTTTTTTTTCTTTTTTTTTTTTTGCATGGTCAATTGACACTTCAAAGGTGCACATTTCTCATCTAAAAGCAAAAAAATAAGTCTCCAACTTATTGCTTTAATAAAACTGGCATGTTGAATAGGTTCAGGAGGCCAGGCATGATCTCCGAATAAGAGTCAGACATCTTCGTCTTCTGACTTGGTATTGCACCTGATTTTACAACACTGAGGCCTCTGATTTCATTACACTGATTACGAGGGACGATTCGGGGTGTGTGTGTGTGTGCTTGATGATCTTTGGATCAGTAGACCCAGGACACAGGAACCCACTGTGGGCTTGAGGAGGCTCTCTCTAATGCTTCTTCTATGCCTTTCACGCTCTCGTCTACGTCGTTGTTGACCAGGATGACGTCGAAGAAATGGCGGTAGATGCTGAAAATGGTGTCCGATTCCTTCTGCATGGCCTGCACTGCTTCTGACTGTAGGGGTGGAGATAGAAAATGGGGTATTTGCACTGGTTTGTCAGGTGAATTAGTACTACAGTTAATTTCAACAACGATAAACTACTGAATAATCAACAGAAATTTGGTTTCATCATGAAAATTGGGTTCACTTTTGAGTCTGGTTCCTCACAATGTTTCTTCATGACGTCTGAGGGAGTTTTTCCTTCTCTTTTGTCATTTCTATAAAGCTGCTCCATTGTTAAATGCACTACAAATTAACCTGAATTGAATATTTATAATAAAATTAATTCAATACTTTAGATCATTAACATATAACAGTTTGCATGGAAAAGACCGTAAGGAGTCGAGGCAGCAATTATAACTAGATTATTTTCAACAAGTAATTTTTATTTGTGATATTACCAATAGACATCTGAAAGTAGCTACACAGAGATAAAGTTGTATAAAAGGATGTATAATTATAGAATTAGTCCCTGTATGTGTGTTGCTTATATGTTTATCCCTGAAACTTCATGAGGAAGAAACCTTGAGAAGAACCAGATGCCTAAGGGAACCCATCCTCATCCTCAACACTGAATGTCCATTCATTACAGTCAGTGGTGGATGAAGTACATAAAGCATGTAGTTGTTAAAGTAGATCCAGTAGGTAAAATGTGACTCCAGTAAAGTAAAAGTGTCTCTTTAATCTTTCACTCGAGTAAAAGTACTAAAGTTTTTGCCTTCAAATGTACGTCAGTATCCAAAGTAGTGATTTATTATAACTATAATGTTTCTATGATCCTTTTAATTCTTCACTTAATCACCTCAGTTGATGTGTAAAGACTCGAATGTGACTCTCAGCACACTGATCTATTAATAGAATGATATTAAAGACTCAAACACTGATTGATTTCTATTACGATGATCATGAACCCAAAACCTTTTTTTCTACTACTTTAATATAACGTGTAAACGAGGTCACGTGTGTTGCGGTGAGTTCGAGTCTGGAGTTTCTTAATCATTTATTCCTCTCTAAATGTTCTGCTTGATGTTGAACTGATGCTGAACTGTATGTTGGTGATCAGTAGATGCACCGAGCGCCGATCAGAACACGTGTAAAACAGAGCGTGCGCTCGATCCTGATTGGCTGTGTGTACATTTTTATCCTCATTAATAAAAAGGAACGACCGATTTCACTAAAGTAAAAAGTAAAATATTTGAAATGTAGTGAAGTTAAAATAAAAATCTCCCCAAATGGAAACACTTCAGTAAAGTACAGATACGTGAAAAAGCCACTTAAGTACAGTAACAGATTTACTTCATTACTGTCCAACACTGCTAACAGTTCCATCATTGTTGAGGTGTTTAGTGATAGGGGAGGTGGGAGCTCAGTGGTTAAAACATTGGACTTTGGATCAGAAGGTCACAAGGTAAAAATCCCACCACAAGCTGCCACTGCTGGGCCCTCGAGCAAGGCCCTTAACCATCCCCTGCTCAGTTCTAAGCTGCTCTGGATAAGAATGTCTGCCATATCCCATAAATGTAAATGATTAAATGCAGAACTGTTCATGCAAACTGTAGTCCTGAGCCCATTGTAGTAGACTGTAGATATTAATCACAGCCCAAATCCGTCGTTGCCCAGTAACCTCTAGGCTATTTTGTGTAACTTGTAGATGTGATGTGAAATAAAGAAGTTGATTAAGAAGAAAGAAATGGAAATAATGTGACTGACCTGGTTGCCCGAGTTGGTTGGTGCTATGAACACGATAAGTGGAGCGAACTCTGCAGTTCTGAGGAGTTTCAGCGTCTGGAAGAAAACCATGTCATTTACTCTTAAGGAGTATAAAAATGAACCTAGGCTGACTTTATATCCGAATATATTTACATATATAAAAAAAACTATAAATAAACACAATGTAAGTGACATTTGCTCAACGCAGCCATTATTGACCAACCTCCTGACCAAGCATAGAACATTCTCTCTTGTGCTAACATCTGATAACTGTCTAGGAGAGTTTCAGGTTCTCTCTAAATGGCCCTGAGGTTTCCTTTATAAACACTGTGAATGTTTACCTGAGGCTCCACATCCAGCACTGCGATCTTATCTTGCTCATGAATCTTCTGGATGGTTTCCATCTTGGTGCCGAACATGTTGCCCTGAAAACTTCCGTACTCCAGGAGCTCGTTTCCCACAATGCATTTAGTCATCTCTTCATTGGAGATGAAATAATATTCCTGTCCGTTTTCTTCGTCTTTCCGCTGAGGTCTGGTTGTGTCTGGTTGAATGGAGAGACGCTTTATTAGTGCTTTGCACAGCGCAGGATTGAAATGCCGAACAATGAGTTGATTACTGACTCATAAGAATATCAGCAGAGCATAATCAGAGTTGGAGGAAGTATATTGTTCCTCTAAAGGAGGAAAAGTACTAATCTCCTGCTAATATTTCTCCAGTGACAGTAACACTCCTCATTTTACATTTCTACACCAAATTTTCGCATGAGTATGAAATGTATGAGAACTTGATGTGCATAATGGATGCAGGTCAGCGTTTTATTCTCCTTCACATCACACCTTTATATTGAGATAAAATGGATACTGAACAGATGCTGTCAGTCTCACTAAATTATTTGAGCTACAGGAGCTCGTCTGTTGGATCAGACCACAAGGACCAGCTCCACACGTGCATCAATGACCCTCGTCCCCCACGACCCTGTCGCCGGTTCACCACTGTTCCCTCCTTGGAGCACTTTAGATAGATACTGATCACTACAGACCAGGAACAGCCCACAAGAGCTGCAGTTTTGGAGACGCTCTGACCCAGACGTCTAGACGTCACAACTTGTCAAATCCTTACACTAGCACATTTTTCCTGCTTCTAACACGTCAACTTTGAGGACAAAGTTTTTTTTTTCAAACTTTGAGGTCAACTTTTTCGTGTATTAGACATATATATATATATGTCCTTGAGTATATTGATATTCAGCCTTTCTGTATGAACTACTTACGAGGTGCAGGGTAGGCGAACTTTTCTGGGTATTTGGTCAGCAGGGAACTTTTTATGTGACTCCTTCCCACACCTGGAGCACCTACACGGAGTGAAAAAAAAAAAGACAGACGCATGATTTATCGTTAACGCAAAATTACGTTGCATCACTTTACACGCACTTAAATCGCGTCTTCTGAAACACGTTTTTTCAGATAACCTTCTTACCGATGAACACCAGAGTTTTTCTATTGAAGGCAGGAAGCTGTACGACCTCTTCATAAGAAATAACATCGAGCTGATCGAAGACTGGAAAGAAAAACAGGATTAATTTAAGTTCTATTCGTGTGTTAGAAATCCGGATCATAAAAACGGATGCGTTACTTACTGGAACTGTGTTTCGCCAAGTATTTGTCTTTGCATTTCTTCTTTTTGCCAAAAGGACTACATGACTGACCAGCCTCAGAGCTGCTCTTACTCTTGCTAGCTGCACGCCTGAAACAATAAAAAAAAAAAAAACATGAAAGAAGTAAATCAATAATAAACAATTAAGGTTTTTATAAGTATACTAGCTGAAAGTACCCGTGCTTCGCTACGGAAGGCAGAACGCTAAGCAATATGGCAATAAGCAGTAAGCACTGAGCAGGACTGGATGATCAGAGATCAGAACGTAACGTCAACAAATAACGTACTACCCCTTTGTAGTACCGATACAGGGCAAACTACTTTGAAAATAATTTTTATCGTGCATCTAACATCTAATAAGAAACAATGTACTAAGTTTCATTAGGATCCGTAATGTTATTTCGAAGAATTTACAATGCGTGAGAAATTGCGTTTTTCGCGAGTTAGCCGCGATCCAGGCCGAATTTTTCAAAACCCTTTCTTAGTCAGCACCTAAGACCCAAGAGGAAGGTATGTTCCAAATTTCATTGCAATCCGTTCAGTGGTTTTTGAGATTTCGTGATTTCGAGTGAGTGAGTCAGTCAGTGGTATTTCAGCTTTATATATATAGATTATTCAAAATTCCAAGTTAGTAAACCTGGCTAGATTGGATCGTACCATTCCTGAAGTTCTGGGGATGGTATGAGTCCTGCGAAGTCTTTCCCTGAATTGTCCACTCTACCCTGCCACCAGTTGGGATCTTTTTTGTTGATGATCTGGATGATGTCACCGGTTTTGAATTTAAGGCCGACCTCTTTGCAGGGGATGAGGTCGTCCTTGGCCGGGTCGTAGTCGAACTGAGCCCTCATGTACGTCTGAGATTAGACAGAAATTAGATTAATCACGTTTGTGCTCAATGAGAGGTTTAAAATGGTCATATTGTGATAAATGGTCAGTGATGGTCACGTTGTGTACATGTACACACAACGTGACCATCACACCCACATGGTTCTTCTCCTTTTTGAAGAACACGGCTGCACAGAAGGTTTCTGCACACGGTAGCTTTACAATTTCCCACAAATATAAATCCAATCATTCATGGATAGTGTTATAGTGAAAGATGTGTCATATAAACAGATGATCAGTAAATGAGAATATAGTGTTTGTGTCTGTACCAACCATATTGCTACTTATTATTATTGATAAATAATTTATTTATTTCAGGTCTGTAAAAGAACAAATTGTGTGCTTGTGTCTTTGTGGTATCGTTTGTTTGTCTGGGTTCCGTTTCTCGTTCTTGGCTTCAATCAGGTGCGTATAATCAGGGATTAGAAACGTTACGGGGATTAAACCCGAAAATAAATAAACATATTCAAAAAGCATGAAAAAAAAAAAATCACTCAAAAAATATGTTCGAGTGAAAACATCATTTAAAAAAACCTGCTCTTTTGTTTTAAGTTCCAAGCCTTACTTCCTGTTCAGAATTTGTCCCTTCCTGTATGCCCGGCTACAGGAAGATACAGGAAGTTAAATATAAACACATATAGCCAGGTCTTCTGAGACTTTCTGCAAAATAGATGCATGCATTAAAATAAATACATTTCTCTCGTTTTAACGTATGATTCTTTTTTTATTCTCAGCTTCCTATAAACGGAGCAGAATCTTTCTTTTAGGTCTTTCAAATCAAAATTTGCAAACAAACTGACGGAGATGGACAGCATGACGCAGAGCGTGTTAGTTTGTGTTAGTTAATTCTGATATTTCACCCATGAAATGGACTTTTGCTAATTGTGAGAAGCTGAAAAAATGAAAGCAAATTTTAAAAGCTTGACTTTATAAGGAAGTGGGATTTTCTACGGTTGGCCACTCGTGGTGTCTACACAGGATTCTTCTAATAAACAACAAACCACATGTTGAAAAGCCGTCATTCACCTTCAGATGTTATTAAAGTTCTGAATAAAAATCAACAAGAATTCATGTTTTGGAAAAATTCATTTCATTTCATCATCAACCAGAGCAAAGTATTTTTAATGCATTTATTACAAATCAAAAGATACACTATATGACCAAAAGTCTTTTCCAGCCATATGTGGTTCTCCGGGGCACTCAATTGTATCGGACGTCTTTGACTGCAGCATAAAATTTTCACTTCACTTAAACTAGGAGACCCAAACCTGTTCCAGCATGATGATACCCCTGTGCACAAATCCACCTCCATGAAGATCTACTTTCCATGGGTTAGACTGGAAGATCTCCTGCTTTACAGCTCTAAACTCCTTTGGGATTAATGTGAATGCTGAAGCACCCCAGACCTCCTCACCTTCTCACCTACATCACTACCTGACTTTACTAACACCCTTGTGGCTGAAAGAATCTCCACAGAATCTAGTGGAACATCTTCCAAGATGTTGGAGGTCATTACAGCACGGAATGGGAACTGAATATGGAATGGGATGTTCAAAAAGAAGCACATACCAACCTCTATGATGCTTTTACTTATTTCAAGCTTTGGATTTTATTATTCTACTGACAGATAATTGTGGTTTCTACAGAATACATTTGGGGAAAAAAAACAAAAAACCTTGCCAATTAAACAAAACTAGTTTAAGCTTCTATATTCAAATATCATATTCACACCAAATGGAGTTCAGAACTGTACCAGGACAAAGACAAAAGTACATTGCGATTAAAAACCAGATGCTGTATCGGACTTTTGCTCACCTCACAGACCATGGAGCGACTGTGCTGATTCGGGATGATTTTCAAAGTGACGATGCCGTCTGTATCTTTCTATAAAAACAATAACAATAACGATGATCATGATCATGACGTATATTTGGAGCATAATGTTTCTAAGAACAGATCCACATGAATCCTTCTCATGTTAGCAACAAAAGAAATACTGACCAGAATCTTTTGCAGTTCATCCACACTCTGATTCGCAACACTTTTACCGTTAATCTCAGCAATTTCATCTCCTTCCTGTAAAGAACCTAGGAGAACACACACACACACACACACACACACACACACACACAATGCCAATGCATTTGGAAATCTAGACCGTGCCTGGCTTTAATTATAAATGGATGAGGTGTTAATTGTAGGTTGAACTCATCATCATCATCATCATCATCATCATGGCTCACCTTGCCTGTGGATCATCCCTCCATGTAATATTCTAGCCACCATACACTTCTGTTTCTCGTTAAGTTTGAGAGTCACACCCTGATCCGAAACACAAGAACACAACACTATAAAACTGAGACCGATGACAAACGAAGCAATCCATAAACGACGAGGATCTTCGAACAGAATTCAGGACAGTACCAGTGGTTCTGACGGGTGCTTCTCGAAGGCCACCTCGCGTATCTTCGTCACTTCTTTGACGTTCGTATGGCCGGTGCTTCCGTTCGTGTACACCGTATTCTGCTCCTTCGCTTCAAATGTCTGCATGGCTGCCTGGAAATTAAGAATGAAAAAACACATGACTAGACTTTTCTGTAAAGTTTCCAGGAGTTTTCGAAGCGGGTGTAGAAAAGCTACAACGATCCAAACAGCCGTGGTGTACAGAAAAGCATTCCGAACACGTCAAATCCCGAGGATCTATAATCCTGTCATCGTCTGGTCTAAAGAATCTCTGTTTCTGCTGTAGAAGGCTGGGTCAGAATGTGATAGAAGGAACATGAATCAAGGAACCTTAACCCTTACCCTGCCTTGTATAAACAATCCAGCCTGGTGGTGATGGAGTGATGGTGTTGGGAATGTTTTCTTCACACACACACACACACACACACACACACACACACACACACACAATAACCAACCGGTTATCATTAGTTTATCTGAGAAGCAAGGATCTCACATTCTGTCCACAATTCCCCTTCTTATAATGGCCACTTCATGCAGGATCCAGGATCCAACAGAGGGACGTGTGAAGATAACAGCAGAGTCACAACACGAACAATTTGGGAAAATCAGCGTAGACTTTGTGATGCCGTCATTTCAACGCGATTTAATGGTTAAATAACGCGCTGAAATGATCTTTATATATTTATTTCTCCTCAACAAACTCACCTCGAGATCTTTATGGTTTATGGACTTCTTGAAAAATAATGACTTCTTTCTACAATACTTTAAACACGGTGTTTATTCGCTTAGCACAGCACCGGGTAATGTCAGAATGTCACGTTAAAAGGGTTCGGCTGCGCTTTATAGCGCATATCGACGTGTGCCATTTGCTCCAGGTTAAAGATTAAACGTTCCCATTTTTAACAACTCATTAGATCCCAGAAGAAATGACAGGGTTGTCATGGTTCTGCGTGCGACACTAGTGAATCATTTCAGGGTATTTTCTTTTTTGTTCGGTTGAAAATACATTGAAACATCACTTGATTATGTGATCGACAATTTGTAGTTTATTCAGATTATAAATGTACTTTTTTTCTATGTTATGTAGATTAGATATTAAATCCAAAAGCCAGTGGTTTTGATTTTATTGATCACTCACTTCACAGGATTTTGGCGTGACCATGAACAATCAGCTGTCCATTTCTTCTCAAACTGATAATCAAACACCCTCATATCCATTTCTCCTTTACAGCATGTGTTTATTTATGTTCACACAGGCCACTCAGATGCTTGTTCAGTCTTTGGACCACTACAGCTCACTCCATGTAGGTCTTCTCCCACACTACCCCACTGCCACACTCCTTCAGCTGGCGTCCATTAGATCGAAAACACTGATGCTTGCCTACAAAGCCAAAAACACACCAACAATGATCTCACACTGCACTGCACCACGTTTCCTCTGATCTTCAACCACTACAAGGATGACGTACTTCCAGACTTTTCAACAGAGCAGCAGTTCTAAAATGATGGATTCATCCTGATGCCCAGCTACTGGATGGAGTTCTCCTCAATTATTCACTGTAGCTGAGGATATTCTCCATATGAAGGTTACTGTGGAGGGTTAAAGAACCATTTCTCAAGAACCACGAAGAGGTTTGGGTTTTTTTTCCTCATACTATCTCATGGAGTTTTTCCTTACCACAGACACCACTGGCTCGCTCATTAGGATTAAAACTGGGGGAAAAATGTCTATGAATAAAAGTTTCATTCAAATAAAATATAAATAAAATTAAGCATATTTTTCTGACACTCTTTACAGTAAATTATTTATCGGACATCAGATCTTCTCTATAACTCCAGACATGAAGTCAAATTAAATCCTTCACTTGGTATCATCTTCACTTTTTCACACATCACACCCAGGAAATAAGTGGGAACAAATCAGTGAAAAGCCCGACAACTTTCCCCCGATCTCCTCTAACACGTCATTAATGCGTTCTCCGTGAAGCCTTGATGGATCACGCAGCTAGAAAATGATGAGAATCTTCTGGGAATCTTCCTTTATCATGTAAAATGGGAAAAAGGATGAAGGCTGAAGGATTGCGCAATGAAGCTTTAAAGCAGCGAACGGGACGTGTGGCTCACGTGTGGATCGTGAACGCTAATCTGATGCGCACTATCGCACGCCTGCGCATGGGCTGAAGGTCACACGCTTCTTATGACTCTTAACTGCAGGACTGGACTTTGGCCTTGTGGTGAGACAGAAAGGAAAAAACATGTTCATGAGGGACATTCACAGAATAGTTCTCTTTAAATTTCTCATTTTGGAAAGAAAAAAAAACCTAATCAAAATATTAAAGAACATCTCAAAGTACTTTATAAATATTTTGAAAAAATTTGACAAAAGATGAAGGATTTAAGTCCAGATATTCACCCGACAAAAATATATTATTAAATAAATTATTAAATATTAATATGCAATAAATATTTATCATTTTATTAATTAACACATTTTAAATAACTAATATTTTTCATATTTAAAAAAAAAAAAAATTCTACAAGGAAAAATGGGAATAAAAACTACATAATTACGGACCAAGTTAAATTTTGTTCAGAGATCTCTCAGTATAGTGTATTGTGACATCACAATATGGAGATTTTATAAAAGTGGACACATCCACCTGCACACACACCTACACACACACACACACACACATCAAGGGATCGAGCAGGAGTAAGTGCTATCCCTCTTGAGAGCTACAAACGTGCAAAAAAAGCAGTTAGTCTGCAGAAACAAAGATTTTTATGCAATTACTTCAGCAAAAAATGCTGATATCAGCATAAACATTGCTGACTATTCCTCTTTACACACACACACACAGGATATGAAAAGTGTCCTGTCAGTTCAGCAACAATTGAAACATCAAGGTTCCTTTTTTGCTCCACATTTCATTATCTTGTGATTTTTCCCAGAATGTATAGCAGTTATAAACATGAAAAAATATGTGTGTGTGTGTGTGTGTGTGTGTGTGTGTGTGTGTGTGTGTGTGTGTGTGTGTGTGTGT
>JAAIIK010000099.1:4327362-4339771 GCA_014706435.1 Silurus glanis
TATTATTATTATTATTATTATTATTATTATTATTATTATTATTATTAATAATAATAATCAACAATTTCCACAAGGGATCAATAATGTATTCTGAGTCTCATTATTATTATTATTATTATTATTATTATTATTATTATTATTATTATTATTAAAAACAACAACAATAACAATAATATTGATTGGTTTTTGTAGCCTTTTCCCCACATATTTTTCTTTAACTTTAAAAACTTTTAAAAGGCCACTTTTAATACAAACATATTGCAAGATAATGCAAACGAATACAGTGACGGTGAATCAATTGTTCAACTATCAATTCAAACTTTTAGATTTGTAACAAGGAGTTTGCGAGTCAGAAATGAAAAAAAGGTAAATTTATGAAAGGTAAATTTATACTCTGGAATCCAGTTCGTTGAAATGTTCAGCAAACAGAAAATCACTGTAGTTTTAAAATCTTATGCAACCTTTAGGTCTCTGGTTGTTTATATATAAAACCCCAGTTTGCTCTTTTGTTCAGTCCATTCTTGCTTTTATGTGGAAAAATGTAGCAGGTTGTTCAATCTGATCTACAATATCTAGAAGCTGATGGGGAGAAAACGATGGTTAATCAAGCGAGGTTTCTGAAAGCTAATGCTCAGCAGTTACTGTTTCAACCACTGACCACAAATCAAAAGTAGGGCAGATTGGAGGAATAAATAAAATCTATAAAAGAAGGCGTGAAAATTTTACTTCGACTGATTTATCTTCATTCGCTAAACATCTCCTTTTTAGGTCTAATGTGAGGAATTTTGAGTTTTTCATGATTTTTCGAGAATGTAATAAAAAATGATCATTTACATTAAGCTACGTTTTTATTTACAGACTTGCATTTACTTGAAAAGGGTTTCTTGTGGTTTGGCGTCCCATAAATATAGTGTCTATATAGAGTCTTTCATACACAAAGAGGTCTGAAGTCTGAAATTTCCTGTGTAAAACAGAGCGAAGATTAATCTGACATTTCTCACCCTCGTCTCGGTTGAACCGCTAAACATCAGGCCTCTTTACAGCGTTGGATCCTGCTGCATGACTTGCTGACGCAGACTTCGCTTGCTCATGCTATGACATTCGCTTTCCACTTCCTGAGTCTCTGCAGTGTTTTTAGAAGCATGCTGCTGGATGCGCTTCGGCTCTGATCTGATGTCAGTCTCCATATCTTTTAAATCGAAGTTAAAATAATTGTGCAAGCGTTTAAGAATCCAGGTCGCTGTAATATCCAGGCTCGTGCTGCACCTACATCTGGCCTTGTTTGCGCAGAAACTTTAAATCCAGCTGTGTAAAAGTAAACACTTGTACACTAAATGTAATTGTAATAAGTAACATATTTTTGTAACATTCTGACACATGTGGCATTTCACCGCTGCATGTAACACATATGCATTCTGTTCTGTACACCTACGAGTGTTCCTCACCACAAAGTTCAAACCACACAATCGAATCAGACGTCTCTGCACGCTGTAGCGTTTTTTTCTCGAGAACTAAGATTCCCAACCACTGTTCCAGAATGATGATGCTTCCAAAATTTGCTGGTGTACACTGGAAGATCTCGAGTTTCCAGCACAGAGACCTGAACTCCTCAACCCCACCTGAACTTGGACTGGAGTTTTCTCAAACAAACCAAACTCAGTGTCTGATCTCACTAATGCTCTAAGGGTTCCTTTTTGAGTCTGGTTCCTCTCAAGGTTTCTTCCTCATAACATCTAAAGGGAGTTTTTCCTTCACCACAGTCTCCATGGCTGCTCATCAGGGATAAATACACATCGTTCACTTTAACTCTTAAATTCTTTGAGACGATGTCTGTTGTGAAAAGCGCTATAGGTATAAACTTGACTTGACTTGTCTACTATAAGAACAAAAAAAGGGGAATAAATCTGGAACGAGAGATTTAATGAGCGGTTGTAATGAATAAAATTTAGGACCAGTCATAAAAATCTGGACCCTTTAAACATTTTAGTTTATCATAAAAAAACATATGCAGCTGCTCTGTTTTTATAGCAATGCAGTGGAAGGACAGGAATGACAGATAAAAGCAAACTAAATGTGATAGTGATCGTTTTACTCTCTGGGTCGATACACTTATTTTGCCATCTAATATTTGCCATTTTGAATTGTAGACTTTTTATTATATACACTGTAAAAAAGAAAATCCTGTTAATTTACAGTAAACAACTGGCAGATAGATTTGCCAGTGTAAAGCTGTGATTTTTACGGCGCACCTACTGTTATTTGGAACAACGGTTTATTACCGTAATAAATATTACGGCACTGCGCCGTAGAAAATGCACAGTATAACACTGTAGGTGTTTGTTCGCCATGATACAGTTTTTGCATCCGTATCGTAATTTCATACACGTTATAAATGAAAATACTGTAGAATGTGATCTTTATGTTTACGTTATTTACGATTCCAAAGAAAATTTCTTGAACACAAACGACTCGGAAAAAAAAAATATTAAACGTTAACATCTTTTCCACTTCACCATTGCGATTGAAGAGAACACATTGCTCTGACTTCACATGAAGATGAAGATTTGGTTACAGAACAGATTGCGGTGACTTCACATAAACATCTACAATAGTTGCAGAACACAACGATTTGACTTTGCGTTACTGAACAAAGGCCCAATTGAAGTCCGAAAGGTTTCACAATTACTGCCATTTTATGTACAAGTTTGACTGTGTTCTTAGATACCATCTTCACCTGGCTGCCTTTGTTCCTCTCTCAGGGTTCAAACTAATGAAGTGTCTAAAAAGTAATATAGAAATATGAGGTATTAGAGTTGGTAAGTCAAGATAAATTTCAGATAACCCCAACACCAGTGAAGGACCGACACCAACCCTGCGAGGTCTTATAATTATGCTTTAACTCTGAATCAACAAACAAAAATGCTTTTTTTTCCCCCTAAAGCTGCTTTGAAACAAAATATATTGTTTAAACGCTATAAATATAAACCAGATTTCAATTGAATATTGAGAAACTTTTTAATCGTTAAGAGAAATTATACATTGTGGCAGGATACAAGTCATATTTATCTCAACATCGATTCGAGGCTCTAGGAGACCTTATTATCTGTGAGTAGTGCAGACAGCGTTACGTACGTTTGTCAGCAGTCATAAGCAGATCGCTTTTTAGGCCTTTGGTATGCAAAAAGAAAGAAAGAAAGAAAGAAAGAAAGAAAGAAAGAAAGAAAGAAAGACGCTTTATACTTGGGACCAACTATAATACATCGCTCATGGAGCACTGAGAGTTAAGGGCCTTGCTCAGGGGCCCCAAAAGTGTTATAAGTCATACTTGTAAAAAGCTCTATAAATGTAAGCATTGTCTGGTCTGATTAGCCCACTTCGGAACGAAGTACTACATAAAAATAACATCAACCGAAAAATAGCAAAGCATGCTGGTGGTAGCGCTGAGTTCTGTAGATGCTTCTGATCAGCAGGAAAACTGGTCAGGGTGGAAGGACTGATCAGTGAAGTAAAAACAGAAAGAAAGAAAGAAAACCTGCTCCAATCTGCCAAAGACTGAAGGTTAGAACGGAAAAGCGCCCAGTCGAAGCTCAGAACTCGATCAGATTGAGAATTTGTGGCCAGACATAAAAAAGACAGAGCTTGAGCAATTTTGCTAAGAAGAATGGGATAAAAATATCAGAATCCAGATAAGAAGATTCACGTCTATGTGCTAATCCAGTGGTGTGTCTCAATCGGCTTCATCTCTTGTAAATCTGTATTTCATGTATGTGGCTTCAGGTGCTGATAAGGATCTTCTCTAGCTAGACTTTAAAACACTGGTGATTCAGTGTTTGACAGACAAAATGACTAACTACTGTAGGTTCTAATTTCCTCATCAGTCACTGTCAAAAAAACGCAAACATATAAATAAACTGTATGGACAAAAGATTGGGACACCAGACTTTTTCAGCCGTATGTGGTCAAACTGTTGCACCAGCATTATATTTTTCTCTCACTTGAACTAGGAGACCCACTTTACTTCACTTCACTTGAATAAGGAGATCTCAGGTGGCCTGCTAAAGAGCTCTGACCTCAACTCTATTGAACACCTTTGAGATCAATTGGAACCAACAACATCACCTACATCAGTACCTGATTTTACTAACAACATTGGGGCTGAATGAATCTCCACAAACTCTAGTTGAACATCTTCCCTGAAGACTGGAACTTCTTATAACAGTAAACTGGAACCTTTCTGGACCAGAAAAAAAAACTTTCCCACATATAAATGTCATATAAAGCACACACTTTTCTGTCATGATAGTAGATTTAGGACATCAACGCTAACGTCAGTAATCATTTCAGACATGCAATAAGGACAACGTGCTTTTTACAATTGCAAGAAAACATGGCGTCATTTACAGTCAGAACATAGTGAGGATCGACGGTTGTGGGATATTTTTTAACGAGTTCCAATGCGCCTGAAGGATTTCAAAATGGCCGAGTCCTTTTTCAAAGCCTTGAGTTGTGAACTTTGGAGCCCAGATTTGTAAACCTTCACCTTTTCGAATGGTAAAAAAAGAAAAAGAAAAGAGAATTACCTTTAAAAAGAAAGACAAATTAAAAAAAGTTCAAATTTGGGTTTAATTGGAAGTCATTTAATTGAAGATTTAATTAAAGACTACATTCAATTTTATTTATTTATTACATTTTGCATTTCAGTAAATGAAAGCAAGCAGAAATAGGAAATGCTAGATATATGCATATATCACCGGTGTCACTTCCTTTGCTTCTATGATTGTGGGTTGAGCTTCTCTGAAGCATTTAACTGACACATTTTTTTTTTTTTTTTTACCACAAATGAGCAAACGTAATATCAGCAGAGAAGAGAGAAGATTCTCCTGCACTGGAACTCACATTCAAACTAGCTTTATTTCAGCCACGAAGTAAAGCACGTCAGTCTCAGAGGTAAGGGTTCGCTCTTAGGGTGGAATATTTTATTTATTTATTTAATGGTTAATTTATACATTTTTAAGGCGATAATTTCTCCAGAATTAATCCTCTAAATAAATATATGACATTTTATAACTTTCAAATTTGATGCAGTTCCTTTCACAAGTCTAATAACAATAATAACAATAGCATTATATTTATAATTTTTTTTTATCATTTTTGAGATTATGCAAGACACCAATTCTAGATTATTTTCTAGAGAAAAATATATTAAAAAAAGGGTCATTTTTTGTTTCCCAGGATGTTCAATGTTCACTGTTGGTCCTTAATTGTAAATTATATACTTTTAATTTTAAGTTCCTCCAGATTTTTCTTTTCCTCCAGTCAAAATGGATCTCCAGATTTCTAAACTAACACTAGAAAATCTGTACTTAATAAAATAAATATCTTTGTCAAGAATTTCCACTGCATCAGACTGACCGGATTGTTGTCGAAGAATTAGTGATGGTCAAATTTTATACACTAGTGTCAGAATGGTAAAAACGAGACCTTCAATAAATTTTCATAGACTGATATTATGCCATAACAATTGAGTAGAAGATTGTAACGTTCTTTCATGACCCCATTTCCAAATCAAGCAACCACAGGAGGTTGTGTGCTCTGGTCTTGGAACCGCTGCTCTAACCAATGTTAAAAAATGCATACAAGTGGAAGTACTGCTACGGTGCACTTTAAAAAAAAGAATTGACGAGTTGTGATGATGGGAAAATGCTGTCCAGTGCATAAATTAGAACCAGGAATAAGTGAACTTCTTACTTCTTCTCCAACAGGCATGATGTCTCTGGGGCTCAGCAGCAACATCAGCAACAATGATACCTGTGAGATCCAGGATGGAGTCCTGTCCCTCTACCTGCCCATCAGTTATGCCATCATTTGCTGTTTCGGGCTTCTCAGCAACACCATCAGCGTCTTTGTTTTCTTCATACGACGCCACGAGGACAGCTCCACGGCTGTGTATATGCGTCATCTGACGCTCGCTGACTCGCTCCTGGTCCTGTGTTTGCCCCTGAGGGTCTTCTATCATTACAAACAAGGGCCTTATTTCCTGTGCAAATTAGTGGGCGTGTTCTTCTACATCAACATGTACGCCAGCATCTCCTTCCTCAGCCTGATCAGCTTGGACCGCTACCTGAAGATCATCAAGCCAGTTTGGGTCTTCCGTGTGCAAAAGGTGCTGTGGAGCCGCATCGCCTGCTACATCATCTGGGCGGCTCTTTTTGTAGTGACCACTCTGTTTTTTGTCAATAACAAGCACAATAATCCGTGCGACAAGATCTGCTTCCATTTCCACAAAAAGGGGATGTTACCCGGGAGCATCAACCTGGCCGTGGTGGTGCTCTTTGGGGGCTTGTGCCTGGTTTTCATTGTTTCCTACGTGAAGATCGCGCTGAAACTCAGAACCGTAGAGATGGGGAAAGGTGATCCGAACGGAGAAAATCGCAAAAAGCATCTGGTCCTGAAAACATTCCTGGTGCCTGTGATATTCACACTCTGCTTCCTGCCGTACCATTTGGTCAGAGTGCCTTACGTCCTGGCCCAGATGGATGTGATTAAGGAGGTGGAGAGCAAGCAGATGTTGCACACCTGGAATGAAAACACACTGCTTCTGTCTGCACTCAACAGCTGCCTGGATCCTATCATTTACTACTTTTTGTCCAGCATATACAGGAAGACGATCCTATGTGCCATCCAGGGCAAGTTTAAAACCATGTACGACTTAAACAGGAGACGAATTAGTATTAATCGATCGATCACGGAAATTTAGCACAAAACAAGGACTTATTATTTACAGCACTTATGAAAAGTGTAAAAAATCAAGTGCTTTGTTTTTTAAGAGACACAGGCATGTTTCTTTTGTTTCTATGCAGCAAACTGTGTAATGTAGGCATGAAGATTTACTTTGACCAAACAAATCTATAAATGTCCAGATTATTTTCATTGAGAACTTTAAAACTCGCCAAAGATGTTCTTCCCTAGTTGGAGATTGTGATCCAGTTCATCTCAGAGCAGTTCAGTAGGATTGAGCTGTGCTACTGAATTGTAACATTGATGTTGTGTAAGAACATACAGTTGTAAATACTGATAAAGCTTTGAGAGGTAGATGCAGTTTGTTTTCGAGACATATAGACATTTATTAATCATCTTGTTATGTTAAAACTTTCCCTGTGATTCTCTTCTGACCTTATATTTTCATCAGGGTTTAAAGGTTTAAAGATGACATTAGTTTTCAAAGTTAAAGTTAATCATGCATCAGTGTGTTAATCATGTTGTGGTTTCCAAATATATCATGTAAAGTGTTGAAAGTGCTCAGAATTTTGATGCCTTAACATTAAAAACCTCTTGTTACAGGGAATTTCCCACTGAACGCAACCTGCTTGATCTTTTTGCTGATTTCTTTGAGTGTTTTTTTTGCTGTGGATGAAAAAGATGTACAAAGGTTGTTTTTGACGTCAATTTCTGTCGAAAAGTGAACTCAAATGTATTTATAAATATTTTGTAAATGCACTTTTTATGATTTCTTTTTTTTTTTTTTTATCAAATGTTATAGTGAATAAAAAAGAAAAAATTCTGAATAAAAGGTTGAATCCTGTTATTATTAGACCTTTTTCAAAACATCTTTTTTAAACAGCTATAATGGTCTCTATAGACAATATACATTTTTAACTGCGTTAATTAAACATTCACATTAAATTATCCAACATGAAAACTTAAGAATCCTTCACTAATTTATTCATTAAGTAAGAATTGTTTAATAAATGTATATAATAATTTGAGGTCCATTAGAAACTGATTATTGCCATTTAATTTCATATTCGTTTTAGTGATTATTACTTTTAGTGATTTATTGTTCTGATTTATAAAAAAGTTTTATTCACTCCTAATACGTAAACTATATTATTTTTTATTTTTATTTTTACACAAATATGTTGATTTAAAATACGTAATTTTTTTTTTTCTGTGAACATCTCAAGAGAAAATGATAAAGGAAACTGATCTACGGTTGAAATCAGGTAAACTGTGAACAGTTTCGCTCATTAGGTAACAGCGCAGCGGTGGGACTGCAGTTGTGGTACCTGTTTTATTGTTTCATTTATTTTTGTTGTATTTCCATATTTGCGTTCGGATAAACCATGGATATAAAAAGCAAAGCACACATCACAATCAACAAAGAGATGACTTCAGAAAAGGAGAATCAAAGTCCTGGAATGGTCCAGCCAGAGCCCAGCCCTCAATCCCATCTAAAATTTATGGACATATTATAAAATTATTATTGATTTCATTGGATTGTTGTTTGTTGGAAGATCACATTAATGATGGAGTCTGACATTTATGTTACTGAGTGGCACCGAATGTCCATTTATTACAGATAAATGATGTTGATGTGCAGTGATGATCAACTGTAGTCCTGAGTCAGTGTAGCAGACTGATGACATTAACTACAGTCCAAATCCATCCTCAAAGCTCCTGTGTTACTCCGTAATTTCATAGATCTCCAGGCTGTAGATTTGAAACATCCCCAGTTGCACAGAGTCGATTCCAATCAAAGAGAACACAATCAGAGCAGGATGAAGCGAGCAGATCCGAGGAAAGGAGAGGAGCAGGAACAGTGGTCACTGGTACCTCAGGAGCATATTCAACTCGACCCATAGATAGATAGAGAGAGAGAGAGAGAGAGAGAGAGAGAGAGAGAGAGAGAGAAGAAGGGTAAAGGGAAGAGACAGATATGGATTATTATCCTTATTGTTGTTCATTCATTCATCTTCTCCCGCTTATCCGTAATTCGGGTCGCGGGGGCAGCAGTCCAAGCAGATTCCCTAGACACTTCTCCGTGTCCAGGGATCGGGTTGTCAAGGCCCCCGCCTTCGACTGCTGCCCGATCCTCTCAGCACCGGTCCCTTACTGTCCCTCCTGCAGGTGGTGAGCCCACGGGAAGGCGGCCCCACGTCGCTCCGACGTCATGGTCCTCGATTTATTTTTCTCGTAAGGGTCCCCAAAAAAGGGTCCCTTATTGTTGTATAAAGGTTAAATACACTGAGCAGTTGGAGACTAAAAGGGATCCACATATTTATATATTTATATTTATATTATATCCACATATTTAAATATTTACAGTTGTGTTTCCAAATTTGCTGCTTTCATGATTGCTTTTGTGTTTTCATATTTTTTGTTCAGTGTCGAAATTTGCCATGTGTTTCCAAATTTACTGTAAAAATACAGCCTTCTGAATTTTTTTTTTTATATATCTTACAATAGAAATATTCTTTTCACATCACAAACCCATGGCTTGCACTTACTTAAGAATAATTTTTGGAAATGTATTAGCATTTTATTAGCACTCGTGCAGTTCCCATCTTTGACCACTAGTCAATCATCACTATGGAGCAAAATAGTGACATTTATCAATTTATCAAACCATGACAATGTCATGGATATACTGTGTTAGTTTTAACATTCGAACATTGACTTCTTTAGTTTTAATGTTGGAACACATTTAGCAAGAAATTGGTCAACTTTTTTGACTTTCCCTTTTTTCATAAAGAATCTAAACTTTCACTTGAGTCATTTCTAAGAACTTCTTAAAACCTACACACTTCATTTCTTTTTCTCGAAACACACAAGCAAATTAAAATTCCATTAGCATAACATTTATTATTTAGTATGTTGCTTCTCTAGTCCAGTCCATTTAACTCCATATTATATCACCTCCTCTCATTTCCTGCCTTCCTGCCCAGGCTTGAACCCTGCTGATGCTTTTTTTTTCCAGATATGCTGATGGGCTGTAAACATAAAGGGGAAACAGTAACTTGGTTATAAGTTAGATTTTAATCTTTTCTTATCAACAACAGCATTTCTGAATCACTAAGAGAATGCAAAGAAGTGCAACACAGTGTGGTTGGAACTGAAAGTTGAAAGTCAGATGCAGAAAAATTCCCTATCTTTGAGCTTTGCTTACAGTTACAGCTGTTTCTATCAGACCACAAGTTTTGCTCAAAAGCATCAACAGCTTATACATTAAAACAGAAACAGAGACCCCTGATCATCTCAAAGATAAACTATGACAATTGCATTAGACGTATTTGGATTAGGTAGGATGACTTTTTCTCTTCACTTGAACTAGTAGACCCAGACCTGTTCCACCATGAAGATGCCCCTGTGCACAAAGCCATCTCCATGAAGATCTGCTTTCCATGGGTTGAAAGTGTGTGGGAGATCTCCTGCTATAGAGCTCCAACCCTATTGAACACCTTTGGGATGAACATCTTTGTGGCTGAGTAAATCTCCACAAATCCCTACAAAATGGAGTGGAACATCTTTCCAGAAGAGTGGAGGGTATTATAACAGGAAATGGGGACTAAATATGAAATTGGATGTTCAAAAAGCACATATCTCATGGTTAGATGTATTGGAGGTGGGAGCTCTGTGTTTAAGGCATTGGACTTTGGCTCAAAAGTTCAAGAGTTCAAATCCCAGCACCACCAAGCTGCCATTGCTGGGATCTTGAGCACCACAGACGCAGTATTTGCTTTGAGGATGTTTATGGAGAAGTATAGAGAAGGTCAGAAGGAGTTGCATTGTGTGTTTGTGGATTTAGAGAAAGCGTACGACAGGGTGGAGAAAGGAGTTGTGGTATTGTATGAGGAAGTCTGGTGTGTCAGAGAAGTGAGGGTGAGCGGGGTGCAGGACATGTATGAGGACAGTGTGACAGCAGTGAAGTGTGCAGTAGGAACGACAGACTGGTTCAAGGTGGAGGTTGGACTGCATCAAAGATCGACTCTGAGCCCTTTCCTGTTTGCAGTGGTGATGGAAAGATTGAAGGACGAGGTCAGATGAATGTTTGCGGATGATATTGTGATTTGTGGTGAGAGTAGGGAGCAGGTGGAGAAGAGCCTGGAGAGGTGGAGGTACATGCAGTAGAGAAGGGAAATGAAAGTCAGTAGGAGTAAGACAGAGTACATGTGTGTGAATGAGAGGGAGGGCAGTGGAGGGATGCGGTTGCAGGGAGAAGAGGTGGAGAAGGTGGAGGAGTTCAGGTACCTGGGGTCAACAGTGCAAAGTAATGGAGAGTGTGTTAGAGAAGTGAAGAAAAGAGTGCAGGCAGGGTGGAGTGGGTGGAGAAGAGTGATAGCAGGAGTGATTTGTGATAGAAGAGTATCTGTGAGAGTGAAAGGGAACGTTTATAGGACTGTGGTGAGACCTGAGATGTTGTATGGTTTAGAGACAGTGGCATTGAGTAAAAGACAGGAGGTAGAGCTGGAGGTAGCAGAGCTGAAGATGTTGAGATGTTCGTTGGGAGTTTTGGATACAAGGTGAGGGAGGTGTGCAGAGGAGGGACATGGGGTATATCAGTAGGAGAATGCTGAGGATGGAGCCACCAGAAATAAGGAAAAGAGGAAGACCAAGGAGGAGGTTTATGGATGTGGTGAAGGAAGACATGCAGGTAGTTGGTGTAAAAAAGGCAGATGTAGAGGACAGGGGGGTATGGAGACGGAAGATCCGCTGTAGCAACCCCTAATGGGAGAAGCCGAAAGAAGAAGAAGAAGATCTCTACTGAAAGTTACTGTATATTGTATTGATCACCAGTGTTGGGCAACGTTACTTTTAAAAGTAATGCATTACAATATTGAGTTTCTCCCCAAAAAAGTAACTAATTACGTTACTTAGTTACTTTTTATGGAAAGTAATGGGTTATATTACTTTTGCGTTACTTTTGCGTTACTCGTATCTCTTTCACGCCTTACAGGTGTAACAGGTGTAATATAGATAATTGCCATTAAGAAATAAGTTATATTAGGGCACAAGACATGTCTTAAACATTTAAAATGCTTAATAACTTCTTAGAGAACAATGAGATGATCGACTAACTTTTGACCACAAGGCTGAACACTTTCCAGTCGCACTTCTGTACACTGCTTTTCAATCTGCCTTCGCCGTCAGGAATGTAACTATCGTTCGTGTATATAAGGTTAAGGGTGTGGGCTGCACACCGGTGATGTGGAGGGAGAACATACCTTTCGCCGTCATCACGTAAAACTTCGTGCAATTCCGTAAATATGACCTCGTCCTCGTCTACATCATTCTCTGCTTCATCATCAGCTTGAAACATTCTGAACGCTTTTACAAAGTTCGTGCTATTATCAGTGACCGTGGCAGTTTATCTTCCCACAAAGTGGGAAGATCTCTCAAACTCTCTCTTTCTCTCTCTCTCTCTCTCTCTCTCTCTCTCTCTCTCTCTCTCTCCGCTGCGATGGCATCGTACATGTGTCTCCCATGGAAAACATTTATTCTGAGCAGTCTAGAGATCTGCAGTGGTGGAAAGTCGGCAAAAGTTTTCTATATTTCTGTCTCCATTTACATATATTCAACATTATACACACACACACACACACACACACACACACACACACACACACACACA
>JAAIIK010000099.1:4357270-4378617 GCA_014706435.1 Silurus glanis
GAGAAGGGTTATACTTAACCGACTGACTTTTTACAAATAAAGGTATATATATATATATATATATATATATATAAATGATGATTTACCATTTGAGGACTAATCAGTTCAATGGAGTTCATCAAGCTGAACCTTTAGTCCACAAATGGCAAACGAAAAGACGTCTGCGTTCCGGTTCTTTACTGTATAAGCCTTTATTTGTAAAAAGTCAGTCGGTTAAGTATAACCCTTCTCTTTTTTTCTTTTTTTTTTTGTACCACATACTGTTACAGTTTTGTATTAGTAAAAAACACATTTTTGCTCAAACACCTAGAAAAGCTGACGGACACCATTACATTAAATTGGCACTGACAAAAGAAATGGAAATACAACTTTACAAATGTTGATTTTCATGAAGACAAATCATACCTCCAAAAAAAGAAATCATCATAACATCGATATATTAACAGAACAAATAATAATAGTTATTGAAAAAAAAAAAAAGAAAAAAAAAAGAAAAAAGAGTAAACAGAACCAGTACAACACAAAACGCAATTGTTTCATAACTCTCAGGGCATCATGTAAAGTAGAAATATATTTCCGTTTTCTATGAGAAAAACAACAGCAATGATAGGAATTAACGACTTTTTTGGACACAACAAATACGAGCAATTAGAAAAGGAAACAAAAACGGATAAAAAATACAGAAGAAGGATTTAATTTTAGAATCAGTGAAGAGTGGGTTTTATTTTAAATAATAATAATAATAATAATAATAATAATAATAATAATAATATTAAAATCATTTTCTGCATGGTTGCATTTCGTATGGGATAATTGGAATATTTTCTTCTCAGCTAGATTTGATCGATTTATTTCATTTTTGTTTATTTTACAAACGTCAAAGGCCTTTCAGTTTGTGTCGTCAAGAAAAGCAAATGAAAGAAAATAATCATCAGAACGGTTCTGAATTCACACAGCTCAAGATCTTTTCCTTGATCGCTCATGCTTTCTAATGTTCACTGGGTGCATATATTGATCTACCGATTGATCGATCTATCCGTAATTAAACATGAGATATAAAAAAGAAATCAAGAAGGAATGAAGATGTGCATATTCCCTTCATTTGATTATCCGAATATTATATCGTGATGGATTCCTTTTCCTTTATCATACAAATTTTTTTTTCTTGTAACTGTAGTGTGTAAAGTTTGATCGCTTCCTGGATCAGGAGTGCAAAAGTAAAAGCACCTCAGAAGCAAGTCATTTTTTTTTTTACTTTTTGTGTAAAAGTAAACAAACAAACATAAGTAAATAAAATTAAATGCATAAATAGATGAATAAATAAGTAAATAAATAAAATCATGCAAAAAAAAAAATCAAATCAAAACAAACAAAAAAGAGAAGAAAAGAAAAACACTCATTATTTCCTGTAATTTTTTTTTTCCTTTGACGGTTTTTTTTTCCAGAGGTTTTTGTTTGCAGAAGTTACGCAGGTGCTGCAAAAGCTGTCCATGCCAGTCGCAGTGAGGCTAGCTGTTACTACCAACTGCCCTGATTTTTTTTTTTTTCAGTTCATGCATTAAGAAATATAGATGAAAGATATCATATTTACAATACAATTCACATGTAATTACACATATACACAAGAGGCAAGAAAAAATTCACATTGAAATCAGTTCAACAGTTTTTTGTTCTTCCTTTTTCTGGTGTTTTTGTGGCGAAAAACAAAACAAAATAAAACAAACAAAAAAAAGAATGAACTGGCGTAAAAAAAAAAAAAAAAAGTGATTTGGATGCGGATGAATCAATCTGGATGATTTTGGAGTGAATTAAGTGAAGTGATAAGAAATGACGTGTTGTCCATCGTCGTTTTTTTTATTTAGCCCCGCCCCCATCCCATCCCTGATAGTATATTATATAAAGCTTTCCCTTTTAAACATATTTATATATATTTAATATATAAGATCGACAAAGAATTCGAACATAAATTATTTACTCCAAAACCATTAAGACAAGAACTGTGACACATCCTCCAGTAGGCCGGATCGACACGGTCATCGCCGGCGCCGGTCTGCCGTGCACGAGGGTTCTCTTTAAAACACTGCCGTCATGGTAAATTCTTTGTAGTCGTGTAGTTTATAAAAAAAATGACTTTTCCTTTAATTGGATAGGGTTCAGGATTTTAGGATAAGAACCATATGAACCATATTTTCCTCTTGAACTCACAGTTTTGAAGGTACAGAACGTGACCGAACTCCCAGATGCTAGGAGCGATTCTACGGTCAAAGATGCTAACAGGGTTCATACTGTATCTCCCTGCCCAAACCTGATCTCATGCAAAACAAATGTCTAACACAGAAGTCTAATAACTAACAATCACTGACTTTTGTTTTTTGCGCTCGGTGAAAACGAGGCAGCACGATTGACCGAAACCCTCAACCTCTCCACGGAAAAAAACCCAAACAAAACAAAAGGGGGCTCCTCGTGTCCAAATTCATGACAAAGATGCTACGAAAGCAGAGAGAAAAATCATCGAACACATTTTTCTTAATGTTCTGCTGAAGCTTCATCACATGATGATCACATGGGCATTTTATTTTCCCAGATAAAATAATACGACCGTAGCGATTAGCGAGACGGGTCACAAGAGACACCCCCCCCCCCCCCCCCCCCCCCCAGTGTTGCTACATATATTTAAGTATTTAGATTTTTTTGGCCAGTTACCCGCCGTAAATTAGCATCTCAGCTATGGAATGCACATAATCACTTGCATGACCAAAAATCTCATAACGGGGAAAGAAAGACGCATGTGGATACTCAGGAAACGCAGAGCAGCGCCTTTTAAAGAATCGCGTGTATATTTCACGTGGCTCATTTTGTTCGGGTTTGCGTTAGCAATTAAAAACGTACTTATTGTTATTATTATTATTATTACAAGAACAGGATACAGGATCGGATTAACGCAGGTTTGAATGGAATCGGATCTTCGATAGATCTCAGGCTTGAAATCGACTCGCCATGTGGCGTTCGTGTCGTATTGCTGAGGTACAGACGTCGCACGTTCTTTGCGTACAAATGCTTTCGCGGTCTGATTACGCCGACTCTCGCATTGGGAGTCGGTCGATTTGTAGGGAAAAAAAACTCGCCACACGTTGATCGTCAACGTTACGCGTCGCAATGACGACACGCCGAAATATAAATTTTTTTCGGTTTTCATTTTCGCTAATTTCGATTCGTGCCCAGAAACGAACCAGGATACGTTTTCGATGTACGTTCACGTTTAAGCAGCATGCGTAGAAACTCCAAATAAATAATACAATTGTTCATTTATCAGTTGAATATTATTTGTCATGTGATATACTCTATAAACCGAATTGAGCGGGATCGCTTTGACAAATGAAACAAAGACATAAAAATCTGTGTTTCATTTAAAATCCATCATATCCGTTTTTTGGCGTGTCCTTATTTACGTGATGAATTATTTACGGTAGAAAAATTCACGACTGTTTGTTTAAGCTCATATCATTTTCATAGCCTTTGATAAAACCTGTAATATAACATCTCAACATATTTCTCCACATACAGTAGGTGCCAGGATGTACGAACAGGGCTGATAAAATTCAAAACCAAACCATGGCCACCTTTCAATTGTGCAATCATTCAAGCAAAAGTCATGTGACCTCATGAGCAAAGTCTCTGAAAACCATTTGCTTTATCAAATTAAACTAGGAATAGTTTTTCTCCAGCTACAGAGGGTGCGCTCGTCTGAACCGCTTCGTCCGTACACACGTGTGATTATATAATAAGTTTAAAACTGAGCACTTAATCAATGTCTAATTGCAGGAAACTTCACATCTGCTTTCATTCAGTGCTGGTTCATGGAATACACACGCAACATGAACATTGCTACACTTGATATAAAGTTATTTTGCAACCACCGTGTTTTCTGCACTTTCTGTCATGTGATCATGAGTGAACATCTTTGACCTTCAGGAGCTTCCATGATTGTTTAATTTCTTTCACTCTCTTTTCTCTTCCCGTTAGTCCTGCTTGTCCCAGGTTCTCATATGGAATGGTGGATGGAATGTGATGAGAGCGAGAGCAGAGAGCCGGTGGAATCTACTCGGCTCTGAGAACTGAGACCTGCTCAGAACCTCCTAAACCTTTGGGGCCGCAGAAGATTTCAGGGCTCTCGAGCTCTACCGGCCCTGATGTCTGGTCAAAGACAAAACCTTTGCAATGTGCATCCATCCATTCACACGTCCATCTGGTACCTCATGAATGACCCAAACCCTGCTGAGATCGGGCAGCTTTGGATGGAGCAAGATGGATCTCATAACAACTGGTGTGCATATGTGTGTGTGTGTGTGTGTGTGTGTGTGTGTGTGTTTGTGGTTGCGTACATGACCTTTGCTGCATGAGATGATGAGTGGATATTACACTGAAATTCAGCAGAAAGAATGACATAAGAATGGGTTTATAGGCCTTTTTGGTTGTCACGTCAGTTCATGGCTTTTATCGTACATCTTATTTTGCCCCATTAAGACTCAGAAGCTCTTTTTTTTTGTTTCCTGATCATGCTGATGTCATTAGTCTTTGGGATTGAATCCTAAGAGATGTGTAACATCAGGGCTGTGGGTGGGTCTGCAGGTCAAAGATCGAGCGCCATTTGTAGCCCTCTTTTACTTCAGTGATCGATTGAGGACACCTACTTCAGGTTGCAGACAGGCACATTATAGAGGAAACAAAAATTAACCAAAAAAAAAAAAAAAACAAGTAAAAAAACACAAAAACGAAACAATTGTGGGCCGTCTAAAGATGAGCGAGATATCACGTACAATACCAGGTCACACGATGGGCTCGAATATTTAGCAGATTTTTAAAACAATGACCATCCGTTTTAATACACGTTTTACTCTGTTCATTTTTGAAACACAACTTCATATAGGTGATCGACTGACTTCGGAAAAAAAAAAACAAGCTCGGACAAGCAACTGTAGCTCACCACGGTCTCTTTTTTTCACATCCTTGCACAACACAAAATCGATGGTGAGTCGATAATGATGAGCACTTTATCTACAAAACGGATGAATATCACTAGGAACAAGAAGAAAGCAAGAATACAGTTATTCTCCCTAACCATATTCGATGAGGATATTGAAGAAATGTACACTTGATGTTGTTTGATCCTTTTTCTCAAAGAAAAAAAAAAATTGTAATAAAAAAAAAGGAACGGAAAGCAAAAAAAAAAAAAAAAAAAGAACGAACGATGCGTATAAGTGGCTCGTTATCTAGCGATGCGCTAACTCTAGAACTTTATGCTTTTTGAACGAACTGCTCTTTTCAGAACATTTCCAAAGAAAAAAAAAAAAGAGCAACCAGTCGGCTAGTCGGAATCCTCACAACCCGAATAAAATCGAAACAATTTCCAAAAAAACGCTCACGAAAATGAAAAGAAAAAAAAAAAGGAGTCTCTTGGTGGGGTCGGCGTGTGCGTGTGTGTGCGTGTGTGTGTGTGTGTGTGCGCGTGTGTGTGTGTTAACGCGGGATGGCCGTAAACCAGTGACCAGAGCTTTATACCTATAGAGAAAAGTCTCTCACCAAAAAAGAAAAAAAAAGAAAATCAAGGAAACTATACATAATCCAGAAGAGGAGTTTTGCTGTACAGCATAGAACCAGGGAGGAGAAAATCACGAGTCCCTTCCACGAGGGACCGAAAGGAAGGGCACTGATAGGAGGATTGAGGGCTGGAGGAACGTGTTCGGCCCGTTCTGCGCTCTCGAAAGCATACGAGCCACGACTGATTTCATGAGCTGCATTCGGGAAAGCTTGATCGCAGTATGTATTCGATAAAAAGCCGTGATGATGTTCTGCCGTATCCGTTTTTTTTTTTTTTTCTGTTTATCTTGCAATCTTTCTTCTAGCAAAAATATCATGCAGTCCTTAGTCCCAACCCCTCAGGAGGATTTTTTTTGTTCGTATGTTTGTTTGTTTGTTTTGTTAGTTTTCAGAAGAAAAAAAAAAGAAACGTTTGTCTCACGTGATTCTTAAACATTCAAGTCAATCTATATAATACTTTTTTTTTTTTTTTTTTTACATCAGAAAGGTCCTTTCCGCATTGCGTGTATAGAAATATAAGATATAAGAAATATGCATATACATATACATGTATGAACTTTTCCTATATGTGTATACATATTTTTCAATTGTATCAAAGCCAATTCAGTGTGTGCTCTCAAAATATGGCCCATGTTTCCTGGGAGGACGTGTGTGTGTGTCAATTCACGTAGTACAACCAGTAGATGAGGTTGAAGAATCCGAACGTGATGGGGAAAATCACGCGCGACCACTTGTCAATGGTGCTCACATCCGTCAGGTTGGGGATTTTGAGCTTGAGCTTGGACGAGCGCCTCCGCAGGCGGCAGTTGGCGCGGCTGCGCATGGCGCCGCGCTCCAGCGAGTGATGGCCGAAGCCGTCGCGCGAGGAACCGACAGGCTTGCGGAACTGCACGCCCGAGCTGTCGAACGACATGACGGAGTTGCGCGAGTCACTTACGCTGCTGCCTACGTCTGACGGCATCACCTCATTGTTCATCTCCAGAGTGGTGAGAAGGATGTTCCCGTAAGCGTCCACCTTAATAACAGACAAAACAACAACAACAAAAAAAGGCGGAGGTAGAAAAAGAAAGAGATGGTCACGACCACGAAAATCCATGACTCCTCGAAACAGATCTTCTCACATCTCATGCAAATGCGATGAAGATACGATGCCACTTTTACAACAAACGCTACACTCTTAATAATAAAGGTTCTTAAATGGTCCTTTGTCAAGCTGTACGGTTCTGTGAAGAACTTTTATAGAAACTTCCCATCGCACACAATGTTTGTTGTAGCAGAAAATAGAGTAAAAAATGTTCTTCACACCCGATAATCATCCCAAATCCTTGATCATATACAGTTTTTCATATGAGTTGGTATCAAAACGTTTGGAGATTCGCTCTGTTTACAAGAAAGTACTTTATTCATCGACGTTTCCACACGATCACCTTCAAACCTTCAGTGCTCCCAGTGTTCTTCTGGAACGTGTCCTGGAAGTCTTCTTTTCGAATCGGCTCAAGCACCTTCTGCGATTCGCGCCGGATCTCCGCAACGGTGTCAAAAACGGCCAGCTGGATCTTCATATTTGGGAGGTCTATAGGAGCCAGATCTGGCGAGTAGGGTGGGTGTGGAAGTGAGATCACGTTAATTCCTGTGAGAAACTCACGTGTGACAGAGTGCGCACCTGGTCAGAATGGCACCAGTTGCACAACTTCTGATGTACACAGGACTTTCGGCACACTGACTTATGAGGGTCGGTGCTCCCTGTGACTGTGCACGCATCCGTGTGCTGCCATCTGCTGGCGTGTTACAAAACTAGTCTTGAATATTTTTTGATACCACTTCATATAAAGCACTTTATCACATTGGATTAAAAGAAAACTAAGTGATGAATTAACCAGGAATTAATCGAGGTCATTCAAAACATTTTCTTAAGTGCTTCTACAAAAAAAGTTCTTCTATAACATCGCTACGAACACGTCTTTATTTTTAAGAGTGTACTCAGGAAGAATTAGAGAACAGAATGTAATGGCTGACAGATGGTATTAAATATTAAATGGCATTGCATCATGCATGGTACCTACAGTACATCTGCAGGCTCGCTACAGCTAGAATGAGGTTCTAAGTTTATATGTACCCCAACTTTTCTTTGTTCTTCGAGATACAAATTTCTTCGCTGTGTGTATGACCTGAGGGTGTTGGTTTGAAACGGCGCTGAAATGGAGTCCTTGCGACGCGAAAGAAGAGATGAAGAGAACATTAAAAAAACGTTCACAATGCATAAACAGTTTTTTGAAATCCTCTCAACACAATGCATCAACATGATGGTCAGGAAAGAAACTCCGCATAAACAACATAGAACATTGTCTTTCGTGAAGATTATCGGCTCTAAAAAAAACGTTCCTCCAAAAATGTGGAAATTCTAGAGGGAATATTATACCACACTTCACGCATGGTAACACTTCTGATTGATTCCTAAGCTACAAAGATAACCTGATAGATTGGTAAGAATGAAGCAGCTAGATCAGCAGATTTTAGACATGAATTAATAGCATGACATTATGAGATTATTACTGTAATATCCAACATGAATAATGAATAATAAATACAATAGTCTTATACACGATATGGACAAAAGTTTGTGGACACCATACGATTGGTATGTACTTTTTTGGAGCATCTCATTTCACATTCAGTCTTTAGTTCCTCTTATAATGAGCTCCACTCTCCTGGGAGGATGTTCCACTAGATTTTATGGAGATTACTGAATATTAATTTAGCCACAAGTGTGTTAGTGAAGTCAGGTAGTGATGTAGGTAGATTTTCATCCCAAAAGTGTTCAATAGGGTCGGAGCTCTTTAGGGTCAGGAGATCTTTCAGTCCATCCAACCCATGGAAAGCAGATCTTCATGTCATGCTGGAACAGTTTTGGGTCTCCCAGTGAAGGGAAGTGTAGGGAGAAATGTAAAGCTCCTGCATTCAAAGATGTCCGATACAATTGTGTGACGTTGTGTAACAGTATGGGGAAGAAGCACATACGGCTGAAAAGGTCAGGTGTCCCAATACTTTTGACCAAAAATGTATATATATATATATATATATGATGAGCCTCTATAGTAAGAAGTAATTAAAGAAATGGCCACTGGGGGCTTCTAAAAGTAATCTATCAGGTAATGCGTTCTAATGAGAATCAGTTTGCATCTAAAACAATCCGAAACACACATGAATAAGACTGAATTTCGGTGTGTTTATCTGAACACAGTGACAGTGAGAGACAGTCGGGTCAACCTGTTCTCGCAGACGTTTGTCCTCGTAGCGTGGGCGTTCGTTGTTAGCTTTGTTGAGGCGCTCGTTGATTTTCTTTTGCTGCTGGGGTCCTCGTCCGAAAAACACGTAGTTGACGAAGGCATATTCGAGAAGGGCCAGGAACACGAAAACAAAGCAGCCCATGAGGTAGACGTCGATGGCTTTCACGTAGGGGATCTTTGGGAGGGTCTCCCGCAGGTGGGTGTTAATGGTCGTCATAGTGAGTACCGTAGTGACCCCTGCAAGAAAGCAAGTCATTCTTTCAACCAGAGACGGGGACATGGAACTTAATAAAAAAATCAAGAAATCATTTTGGAGAACATGCACAAGAACTCAGGATGGAATCTAAGTAAAGTGACCTCATACATGCATTCGGTGCTGGTTCAACATTGCTACACTTTTTTTTGCAACCTTAATTTTTTTCTATGTGATCATGAGTGAACATCTTTGACCTTCCGTAGACTCCATGTTTCCTTTAAGTGTGGTGTAATAATCATTTTTTTCCCTCCCTCTTTCTTCTTCTCTTTATTAGAGTCCTGCTTGGCCCATGTTCTTGTCTGGCATGGTGGATGGAGTGTGATGAGCCCTGAGATCTGGAGGAATCTACTTGGTTCTGAGAACTGAGACTCTTTAAGAAACTCTACCAGCTCTGGAATGCAGATGATTTCAGGGCTTTTGAGCTCCACTGGCCTGATGTCCAATCAAAAGCAAAATCCCTTCAATGTGCATCCATCCTTGCATACATACAAATGAGACCTCATGAAGGGCACCTCCTAAACTTGAAAGACCAAGCAGCTTTGAATGGAGCTAGATGGATCTCATGAGAACCAATGTGTGTACATGACTTTTGGAGTAGATGTTAAACTGATCATTTATTTCAACTCTGAAGCTTTTCCACAACCCCAGAGTCCTTACCGAGCGCTACCCTAGCAGCAGAGGCGTCATAGTTGATCCAAAAGGACACCCAGGAGAGGATGGTGATCAGGATTGAGGGCATGTAGGTCTGCAGGATGAAGTAGCCTATATTCCTCTTGATGCGGAAACTCAGAGACAGCCGGGGGTACGAGCCTGGATGCAAAAAAATGCAGATAAGACATTAACAAGAAAGTTTATTTTTCTTTAAAAAAAAAAAGCGTACTTTGACACAACGGATGGCTATTTCTCCTGCTCGTATGGGACGTTTCATTTCTCTCCTACACAATGTACTCCTTTCTAGGGACAGATTTGATTCCAGTTAAACATGCCTGGAAATTGCCAGCGTGGCAGATTTTTCTCTAAGCCTCCTCTCAGCAGGCAGCTCCGGTGTCCCTGGGAGAATTGTCAGATAAAACCGCAGTGCTTTTTTTCTTTCTTTTTTTTTTTTTTTTTTAGGGGGAATCTGAGAAAAAAAGGAGAATATCCATTGAATCGTCCAGCTTCCTTGTAGGAAACAAGATGGTCCTGATCTACTTCAAATGTGACGGATAAAAAAAAAAAAAATGTAATAAAAAAAAAACCCCGCATATAAATTACCTTCGAATCACAATTTATACATTTTAAGAGCGTTTTTAAAAAAGTTTTAGATAAACAGAATTACAAATAAAATTACGATTACCTGAAAGGATCAAGTACATGGAGGTAACGTAGCAAAACCGCTACATCTTTTCATGTAGTTCTGTCGTTGGTTTGCTTTTACAGTGATTGTAAACTAATACAGATTAATTCACACCCACTTCCTTTGCCGTATAAAGGCGCTGATGGGCGTCGAAGATGACCCCGCCCCCTATTCACTCTCCACAGTGGAATTTCTGAATGGTTGAGTGATTATGTTCAGATCGTATCCCACTATAACAGTAAATCTAACTAGCAGAAACAAGCAATATATTTTGAAACAATAGAATCTATTACTACACAAATACAATAAACGATATATAAAGCGACACAAAAGACTGAACCCGGGATTTAAAAAAAAAATGAATACATGTCAGGAGGACAGAAAAATGCATTCCTTTGTACTGGGGATGGTAAGATCGAGCGATTTACATCGGTGCATCGGCATAAAGTTAACGAAGTGATGCATTGATTTTAAAAAGTGTGTGCCGGACGCATGTTTTTTAACGTATTTGCATCAGTAAAAAGTATTTATTTATATGTAAGGAGTAAAATTTAAGATTATAAATGATGTTCTACAACTTTAAATAAGGTCTGAAGATAAGACATCGAGAACAGTGATTTTGAATCATGAGATGAGATGAGATGAGATGAGATGAGATGAGATGAGATGCACCCTTAAATCCGCTGTGGCTAATGTATGAGTTTCACCTCCTGATGTTCAATAAACCAAGTGTTGTGATCTCTTGAGCTCCTTTTCGGTGTCTGAACTGCGGTGGTGATAAACAGATCGTCAGAACAAAGCTAAAAGCCCACCAACACGCACAGGGTAAAAACAGTGAAGCTAGCGTATAACACCACGTGCGTTACATCTGTATAATTATCAGTAGATGTTCTTCACTTTTATTATTTTGAAAGTGACCAATAATTTGTAACCAATATTTGATCTGTAGATCGATTTCTCGTTGCTAAACTGTTTCTCGACGCTGCTACGTGAATATGACGCGTCACAACACTACGGAGACCGAGGCGTGTCCTGAGAGTCACATAGAATACAGATTAACATGGCAGAGGTAGAGCTGTAACTTCCTCCAGACACAACAGGAGAAGAACGTCTGGTGTTTTTTTTTTTTTTTTTGGAGATGGTGATCTTTTCTTTTTTTTTGCACTACAAAAGCGTGTTTGTTGAAGGGGGCCATGAGTTAGAAGTCAGAAGGTACTTAATTAAATTGATTATTTGCTGTCTGTCTGAATCAAAGAAATAAAAGTTTCTGCACCATGTTGAACTGCACATCATCATATTTTTATCACTGCATCGTAATGCGCTGAATGAAATGGAAATCGTATCGGATCACATCGCCCCGGTTGCTGCGTCATATGTATCTTCAAAGTATCGTGTCATTGGCTAGGCATCGAGATGCGAATCTCATCGGCCTCAGTTATGGAGATGCACATCCCTACGTTATATGAATATCAGGGATGAATTTCTTTGATAAACCTTATGCTTGGAATGATTTGTATTTGTGTAGAAACGGCTATTTGTTCAATAACGTATTCGGTTCTATCCCAAATAAACATAAAGTGATACTAAGATGCTTCGATTCGATTCGGGCAGCTGATTCCACGGTTCAGGGAACTGACAGGTCACATAATGTTCTTTTCTATGGATGTGGGTAATTATTTCACACCACACCACACGAGACTGTGAGTCACTGAGTCTAATCTGGCCACCCTGTTGAAGAAGTTCTGTCCTGTTGAAAATACTAATCTAGAATTGTTTTGCTTCTACCTTCTGAAACTTCCTTCAAATGATTTTTCTGAGCATTGTGTTGCTTACCTGTTGTGAACCTCACTTCTCTGGACACAAGACGCAGCTCCACGATGGAGAACTGCGGCAGCTCCAGTTTGTCCACTCCGGTTACAGCGTTGTCGCCTCCTTGCCAGAAGAACACGATGTCGTCTGTGGTGTATCCGTCTACAGGAAATACAGGGAAGGAGATGTCAGGACAAGCTCATGGATATGGTTACATACACTCTACGGTCAAAAGTATTGGCGCACCCGACTTTTCCAGACATATATGTTTGGAGGCGCACACTTTAACTAGGAGAATTAAACCTGTTCCATTACATTCCTGTGCACTTTGCTATAGCTCTATGAAGATCTGCTTTACATGGGTTGGAGTGGAAGATCTCCTGCTATAGAGCTCTAAACCTATTAAACACCTTTAAGATGAACGTGAACGCTGACTGCACCCCAGGAACCTCCTCACCTTCTCCCCTACATCACTACCTAACTTCACTAACACACGTATGTTAATGAATCTCCACAACATCTAGTGGAACATCTACCCAGAGAAGTGGAGCTCATTATAACAGCAAATAGGGACTAAATGTGGGGATGTTCAAGGTCAGATATCTACAAACTTTTGTCTGTATAGTGTATTTGGATTATTTATAGTAGTGTAGAATTATTGAATTGGAAGTAACTTGATCTGATTTCTGCCATTTGACATCAATCCATGTCAATATGGAGAATATGAATGCTTAAAAATTAAAAGATTAATTTTTTTTAAATCCAGGACATGTTATAGAATTTAAAACAGAAACAAACCCCAAAACAAAAGCCCCACATGAACCCCTTGATATTTTACAGTGCCTTGCGAAAGTATTCGGCCCCCTTGAACTTTGCGACCTTTTGCCACATTTCAGGCTTCAAACATAAAGATATAAAACTGTAATTTTTTGTGAAGAATCAACAACAAGTGGGACACAATCATGAAGTGGAACGAAATTTATTGGATATCTCAAACTTTTTTAACAAATAAAAAACTGAAAAATTGGGCGTGCAAAATTATTCAGCCCCTTTACTTTCAGTGCAGCAAACTCTCTCCAGAAGTTCAGTGAGGATCTCTGAATGATCCAATGTTGACCTAAATGACTAATGATGATAAATAGAATCCACCTGCGTGTAATCAAGTCTCCGTATAAATGCACCTGCACTGTGATAGTCTCAGAGGTCCGTTTAAAGCGCAGAGAGCATCATGAAGAACAAGGAACACACCAGGCAGGTCCGAGATACTGTTGTGGAGAAGTTTAAAGCCGGATTTGGATACAAAAAGATTTCCCAAGCTTTAAACATCCCAAGGAGCACTGTGCAAGCGATAATATTGAAATGGAAGGAGTATCAGACCACTGCAAATCTACCAAGACCCGGCCGTCCCTCTAAACTTTCAGCTCATACAAGGAGAAGACTGATCAGAGATGCAGCCAAGAGGCCCATGATCACTCTGGATGAACTGCAGAGATCTACAGCTGAGGTGGGAGACTCTGTCCATAGGACAACAATCAGTCGTATACTGCACAAATCTGGCCTTTATGGAAGAGTGGCAAGAAGAAAGCCATTACTTAAAGATATCCATAAAAAGTGTCGTTAAAGTTTGCCACAAGCCACCTGGGAGACACACCAAACATGTGGAAGAAGGTGCTCTGGTCAGATGAAACCAAAATCGAACTTTTTGGCAACAATGCAAAACGTTATGTTTGGCGTAAAAGCAACACAGCTCATCACCCTGAACACACCATCCCCACTGTCAAACATGGTGGTGGCAGCATCATGGTTTGGGCCTGCTTTTCTTCAGCAGGGACAGGGAAGATGGTTAAAATTGATGGGAAGATGGATGGAGCCAAATACAGGACCATTCTGGAAGAAAACCTGATGGAGTCTGCAAAAGACCTGAGACTGGGACGGAGATTTGTCTTCCAACAAGACAATGATCCAAAACATAAAGCAAAATCTACAATGGAATGGTTCACAAATAAACATATCCAGGTGTTAGAATGGCCAAGTCAAAGTCCAGACCTGAATCCAATCGAGAATCTGTGGAAAGAACTGAAAACTGCTGTTCACAAATGCTCTCCATCCAACCTCACTGAGCTCGAGCTGTTTTGCAAGGAGGAATGGGCAAAGATTTCAGTCTCTCGATGTGCAAAACTGATAGAGACATACCCCAAGCGACTTACAGCTGTAATCGCAGCAAAAGGTGGCGCTACAAAGTATTAACTTAAGGGGGCTGAATAATTTTGCACGCCCAATTTTTCAGTTTTTTATTTGTTAAAAAAGTTTGAAATATCCAATAAATTTCGTTCCACTTCATGATTGTGTCCCACTTGTTGTTGATTCTTCACAAAAAATTACAGTTTTATATCTTTATGTTTGAAGCCTGAAATGTGGCAAAAGGTCGCAAAGTTCAAGGGGGCCGAATACTTTCGCAAGGCACTGTAAATAAGTGTTTATGATGTGCTCTTGGAGTTCCCAGAAACCATATATGTCTCGGCTCCAAGGATGTTAAGGCTGTATATCATATTTTAATTACGCCTCGCACCCTCGGAGTATTCCAGCGCTCTGTCGAGGGGTCATATCATTTCCCGGCCCGGATTACAATTCATCTCTTTTTAATCATTTTGCCTTAATGCCAGTGGTTGAGTGTCTCTAGGCCAGATGATTTCCCTGACCTCAGATCCTTCTCAAACAGCAAATGAATTTCTTTTTAAGGAATTGTGACACGCGGGTGTCCGAAGGAATAAAAAAAGTGTTTGTGAGAAATAATTTTTACAGCATCATGTATTCATTCACTCATTCATCCTGAGTGAACCCTTTGTCCAACACTCTTCATCATAAAGCTTTTTAAACAGGTGCATTGTTCTATGAAGATCATTAACATTCATGGACTTTTATCAACAGACAAAAAGGTCCTTTGTAGCAGAAAAAGGTTCTTTACACCCAGTAATCTCAAATCCTGATCATATATAAAGTCTCATACAAACAGTTCACTACATCAGACTGAATCAGTCGAAGAAATTATTAATTGGTTGATCATTTAAGCACAAATTTGTTGTTCAACCGGAAAATAAGTTCTACCATTCATTTCAATTTTTAATTATATGTAGGTTTTAACTTAAAAATATGAACTGGATTGTGTTTACTGTAAAAAGAGTGAGCTGATTTATTCTTAATATGATAAATGTAAGTGTTTAGATTCTTGGAGGAATCAATTGGGGTCATTCAAAATATTTTCATGAGTGGTTCTACACTGTTGGGATGAGTTCCTTGTAGTACTGCAAAGGTTGAAGCGAAAATGGGGTTCTTTTACTAAAAGGTTCTTTGCGGAACCAAACAGCATGACTGTGAACACTCCTCCAAATGTAAGCACACACACACACACACACACACACACACACACACACACATACTCAGTGAGTCCAGTCCAATCATTTTCCAATTATAACCTGGGAAATATGTAGAACATAATAAAAATCATTATGTAAGCCATTGCATCAGGACATGTATTTGAGAAAATCCCATTTGGAAAGCTGCTCCTTCATTACCGCCAAATTGATTACTCAGGAAACTGGAGGACCCTGAGGAAGACCAGCGCAAACGTAGGAAGAACTTTGTAAATGCTCCACAGAGGATCGAATCTGAGACCCTGGAGCTGTGCTGTAACAATATTCTTTTTTTTTTTTTTTTTTTATCAAGCATTTTAGCCAATTTTTGTTTTTAAGAAGCCAGCATGCACATTTATTTATCGTTGCGGGGATCATAAGAAAGAACATCTCCAGGCCTGCTGGTCATCAGTCCAGCATTTTTCATTGATACCAATTGAAAACCCTTTCAATATTTCTTTAGTATATCCATGCTGTCACTTTGCCCCTGAGTAAAAAGCCTTTCCAAGCATTTATCACCACTGGCTATGTAGGCAACACTGCACTTATGTTGTGAGCAGTGTAAATGAACGTAATGATCATACTTGCTGACACCGGGTCTCTCCGGACCGTGGTGTGCCATCAAATAGACGAGGTGGACGAGTTGCGACTTGCCATCTGCCATTTTTTTTTTTTTTTTGGAGAAGGAAACGAAGCACTCAGAGCGAAGATTTAAAGGCCTCATTTTGGGGATTTGGGAAAACTTTTTTTTTTTACAAAATTTTCAAAGTTTTTTTCACTGATTGTGGAAAAAAATGACCCTATTTCGACAACCTGCTATCAAGTGGAATGATTTCAATGTGAATCAAAAACGACTATATGTATCATATAAATACTATATGTATCATGTATATGTGCTGGATTTAATGTTGCAAAAGTTATTATTCCTTTATATTATTATATTATTACAAATCCTATTTGTAATAAAACCTTGTGATCCAGGTATTTTTATAGACTTGCTTCCGATGCCTGTTTATTCCTGCACATCTCAGCAAAACATGGAGGACTAGAACATTCAAAGTACATTTTCAAATTGCTGAAACAGATGATGTTGACCATAGAAATGAGAAACTTTCCTTCTGGCCCTTGATATAAAGATAGTAGAAGGTGTTCAGTTATTTGAATTGTGGCTTCTCATTGCAAAGTAAAGGATTTTTTATAGCAGATTCCCCAAACTACGACCCGACCCACATGTGAAACGGCCCTCTGAACAATGCCAGAGACATATCTTGAAAACGTAATTTCAAAAAAATGTTACTCGTATCATATCTGTATTTGATAATAAAGTTTTGCTTTCAAAATGTTTGTTTTTACACGTGAGATGGCGCGCTGCACGGAGAGCGCTAAATTTATTATTTATCATTTATTAATTATATGATATGTATTTGTTAATGAAAATATTCTTATCTTCTTTGGCTCAGTACTGTTTTTTGTATTTTTGTAATAAAGTTCAGTACTATTTCACGTGTTATGTTAATTTGTTTTTCATTTAGTATCCATTTTAAAAACTATTGATTAATCAGTTTTCGGCGAGTACGATCCGACCCAGCTATCGCTATCGGTAAAATCCATTATCGGTCAACCTCTAGTTAATAACGGAGCCTAAATATTTGTTAGATTCACCCACAAACACATGCATATGCATAAGTAAGTAAATTATTTTATTTCAGTAGCAATGAATATAAAATAATATTGTAATGATAGTAATAATAGATCTTTTAATAGCTGATATATCCCTTGAAAATTAACGCTCTGTATTTGTCTGTACGGTGCAGAACAAAATAATAAACTCTTTTCTCTTACAGACCAACCCCTGTTAAAGAAAGGAAAGATTATGTGCCCCTCACAGAAAAAAGTTTGGAGACCCCTGATTTTTTTAAAGAATGGTCACAAACCCTCATAAAATGTGTGTATGTAATGCTAGCAAACAGACATGCAGTTAACGATGCTATCTAGATAACACTCTTAGTGATCATCTGAAAAACCCATGAGAGGTCATTAGAGGCGAAAACAGGACTGCTATAATGCACCTGTTGAACAAAATGAGGTGTAAAATTGACTATGATTAATCGCTTTAGGTTCTGGGTGTGGTTTTGTGGGTCAAATAAAATCATCCAGTGTTGTTGTAATTCACCTACTCAACCACTAGTGCTTCTTTCTGGACTGAACTAACCTGGACTACTGCACTATTAATGACCAAGTATTCCAAAGTCTTTAAGAAAGAATCCCGGGGATTTGTCGTCGATGTACAGGCTTCGTATGACGTGAAGATGATGCAGTGAGTGTACACGTCGAAGATGTGTTTTCAAGACGGTGTGAACATGCCTGTGTGTTTGTGCACACTTACAGCTCTCAATCTCCAGGGTACAGTTCTGTTCATCCAGGGGGTATCTCCTCAGGTCCATCATGCATGCAGCCGTTGTGGTTATTCTGGGTGAGAAAAAAAAAGAAAGAAGCATGAGCACAAGGAGGAGTGGGAGTGAGAAAGTGAAGGGGGGGAAGGAAGAGAGAGAGAGAGAGAGAGAGAGAGAGAGAGAGACCGTTACCTTGGTAACCTTTAGGAAATCGTAGCTTAGCCTTGACTGTGCCATTTGAATCTCTGAGTGATGTTTGGTAGCCAAGAGAAAGAATAAGGGGGAGGGGAAGGTGAGGGGGAAGGGAAGTGGTCCTCGGTTGATGAGAGCTCTATGGAGTCTGATAGGAAAGCAAGAGAAAAGATGAAGAGAACGACAGAAGGAGAGAGAGAGAGAGAGAGAAAGATAGAGAGAGAGAGAGAGAGAGAGAGGGAGCGTGGATCCTGTTCACTGCAAACCTGGCTTGTTTAGCAGCATGTTGTCTCTGCAGTAACATCTTGTGCTGCTTAGTTCTTTCGTTAAGGACATTTTGTGATCATCAGTTCTTCTACTGCACTCTGTTACTCCTCATACAGTCTCTGGTAGATCATGCACCACCGACATATAGGTTGGAAATACAATGAAACCATTTGTACTTTTTCGAAAAACACAATATCATCCGTTTTCTGATTTAAATAAGAACGCTAAAGAGGAATGACACTGAAGCTGCTGTAAAAACAGTGAAGCGGTACGTTTTTTATTTTTTATTGTTAAGGCGGACGTTTTTCCGCGTTTTACGTCACGCAGCACACAAAAGCGAGCAGCTGGAGGAAGTGCAGCGAGCCGGGCGGATCGGAGCGGCGGCGTCACGCTTTGCTAATGAGCTGCGTGGGAGTCGATGGCGCTTCACGGAGATATTTACTGCCGCGGCGCATTTTCCTAATTACATTGGCGATGTTAAATCGTGGCAGCTCCTGCTGGTTTTTTGAGGGGAGGAAAAAAGTAATTCGGTTTCTATTCTCCTCTTTGCCGTGTCACACGCGGAAATACGTTTCCGTGAGAACGGCCGGATAGGTACGGTGAGCTCGCACGTGTCAGGACGAGCAAATAAGTGCGAATAATCAAACGCGCCGCTGTCACGACTGTAATCCATTCTCTGAAAAATAAACGAACAGTCAGCGTTATCTGTAGCTTAACATCGAGTTAGTAAATGCAGAAATGCATTAGTCTGGGCGAATCTGGATATAAATGAACTCTAGTCCAGGCCTAAAAGGTTCCCATTGATTGTAATTTAGCCGAGCGCTGACTTAATCTGGGTCTGGATGGGCTAAAATGTCCTGGCGCTAATCTAATAGGCTAAACAAATAAGTGTCCGAGGAGTCTTGTTGATCAAAAATAATCAAGGAAGTATATATATATATATATATGGATAAAAAAAATTCCTTTTGTGTTCTAAATGTATTATATTGTCAAAAGTTTATGGACACCTGGTCATAAGTGTGGTATGTGCTTTTTGAGCATTTAGCACCCATTTGCCTTGACAATTCCCTCCACTCTTCCGGGAAGATGTTCCACTACATTTTGGAGTGTCCTTGTGGGCATTTGTTTTTCTCAGGTACTGATGAGGTGAAAAGGCCTGGGGTGCAGTCAGCGTTCACATTCATCCCAAAGGTGTTCAGTAGGGTTGAGAACAAGAGCTCTACATCAGGAGATCTTCCACTCCAAACCATGTGAAGCAGACCTTCATGGAGCTGGCTTTGTGCACAAAGGCATTGTCATGCTGGAACACGTTTCCAAGTTCAACTGAGCACTAAATTTAATGCTACCGCATACAAAGATGTCCGATACAATTGTGTGCCTCCAGTTTTGTGGTAACAGTTTGGAGAAGAACCACGTATAGTAGGAAAGTTCAGGTCTCCTGTTCAGGTGTACTTTTGTATATAGTGTATTTTCTGAAAATGGATTGGAGCGTTACATGTTGTGTGATTCTGTTTTCTCGTATTCCATGTGAAAAATTCCAATTGTGAGTTTCTTGTAGGTTTGAATCAAGCCAGAGAAGCAGAGAAGAAGTGGGTCTGCAGCTCCTCAGAGGGAAATCTGAGAGTTGTGGAATGATCGTGGCTCTGGGGCTTGTGTTTGGACCGTGCTGTCTGAGACGGCTAAACGGCCTACAGTCATTTTGGGTCAGTCCCTGAGTGGTGCTCCAATAATGAGCTGATGTTATATCAGTGATCAGAAAATTTGGAATGTTCTGGAGATGCCACTTAATTTGCCCTTCAACATTTAAATATGTTCTCTATCACAATGCTTTTGTGATTCTGGCCTACATGGTGTGCATTAAGTAACTGATGCAACCCATTTCTGTGCCTGATCATTCGATCATTCTGAAGTTGCATGTCAGGATGTCTGTAGTTTAACATTATATACGAGGTGACATCAAAAAGTTCAAAGATGAGCTCTGTTTACAAGAAAGTACTTTATTTATCCACCCTCAAAATATTCCCCTTACACAGTAATACAGAGCTCCCAATGTTCTTCTGGAACGTGTCCTGGAATTCTTCTTTTCGAAACGTGTCATGTACCTTCTGCAATTCATACTGAATTTCGGTAATGGTGTCAAAACGGTGACCTCTGAGCTGGATCTTCATCTTCGGGAAGAGGACGATGTCCACAGGAGCCAAATCTGGCGAGTAGGGTGGGTGCGGAAGTGATATCGTGTGGATTATTCTCCGGCGATCATCATGCAGGAGTTGCTGAACGGTTTTGACATTTTTTTCGGGGCTGAGCTTGTTGAAGGTCTTCCTGATCTCTCGTCGTCTTCCAGGGATTTTCTTCCGCTCTTAAAGCGTGTGTACTATCAGTAAATAGCACTTAGTCTCGAAACTTTCTGATACCACCTCGTGGATATCAATAAAATAAAAGTATTAAATAAAAGTATAAATAAAATCCAATTGTAATAAATTGGAAAACAACACTAAAAATCTCTATGCCCACATCTAATTCTCTTAACAAGCTTGACTGGTAAACCCGTCCTCTGCCTGCTCCGTCAGGAGACGTATTAAGTCAGCATTTAACACTCCATTAATTCCTCCACTTGCTCTGAGATATCATCATGTTCGTCCATTAATATTACAGCTGGAGACCCCAGTCTCATCAGCCCCTGTCTCCCTGCTCTGGATGTTTTGTGTTGTCTTAGCTCTTGGTGTTGAAACATCCACTATCTACACCTGAACTTCCAGCCAATCACAATCCACTATTCACACCTGAACCTCCAGCCAA
>JAAIIK010000099.1:4400956-4415677 GCA_014706435.1 Silurus glanis
ACATCCTTCCTTTTACCCACCCTTCATTCCTTCCTTCCATCCATCCAGCTTCCCTTCCTTCCATCCTTTCACCGTTCCTTCCCCTCGCCCTTCCTTCATCTCCTCTCTATACCTGTGCTGACTCACTGACACTGTGTCCCTCCTCCATCCTAAACACCCTGCAGCTCCGTCACTCCTGAACTCATCTCTACTTCATAAAAATCAGAAAATTAAGAAATTTCAAAACAAACAAACAAACAAATAAATAAAAATAAAGCACAGTGGCAGTTTCATAATGCTGTATAGGCAACCAGCAACAATTTCCCCTGGAGAATGTCAAAGTACATTCATCAGCTATTTGCAAACCCTGAGATCTCTCGCCTCGCCCTGCTTTCCCTTCCTCAGCTGAACTGCTATTAGAGACACAAGGAGAGAGCAAGAGAGAGAGCAAGAGAGAGAGAGAGAGAGAGAGAGAGAGAGAGAGAGAGAGAGAGAGAGAGAGAGAGAGAGAGAGAGCGAGAGAGAGAGAGAGAGAGAGCGAGAGAGAGTTATAGAGAGTTAGATAAATGCTTTTCCCTGACTGTTGATGATTTCAGCTGAAAATAATTCCACTTAACTGCATCCGATTCTCTTCTATCCTGATAAAAGCTTGTTTGGGCCGTGCTCTATGAATTCCATCCTCTCAAAAACACTTTAATGTTGCATTTGCTGAGTGTGTTGCCCATTTTCTTTCCTGATTATCTGTATAATCGTATCCTGGGCGGTGTCGTATTCCATGTGGGTGAGAATCTTCAGCAACTCGAGCTGGACCAAAGTGTCAGAGCTGATTTACGAGTCATTGGCGTGGCAGGAAAGCGATCCTGAAGCGTCTCTATCGGGCTGATTTCACCTGACGAGTTCATTAGTGTTTTTTTTTTTTTAGAAACGTGCTGGGGCTTTGACCGCTAGGAGAGATTATAGTAGGAATCTCCAGTGTCAGCACTGAACATCTGGTAAGTTTTCTGACATTTGCAGGAGAGAGAAGTTTATTTCCTGTCCACCTAAATATTTACCTCCTCTCCATTCCTGCCTCTTGTACAGTTTGTGTCCTTTGAGAGCTTTTGTATGTTTTGAAAAACCTTTCCGAGTCATGTTTTGTAAAAGGTCTCCCCCGAGCTTTTCTTCGTAACTACCTGCCACTTACTTCTCCATCTTGTTTTTGTTATTTTCTGGTTTTAACCCTTCGACTGAAGTATAATTACGGATTCACGTCTCATAAGTACACCTTTGACCTCAAATATGCACCATGACAGCAGAAATATCCTGAAAATGAATACAAAATTGAAAAAAGTTAAAGTTTGTGATAGTAATCTATAATATATATAATATATTAAAAAAGTGGTTATTAGAACTTACAAACAAATAAATGCAGCGGAAGAAAAACCTAAACAAATTCTAAACAGAAAGAAATCCAGAAAAAAATGAATCGTTGGCTTAAAATGAAGGAAAGACCTTCGAAACAACCTGAAGTGAAACTGAAGAGTTGCTTTAATACATAGAGAAATAACTAAACAAAAAAAAAAAAAAAAAAAGACGTGGAAAATCCAGGAAGTAAAAATACATGTTAAAATATAAGTAAAAAAAAGAAAAAGAAATGATAGCTCTAATAAAAAAATAAATAACCTCTTATTTATCTTAAATAACCTCAATTATATTGGATGGATTGTTTTATATATTTTATTTTTTACATGTTTTCTGTGTTCCATGTGGTGCAGCATATTTTATGTAATGTTGTGATGTGTTATTCTTTTTATTTTGGCTACAGCCAACATTTGTCTGTTACATGCAGTAGTGTAATTTTGGTTTTCAGTGAATTTGTGAACCATGACTTACTATTTAGCTGAAGCCACATCCATATTTAGTTTAACTCTAATTTGTTATGAATGTGTGTATGTGTGTATATGTATCTATGTTGGACGTTGTAACGAGCCAGTTCTATTTCCTTTGTGAAAAGGCTGTTGCAGTGTTGGTTCTGCTGTGAAAGTGACTGAGTTGGAGAAAGAAGCCTAATTAAAGAAAGCTGCTCAACAATCGTGTTGTCCTCCTCGTTCATCCTTCATTCAAACACAACGCAGAGACAATTGTGGGAGCACACCGGCGAAGAGGGTTACATCTATATTATTATATTTCTCTATAATAACGATTTTATCCAAAATATACTAAAACACACTGTTTACTAAAACGAATAAACACCCGTTTCTATAGAAAGAGCGCGTTTATGAAGACCACGCAGATCATCTCGGACCTGTCCTACCTTCCCAAACTTCCTGATCCAGCTGAATAAGTGGAATGCTAATGCGCTGAGCATCTTCTACCTTTTCTCCTCTTCCATCTGAAATCTTCCGATCTACAATCCTGCGTGTTCACGCCCACTTTTCTCCGCCTCTTTTCCCAGCCAGACAGATGGCACTGTAATCTATGTACATATTTAAATGACAAATGTATGGCAGGTGGCATCTCTGGAGGTGCTGAGTATGTTCAGACTACCGGCTTGTTTCCCCCTGATGCCGATGTTTTCCTAAACAGTGGTTGGAGCTCGGCTTGACTGAGAGAACACAACATGGTGAGGGGAAGAGGGGAAAAAAAGGAAATAAAATAACAGCAAAATAAACATTTGTAGGATTAAAATGAACGAAAACCTTTGTCATGGTCCGAGAGCCACGCTCGATCCTTACACGTCACCCTTACACGTCACTGCTACTCCCTGACACGTCACGTGTCTCCAAAACAGGTAATGATCTGTGTCTTTGGTAGCTTTTAGCTTTAGGGTGGAGCTCTGCATGCTTTATTAATACGGGAAAAGCAGAACGTATAGCATCCATCTGTATGATGTATAGCTGCAGACCCTCGGGCTTAACAGTGTACTGCCAGAGATTTAGTACCTCAATTAGTTGAGGGGGTTGATGAGCTTTCATTGTGCTGGGAAGTGTAACATAAGTATGTCTAAGACTGAAGCAAAATCAGAATCGTGCTTTAGCCGCTAAGCAGGACGCTACGCTATAGCAAGAAATGGAAATGGATGCTATATACATTGTTGGGACAAAAGTTTGTGGACTCCTGACCATACGATTGCTATGTGCTTCTTTTTTAATATTTCATTCCACATCTAGTCCCAATTTGATGTTCTAATAACCTCCACTCTCCTGGGAAGATGTTCCATGAGATTTTGTGGAGACACATTCAGCTACAAGAGTGTTAGTAAAGTCAGGTAGTGATGTAGGTGAGAAGGTGAGGAGGTTCCTGGGGTGCAGTCAGTGTTCACATTCATCCCAAAGGTGTTCAATAGGGTTGAAGCTCCATAGCAGCAGATCTTCCACTCCAACCCATGTAAAGCAGGTTCAAGTGAAGGGAAACGTTCATACTACTGCATCCAAAGACGTTCTGTACAATTGTGTGCCTACAAACTTGTGGGAAATTTTAGGAAAAAGCACATATGGCTGGAAAAGCCAGACATACTGTTTTTCAGCCATATGTGGTTCTTCCACAAACTGTTCCCACACACTTAAAAGGTCTGGGTTGGATGATGTGGAAGATCTCCTGCTATGTTTGGAGGCACACACTTCAACTAGGATACTCAAACCTGTTCCAGCATGACAATGCACATTCCTGTGCACAAAGCCAGCTCCATGAAGATCTGCTTTCCATGGGTTGGAGTAGAAGTTCTCTTGCTATAGAGCTCCAAGCCTAATGAACACCTTTGGGATGAATTTGAACACTGACTGCACCCCAGGAACCTCCTCACCTTCTCACCTACATCAGCGTAAACTGACCTGTCGTGAAGTGTCTTGAATAACGTGATGTAATGCTGACACTGGAGACTCCTTCCGTTTTTCAATAGTTTATTATTAGTCTTTGAATACTTTAACAGTCGAGTCCCTGCGAGCGAGCCGGCCGTTACCATGGAAACAATAACGCACCATCGACAGAGCGCACGGATAAACGCAAACCTGTCACTTATGTTCCTGCTCTCAGAATACTTCTGATCTGAGAACAGGAACCATCGCATTGTGACGTAAACACACTGTGAGTGCAGTAGGCCCCAGTTTCAGGTTGATGATAAAGGAGTGGCATACACTGCCCTCTTCTGCCACTTAGGGGTCATTACTACGCTTTATACGACGATTTTGATTCCTTTTAAACTTCTCTGTTTCCATTTGAATGACATTTAGATCCAGAGCCATGCTAGATTTCCTTCTTGATAAAATACCAATGCAAATCAGAGTGAATGATCCGCGCTGCGATCCACGTTACTGACGTTCAGGATGCATGTTCTCATTCAGAGCCTGGACCGGATAAATGGCATCGGACGACAGTAACGTACATTCCACTGAAGCAGTCACGCACAACCCAACCCGAGAGCAGCAAAAACGATTCCTGGCAGAACGACAGAAAGAAAATACCACTCTTCCTCTGGATTCGGAATTCTAATCATCAACTCATTGCTTAGCAACAGAGGGGTTACATAGCAACAGGGCAGCATTGTCATTTTAGCATTGCGAAAGGGAGACACTGTGTGCCCCCCCCCCCCCCCCCCTTAACGTTGGTTGTGTTCAATCTTTTTGTTTTTTTTTTTTTTTACTTACATCCTTTTTTTTTTCACTAGACACGTGTTTACACCATTTCTTATTGTTTGTTTGTTTAAGCAAAGCCGCACATCTCCATACATGTATGAAGGCACACGTTTAGCGCAGCGTTGGTGGACGAAGGGAGAGAATGAAAGATGGAGGGAGGAAGGGAAAGATGGAGGGAGGGGGGGGAAGATGGAGGGAGGGAAATCTCTGTGTAATATTTTTATTGGAAAAAAAATGCCGTGCTAAAAAAACATTCTGGCTTTATGCTGAAAAAAGGTGTAGACGTGTTCATCCTTTCATCTGCTCCTTTACCTGATCCTCTGCGTTATTAACACGGTGTTGACATTTATAAACGTGGTGCTGGAAGGAGGTGAGTCAGAACCATCAGCAGATTTATTATGCTTTAATGGTCAATGGGAACACCTACATGAACCAGCACACAAATAATCAAGAGCCACGTCATCATTAAAGAATGAAAAATAACTGCATTATGCTCCTGCTGCTGCTGCTGCTGCTGATGATGATGATGTTTGCACAATATGAATAAAGGTTTGCGGAGACTTGATCATAAGATTGTTACAGTATGTGCTTCTTTCCACATTTAGTCTCCATTTTCTGTTATAATGAGCTCCACTCTTCTGGGAAGATGTTTTACTAGATGTTGTGGAGATTCAATCCACTAGGGTGTTGGTAAAGTCAGTAGTGATGTAGGTGAGGTGAGATCTTTCACTCCAACCCATGGAAAGCAGATCTTCATGGGTTCGTCATCGTCATACTGGAACAGTTTTGGGTCTCCTAGTTCAGTAGAGTAGAAATCGCGCTGTAATGTCGGACAGTATTGTGAGATACGGAGCTGTAAATACAATATATAATGCTGTATGTTTGATTTGTGAGCTGGAATTAATGTCTAGAAACTCCTCGATTCAACACAGAGGGATTTTTGAACAGGACGGATTTAAATGTAGGAGCATGACCTTTTCCCTTTTCTTGAACTAGGAGCCCAAAACCTGTTCCACCACGCCTACTTAGATCAAAAGGTGCAGGTTATTTGTTGGTACCTTAATTAATGAAGACTCCAGCAGGGGGCAGATGTTTCTCTTATAAACCTCACAGTTATGGAACAACCTTCCAATCAGTGTTCGGGACTCAGACACAGTCTCAGTGTTCAAGTCGAGGCTGAAAACATATTTATTTAGTCAAGCTTTTTGTCAATAGGTCTTTCTTAGGTCTTAGATCTTTCTTACACCCTGATTACTATGTATAGTGTCCTTAGTATCCCTTCTTCTCTCTCTCTCTCTCTCTCTCTCTCTCTGTCGAGTAAACCTGCGCATGACGTTCCAGTGACGAGTGTTCCCGTCCTTTCTTCTCCTCCAATCTGCCTGGTTCATCCTGATGTCCTACCACTGGATGGAGTCTCAATATGAGACTACTCTGTAGCTGGGGATGGTTCCACATCTACAGCCTAAAGATCCATGAAGTCACTGAGCAACTCAAGAACTTTGAGGATTGTTTAAGACTGTAATTAATATCGACAGTCTGCTACAGTGGCTCAGGACCACAGGTTGCATGAAGAGTTCAGCATTTACACACCTGTTACTGCGCACCTCAACAATGGGACTGCAATGAACAGACATTCGGTGCCACCCAGATGAGGATGAAGTTCCATTTGGAGTCTGGTTCCATCTCAGGAAGGTTTCCAAAATTTTGCCTTGTATGTAAAAAACTTATATGCAATAAACTTACACATTCTTTTATAGAAACTTATTACCGCTTCATCGGTGTAAAGCTGCTTTGAGACAACGTCAATTGTAAAAAAATAACTCTATACAAATAAAATTCAGTTGAATTGAATTGACGATGTCCCTGTGCTCCATTAAGATATACTTTCCATGGGTTGGAGTGGGTTTGGAGTTCCAACCCTTTTAAACCCTGCGCCTCCTCAACACACCTACATCAGTTCCTGTGTTTACTAACACCCCATGTAGCTAAAGGTATCTCCACAAAATCTAGTGAAACATCTTCCCAGAAAAGTGGAGCTTATTATAACAGCATACTGAGACTAAATGTGAAATGTTCAAAAAGAAGCACATAACTATCTTATGGTCAGGTGTCCACAAACATTTGCCAAATAGTATTTATATTGAATGAGACTGATTCTAGAAATGCGCTTTTGTTATTGTCTTCGTTCTGGATTTATTTTCAAATTCCGTTTAGTATTGAGGAATTAAAGGAATAAAGGAAATGTATGTTAAGATGAATTAATCCTTCTGACATGCAGGATGAAGGAAGTCGATTATTATCCATGTTTTGATGATAAAACAGAAAGTCTGCTCCTGTGCCTACATCAAACCTGAACCATTTTTCATTGTCCATAGCGCTTAGACCCTAAACCCTTCAGAAAGCAAGTCCTAACCAAACACAAACCCCAGAAAAATCCTCCTGTGGTACAATAAAGATATCTGTGATTAATCCTGTGTTCTCCCCTGGTGCTTCCACTTCAAATCCATCTCACCTTTTGCAGTAACTAACCATGAAGAATCCAACCCTGTCTTTACATAGAGATTTGCACAGCACCATTAAACCACAAGCAGGTGCCTCCTGGTTTCCAAAGATATGCCAATGCATCGATCGCTCGCCATCCACTTTATTAGGAACACATATACACCTGGACCAAATCTGCTCGGGTTTTAGCAGTGAGTTCTGGTCCCAATGGAGCCTTAGATTCCTGTTCTGTTTGAGATGCTTTTCTGCTCACTACGATTGTACAGAGTGGTTATATGAATAACAGCTCATGGTTCATCTCGAACTCAAAGGACTATTCTTTGCTTACTTTGTTCATTAACATACAACAGAACCTGGATGTTTTTTGTTTTTTGCACCACTCATGAAAAAAGTTCTGACAAATTCCACACCTGGCAACCAAAAACCGATTTGCTTGTTAAATACATGTTTAGGTCTACAGGTTCTTCTACAGCGGACGGTGTGTATTGCTTATATCCGAGTTTTTATTACTTTCTTTCTAATTTATGAATCTGCTGATCAGTACAGGTTTCACAATGCGAATCGTGTAGGCCGTGTTCTCCGGTTCTGTGAGCACTAAGTAGGCCTCCTTATTTTGCCTTACTGTGCATACCACGCTCTCACACACACACACACACACACACACACACACACACACACACACACACTTCTACACAAGTACACTTCCAAGATAAGAATGCACAAGAGAATTCATAAGTAAAGGCTCCCTCCTTGAGCTTTTCCAGCCATCAAGCCATAAATCAGTGGGATTTCTTCGCTCGTCCATCCGCCATGACGCACCTGAGATTTGGAACACACGTTTCAGAGGCCTGAATAACAAGCCTGCTGGTTCTGGATTCCTTTATTAAAAGACACTTTACATACACTGGGAGAACTGGTGCGGAAAGATGATGCATCCTTATTAGATCAAAAGTATCATGCAGGAGCCGCAGTGAATTCTGGGAGACATACAGACTGAGTGTGGAGAGACTTTTTCTTTTTCTTTTTTTTTTTTAATAATGCACACAGGGATGTTATAGACTCCCAAAAAGAAACAAAAAACAGGCAAGATCAGTAAGAGCTGTTTAATATAAATATAAAATACGATGGTGTAGTTTTCAGTCTTGCCTAATAATTGGTTTCGCAGAGCATGATTTATTTCCCCTCTCTGCTTTTTCCTCCTCCTTCTCCTTTCGGTATTTTCAGTTCCAGCTGCATGCAACTACCTCTCGGTTTTTGATCTGACCTCATCTTACGTGTCTCTTAGGCGGTGCGTGTTAGCTGCTAGCGCCTGTGTCGAAGGTATTTGGAGAAAGCACTGGTGTCCATGACAACCTAAAGCTCAGGTGGGAGGTGACTGCAGCAACATGATGTAATCTGGTACACATTAAAGAGGTTGATTCTGTCTCTCATTCTCTTTCACTCTGTTTCTTTCTCTCCATTTTTGCTTTTTTAATGATATCGACACTCCATGTCTACTCTCCAGGTGACTGTCAAGCAGGATATAGAATTAAAGATAAATATATATATCAAATTTGAAACAAAATTCCCACCCTGTATAGTGTCAGGGACTAGCGTACGAGGTGGGATCAGAATGTTTCGAGATTGATGGTGTAATCGGTGCTACTCTGACCATGTCTGCGATTTCATCATGGACAGCAAGTTAAAACAAAGAGCTAACAATCGGCGACGCTGAGACGAGTCGTTCGAGGCGTTTCGAGAGGCACACGTGCTTCATGAAACGAGAGATCAGGAAGACCTTCAACGAGCCCAACCCCCGGAAATGTCAAAACCTTCTGGCAACTCGTGCATAATGATCGTCGGAGAACAATCCACACTATCTCACTTCCACACCCACTCCACTCGCCAGATTTGACTCCTGCAGACTTGGCCCTCTTTCCGAAGATGAAGATCCAGCTCCAAGATCACCGTTTTGACACCATTGCGGACACCCAGCTTAAAAAAAAAGACTTCCAGGACACGTTCCAGAGGAACACTGGAGGCGCTGCATTGCTGTGCAAGGGGACTATTTAAAGGTGATCGTGTGGAAACATAGATAAATAAAGTACTTTCCTGTATTATTTTAGTATTATCACAAAATCAAACCACATGAATTCTCCGTAACTGTACGGCTCTGACTGTAGTTCTATATGTACAGCAGCTTAAATGATTTTTGGGTTCGTATTGATTAATACACTCACTGTTAGTATGTAAGGAATCTCCTGTGTCAGAGATTTGTAACAGTTTACGCAAGAACAGATGAGTTACAGGTTTAGTTTTAGAATCACCTGACAAACTCTGTGGGGTCTTTTTTCATACGTGCATAAGAGTAAATAGATGGCGGTGAGGGTTTGGATGTTTATAGCTGCTATAATGTGAGCCATAGCTGGAACTAACTTGACTCGTGGATGCTTCACGATATGAAATGTAACTGTAAGTGGTTAAAAAGTACAGTGTGGTCTGGGATCGTCTGGAGAAACTAATCCACAGTAACCCGGCATCGTGCCAGACCACCCTATGTGGATTATTTTTACATAACAGCATGTCCTAAAGGGTGTTAATTCTTACTCTGCAGTAACTGCAGTCACGTTGCTGAAAGATAAAAGATTAAAGATAATCCCGTTGCTGAAAGATAAAGGTGATGTCCACACTAATGCGTTTTCTTTTTTCTTTTTAAAGCATCTTATTCTTTTCGTTCTGGCCTTCCGTCCACTCTGAGATGCCGTTTTTACGCAACAAAAACGTAGCTTTTTGTAAACGCTCTCCAAAATCGAATAGATTTGAAAATGCCGCTTTCGTGTCACAGTGTCGGCTGTGTGTGGAAACGACGGCCTTCGAAAACAATGACGTGGTTTTAGTCATGTGACCGCGCCTTGTTTTGCAAATGCATTGTACAGGGATGTTTCAAATCGAAATTTTATTTCTCACATACACGTTCTTCCAGAGTACGACACGTAGTGGAATGTCTCAGTACGGATGAGTCACTTTGGGAAACGATAGAAAACGAAAATGTGGGCGCGAATCCGAGATTAGTGTAGACGTTGATAAAAAGGTGACTTCGTGACAGTCTGGTTCATGGTTTGTAGCTTTGGACGATCTGAATGAATGATCATTCAAAATGCTTCTAATGTACACAAATACAGACACAAAGACACCAAGGGATAGAAGCTGTAATGTAACAGTGTCAGTCCACGAAGCAGCTCTAAAAATATTTATCCAGCGTGCGCCAATGGCTGTTAGTCTATCAAACGCTCCTGAATAGTTTTTAATCTTCACAGTAGATGTGGTAGTTTTACAGGAGCATCTTCCTCTACTGGAAGCCGGTCCCTGAGGTGAGACCGGAGGTGTGAGAGAGAAAAAAAAAAAAAAAAAAAAAAAGAAGGCCAGTGTTCACAGTCCCTCAGACATAACAGCTCGAGAGCCGAGGAAATAAAAACCACACACCAGTGCTGATGACAGCTACATTTAAAATGTGGCCTCTAGGGTGTGGTGTGATGGAATGAAGGGTTTTTCTCTCTCTCTCTCTCTCTTTCTCTTTTTATTCCTTCCACTCTCTCTTTCTATCCTGCCATGTTCTGCCAACTTCATTATGCACCGATCACCCCACTCACAAGGGTTTGGGAGCTCCATGAGTCACTCAGAGCTCCCACTTGCCTTCCCAAACTGATGACAGGGTACACACTTTCACCTCTTGTCTCTCACTTGCTGCATCCCTCGTTCCTTGTGAATAGCCCACAGGAGCCTGAGGAAAACACAGCGGCACGCGCCCACTCAAAACGGACTTCTTTCTATTTATTAGCGACTTAGCCAGCAAGTTCAGAGATGCACCGTACAATTCTTTTCTCTTTAAAGACATAAAAATATACAGGCATCAGCGAACGAATGACCAGCAACACTTTAAGGTTATACAGGTCTCATGGGCTTATAATAATTAATAACAGCAACCAAGGGTGTTTCAAAACTTGGCCCAAATACTCAAGTTGGCACTCAGGGAAGGTTTTTTGGGGATCTTTTGGCGGCAGGGCTCATGGCGGCGTAATCAAAATTTCCTCCCAGAATGAAGAACGTTATATATATGTGAGATGTACAGCACGAAATACCTGCAAACGGAGAGATATTCCTCGAGCTGCGATTTTTTTTACCCTCGCAGACCCGAGATGCAAGAACTCGCACCACGAACGAGGAAATAATTACAGCACTCCCGTCCTATGAATGTCTGGTTTTATAGATCAACCATAAAAATCCTTTCCCTGGCATCGCTAAACAGGAATTAACGTGACGTAAAGCCGAACCAATCACGTCACTTGGCATACAGTGAAGAAAGTGGATAACTGATCCGGATCGCACCGCCAATTTCCGAAGGAGTCGGATCTCCGGCGCGCTTCTAAACTGGGAACCAATTAAATTCCACGGTCAAACAGTCCTAAATAGCAAAGTGTAAAGAACATTTACTGATTTTTATTTTTTTTTATAACAGATTTTTAATTTCTATAAAAATAAGAAATAAAGAATTTGCTTCAAGTACAATGTTTATATAAAGAATAGAAAGCCTTCCAAATATATAAAACTATAAAAGGGTGGGGTGGGGGGGGGGAGTCTCAGTGGTTAAAGGGTCTCATTGTAGTAAAAATAATCTTTATTTTACATAGCGCCTTTAAAAGTAACATCTCAAAGCACTTTCCAAGCATAGAAGAAGAAATAAAAATTAAGATTAACAAAATATTAATAATAGATAAATAATAGTAAAAACAATACTACTAATAAAAAATAAGAAGCAGAAAAATTGAACAAGTAAAAAGAAATGAATAATAAATATCAAAGAATCTACAAAAAAAACCCCACAAAAATCTAATCCTCACTTTAAAGCTACCCTGAACAAGCAGATTTAAAAACACTAAAAGATTCGGCCTGTTGGACTTCAGATTAGAAGGTCACACATTCACCACCAAGCTGCCACTTCAGGGCTCTTGATCAAGACTCTCTTAACTGCTCGGATGTAAGTCATACTGGATAATAGCGTCTGCCGCAAATGTAAATGTACGGTAAATATAAAAATGTTAAAGCGACATAGCATGCTGTTAATACACTACACGTCTGTAACACGTCCGAGATCTGATCTCTGCTCTCAAATGTAATATGTTCCCGTTCGCTTTAACGAAGCTTTTAAAGGTACTGACACCAGCGAGGAAGGCGGAGAGCGTGAACACTTACTGATACAATTTACCGGCCACTGGAGTTTTTATTAGATTTCCCTGAAGTCCACAGGGGCCACTTACAAACATGGACGGAATGGTGGACTCCTCAAGGATAATGCAATTTGTGGCTTTCAGGTTCATGGTTTTAATTCTACCGGGATCTCCGGTGTTACAAAGAAATCAGGAACGGATGCTTCATGGACTCACACCCTGAGGAGAGACAATCTAGTCTGAGCAGCATCGAATGTCAGGATTGTAACCCAATATGAATATTCTATTCAGGGTGAATGGACATGAATGGTTAGAGCACATAAACGTTGGATACAGACATGAAGAGTTGGAGCAATGTGCGTATTTCTTTCTTGTTTTTTTCTTTTTGTTTTGTTTTTTTTTTAAGAAAACTCGGGTATTTATATGAAACAAGAAGAGTGCATTAAAACTGAGATCGTGTGTAATGTATATATATATATATATATATATATATATATAAAAAAAAAATCACCCGGACTGGAGATGTTCATGTTCATGCTGTCAGAGATGAAGCTTTACGTAAAAATGAAAGACGACACGTGTACATACAGAACTGCAAGCAGCATTTACATCAGAAAAAGACCAGTCTGGTTTTAATTAGACTACTATTTTGTTCAGATTTTGTAATTTTGAGAAATTATTGAATTAAATTCTATTAGAGAAAAAAAAGGTCCTAAAAAAAAATCAGGAATTGAGTGAACAGAATTTGGGATCCTGAGTGGGATTATGAAATACCGTATGTTTCGGACTATAAGCCGCTACTTTTTTCCCACGTTTTGAACCCCGCGGCTTAAACAACGAAGCGGCTAATTTATGAATTTTTCCTGGGTTTTTCCCGGTTTCACAAACTTCAAGCCAAAAAACTGAACCCCATAACATTAGACCAATGAAATTTCCGAACGGAAATGAAAAAACGCACCTCACCTGTGTTCTGAGCTGCACGGCATCGGGAGAAAAAAGTTTTTTTTTAAACGCACGATGATGACAAAAGATAAACTCTCGAGAGAAATAGTTGTGAAAGGAAGGAGGAAGACAGTGAACAATGACTAACCCTAGGCTACTGTTTAGATACAAGCCGTTGTAACGCGTTGAGTCTGGGTGAAGGGAGAGCTCGCTAACTCCAGTTACAACAGAAATCATATAAGCACAGACAGGTTTCCAAAACTCGTGCTTTTTTATATTTCTTGGCAACAGCGTTACGGGTTAGTCAAAGAAACTTAGAAATGAGCATCAGAAAATAATAAGGACATATTCCTCGGTCTTGAACACACGCAGTAATACTGGAAAAATGCAGTGGCATGCTATTCCCAAAATACCGCTATGCTCCTAAAGGAAGCGCAACATATTTCACCCGTTACACCGTGTGTAACGCGTCTTTCGTTAAAGCCTGTGTAAAGTACATTAGTGTAGACACCTGCGGCTTATAGACAGGTGCGGCTTATTTATGTTCAAAATAAAAATATTTGTAAATATTTGTAAAATTCAGCTTATATATGGATGCGCTTTATAGTCCGGAAATTACGGTAGGTTTTTTCCAGAATTTTCTAGTGCACCTTAAATCATATTGAAAGGTGGAGATTAAAGAATATTTAAAAACGACAATAATTCTTCTGTTTTAGGCCACGCCCACTTCATATTAACTCCCGCACTCTTGTTATTTATGGCATTAAAAAAGCTACACAGAGTGGTACAGATGTTCCATCAGCAATCACGTCTCCGCACTGTACTAATCACTGATTATGTGGACTTTTGTATGATCCTTGCTGAGTCACATGCGCTAAATTTAAATCTGTCTCGGGCGATAGACATCTCACCGAAACATCAGCATGTGATGGTGAGCGTGAACACGGTTCCAGGAGATGAGCAGCTCGATGTTGTTCTCAACGCAAAACAAACTGCAGTCTTCCCACGTCACTCTTTATGTTTCTCATTATTATGCACATTAACAAAACGTACAGTATGGGGAGTTTGGGGGGGGGGGGGGGGAGAGAGGTTTACCAAAAAAAAACAAAACCAAATAAAACAAACAGGATGTCTTGATGATTCATGGCCTCAGCTGTGACAAAAGCAGATCCCGTTCCATTCTGTTCATTAAAATCACAGTGTGTTTTTATTTATGCATCGAACACGAGGTGTCTCAGGGACTCGCGTGCTACAGGAGACGAACACGGACACGGAAATGGACACGGAGAAGAAAGAAGGAGTTTAAATGAGGAACCTCACTCTCGTAAAAAATCACGGTCCTCTGAGCCTGACATGATTATTGAAGTCATAAATAAGATCCTTGTGGGTGTAATTAGTCCGGTGTCTTCCTTAAACCATCCCACCCACCCACCCACCCACACACACACACACACACACACACACACACACACACACACACACAC
>JAAIIK010000099.1:4501020-4522757 GCA_014706435.1 Silurus glanis
TCTCTCTCTCTCTCTCTCTCTCTCTCTCTCTCTCTCTCTCTCTCTCTTTTTTTTTTTTCTCTAACAAAAATAAACACATATGGTAGCTGTGAGATGCATAACACTTCATTATTACCATGATGGAAAACAAAATACAAAACCAGCACAAATGCAAGGGATTTGCAAACACTACAGCATTATCACAACACAAACAAAACAAATCTGACAACACAGCAGTATTGAATGGAAACAGCCACTCCAATAGAATTGTTTTTTTTCTGTGATTAGAGAAGCTGGAGATTATATTTCTAATACATTACAAAAATTTCCATTGGTTTTCACAAAAGAACCTGGAAGTGTTACAAAATCGAATTTTGTGTAAATCATCGACATGTGTTGCATCAGATGTCCAGGAGTAAACAACAAATACATTTTTTCAGAATCTTGTTTGTTGTATAGTCTCGGGCATAGGAGAAGTGCGGATTTTGTTTTGTGCTTTATTAAATAAGAACGAAATGGATACGTCTGCATTGGACCTCTAGGAATTTAATAACGTGATACCTCTATAAAAACAAATACATTTGTTTTAGGCTCAATACATTTGTGATTACTTTCCACTTGATTAATTGAAACCATGACATTCAATGTGTCTCTCAATTCTTATTTTATGACACTGAGGTAAACAAACACTAAGATTTCTGTGTCTTTGTTATAGCCTGAGTCATCTAGTCCTCTCCTGAGTCAAGTATAAATGGAGCGGTATGAAATTCCTCGCATTTGTGTTGTCTGGGTTAGTCTGGTTTTGGCTTGGCCTAGAATTTGGCTTTGTATTATAGTAATTTTGAAAATTTGTGTTATTCATCTCTCAGCCACTGTAAAAACATCAACAAATGCACCTATCTGTACAATTTCCAGCAGTAACAGTGTTTACAGTTATCAAAATATCCCATACCTGAGATGATGTGGGATTTAAAAATAGTTTTGAACATTCTGGCAAGGTGCAAGGTTAGCATTAATCTTAAATGCACAAAGTACCCAACTATAAGACTGAGAAAGATTAAACAGGACTCGTTTTGATGTGCCATCATTCATTACCAGCAACTTCGTTTTATACTCTTCCGTGCAGTGAGGTTTTTCCGTCTCTTACAATCCCAGTGACAAATCCTGCTCTACTTGGATATCCTTAACCACGTTGAAGATAGAGCAAGAAAACGGCACAGAAGATATCAGAACACATCCAGGAACATAACGCAATCAGTAAAAGAGCGAGGATCAGGTGAAACTTCACGTAATAAAGTGTCAGATCATAGTTACCATCTTCCCCCTCCTGTCTTGCTCAACAGCTCGTTTGAAGTAAGTGTGGTACTATGTTTTTGGTTGAGTGTCTTCCCTGACACTTTTTTCTTTTACCATCGCTTGTTTCAGAAAAAAATTGTTTTAGTTTATTTGTTCGGAAAAAGCGAGAGAGGAGCTTATACGAGGTGGTGCTTATGGGACGGGCACTTTTCAGGTTAAATGCTGAGATGTGCGGCTCCTTCAGACTGAGCGAGAATATAAATCACTACAGATTTTCCATAAGTAAGAGTCGGGAAATGGCTCTAGTTAATATTATCACCATTTTCTATATTAAGTTAGCTAGCTTGCTAAGCTACTGTCAAAGTTTGGGTGTTCTGGACGTTAGTCAAGCACTTAAACGAGATATCTTTAGAGAAGTAAATTCATCAATCAAATAACAGCTAAGAAGCGATTTTATGGGGATTTAAAAAATACTTTAGCTGAGCTATATAGGGGAACCCTTAATAGGTACATTATTAGGTAAATGATAAATGCTTAAATTATTCCCAGATGACTCAGCAATCTCTTTGTAAATCTCTTGACGTTTTCCATCTGAGCTCGGCAAACGACGAGGAAATAAATGCAGAAGCAACTGTATGGCAGTTACTGTATGGCATGTTCATGCATGTGTATGTCTCAGGTGAGTACTGGACAGGTAATTTCAGACTCTTAAATGATCATTTAAAAGGGGAGAAAAGGTCTCATTTTCTCATATCAGCAGAAAGCAATAAAGAAGCTTGGGAGTGTGTTCCCTTACAGCAGGGCTGTGTGAAAGCCTTGCCATACTTGTTTTGACAAATGTTACTTTATTGTTCCACATTTCAGCACTTACTGAGCACAACTATTTCCCAGCTTTCATCTTTTGTCGGAATAGAGGGAATGCATAACTACTGCCATTAGCATACAGTACAATACAATACAATAGCTGTCATCAGGAAAATTTAAAGGCTGTTCTGGATTTGGAAGTGATGCAAGCTTCTGTCTCTGAAAGGATAATAAGAGGTAAATGAGGATTACAAGTGTCCTCGGCTGTAACAGGTAGAAACAAAAGAACAGGGCGGTTGCTTGCAATGAAAGGCTTGCATTTGGTCTCTTAACCTACATATATAAATAGGTTTTTGTTTCTTATGGGAGTGTTATGAGCGTTGCTCTTGTCCCTTGGAACCTAGCATATTAAATAAGCAGTACAGGAATTAGTGTAAAAATTGTCTGTTTGATTCACATGACATACTGCCGCTAAAATCGCTGCTTTGTCTCACACGAATACACAGAAAAATGGATGGCTGGCTGTCACTTTGTCGCTCACCAGTGTGAACGCAGTTTTATGACTCATAATTCATTCTGAATTTCATTTGGCCTCATGAACTGTGTTCACTCTGTTCTTTGTCCTACAGCTTTGCCAGAGCTTACTGTAAAATCACAGAGAACAAGCAAACACGAACAAGTGAAGAGTAATAATTAGCTAATTATTATATAGCTTAACAGCTGCCTTGATTTCCAAACATGGCCTATTCAAGCATGCCATTCTTTTCATCCTGCTTCTTCAAACTTTCTTGCGGAATGATTATAGATGCGCGTTGGAGAAAAAAATAAATAAGAGTCTTGTGAAGTCACAGATAAGCATTAATTCTAGGTTGAGAAAAATTGAGGCCATAATGTCCTGTAGCTTAACGTCATCCTCTTTTTTGCTGTCTATGGGCTGCTGGCTCTCAGGCATTAATGACCTCGATCTGATGTGGAAAAAAAGCTGGGTCTCTCTCCCCCGCTCTCTGTCTCTTTTTCTTACTTTCTTTCTCTCTTACACAGTTTTATCCACGACTGGCTTACGATTAGCCAGATCTCATCTTGTTTTCTCCTCCTGTCTTGTGGATGCTGTCTCATCAGCCGTGTGTTGTTCTCTCTTCTCAGTTTCCCCTTGTCAGAGAAAGACAGTGAGCCAAATCAACTTTTCACTGCTGTGTGTTTGCTATTAATCATTTCCCTACTTATAATTTTAATTAGAGTCAGTTGTGATCGGTGGTATACCAGACCGATTGCTAACGATCTCAATAGGTGTTAAACAGACTGAGGAGTAGGTTCACAGAGTGTGTATTCTATCGATCGTTTTTGAAGGAGAAGAAATACAAGGGACAATTGATTAAAGAACAACAGGATTATCAAATGGAGACCTCTGGAAGTGATGCGGCTTTCACAGTTGTGACACCTAGCTGATTATTTACAGATTCTTCAGCATCAGCTTTAATGCTTATGCACAGTGATATAATTTTAATCATAAACCAGGAGTAATGTCTTTTGACTGACATATTCATACACTGTCTATATTAGGGGTTTAACAGTACACAAAATTCACAATTTGGTTCAATTTCGTTAAGGTTGGGGGGGGAAGAAATGCAAAACATAAAATTGCTTGTTGATTACATTAGGGCCGTTTTTTATTATTGACATTTGTGACCATCAACAGTTTACATTTTTAAAACAATTTATCAATCAAACAGTATTTGATAGATTCCATTTTGGTAATACAGATGTGTGTGTGTGTGTGTGTGTGTGTGTGTTTTACATTTAATATAAAATTTTCTAAAGATACGATCTACTTAACTGTTCTACTTATTTCAGCATACCTGTACTTTAACTAATGTCTTCATTCTTTCCATCCTTCCTTCATTCACTCCCTCAATATGCGGAATTATCAGGATTTTCTCCTTTTAAGAGAAAATCGTGAAGTTGGACATAAAATGCAAATAAAATCCATTTTTATTGTTTTCATACATCCACAAATCAAATCTTATTTCCAGTACGGAGTGAGTAGCCACAGTGGCACTGTGCTAACTTTACTTTCTTTTTTATACCCCTGGCATTGTTATGTATGGTTTTTTTTTAATAACGATAATAATAATAATAATAATAATAATAATAATAATAATAAAAAATGCGCTCAAAGTGCGAGGCGGAGACTAAACAAATTTACGGTCCGCCACTTAATACATCCCTGAGGAAACTAACTAACTTTTAACTATGCTTTGCATATGTGTACCGAACTGAAAGCACTGTACCGAAAAGTTTCGGTACGACTATGTGTACCGTATGTGGTTAAAAGTCAAGAGAACATATCAAACAAAATTAAAAGAGCTTTATTTCTCAGGGGACTGTAGACCTTTAGTCAGCAAATGGCACACCACAGATTTAACATGTGTTAAAAAATTAGTTATATAATGAATATTCTTGTTTTCACGCTTGCATTCCTGCTCTTCTTTTGTGCTATTTAATATGAGAATGTCCTTTCTGTTTATGACCCATGAACAAGCCTTTAATAATAGATTTTTTTTAGCAAAACAGTTTTTATTTACTGTGAGAACTAGGCTATCATTAGTAGTAAGAACATCTGGCTGCAATTATTATTATTTATCTTCATTAACCAGCCAGGTGGATGAAGGTAATAAAAAACATATACAATAGATAGATAGATACAGAGAGAGAGAGAGAGAGAGAGAGAGAGAATACATTTAAAAATATTCAGACCATAATTTCATTCTATAAAAATAGATGTTGCAGTCTTATGTTAAAATGCGTACAGTTTGTTTAACCTTAGGTTAAGCTCCATCACCATTAAAGTGAACTATCACGTATTTGGCATTGACACTGAATTTTTCCAAAGAAGATCATGGCTTCTAGTTGCTCAACTGTCTTAGGTCTTCTTTGTCGCATCTTCCTCTTTATGATGCGCCAAATGTTTTCTATGGGTGAAAGATCTGGACTGCAGGCTGCCATTTCAGTACCCGGATCCTTTTTCTACGCAGCCATGATGTTGTAATTGATGCAGTATGTGGTCTGGCATTGTCATGTTGGAAAATGCAAGGTCTTCCCTGAAAGAGACGACGTCTGGATGGGTGCATATGTTGTTCTAGAACTTAGATATACCTTTCAGTATTGTCTTTCCAGATGTGTAAGCTGCCCATGCCACACGCACTCATGCAACCCCATACCATCGGAGATGCAGGCTTCTGAACTGAGCGCTGATAACAACTTGGGTTATCCTTGTCCTCTTTAGTCCGGATAACATTGTGTCCCAGTTTTCCAAAAAGAACTTAACATTTTGATTCGTCTGACCACAGAACAGTTTTCCACTTTGCCACAGTCCATTTTAAATGAGCCTTGGCCCAGAGAAAACACCTGCACTTCTGGATCATGTTTAGATATGGCTTCTTTTTTGACCTATAGAGTTTTTGCCGGCATCGGCGAATGGCACGGTGGATTGTGTTCACTGACAATGTTTTCTGGAACTATTCCTGAGCCCATGTTGTGATTTCCATTACAGTAGCATTCCTGTATGTGATGCAGTGCTGTCTAAGGGCCCGAAGATCACGGGCATCCAGTATGGTTTTCCGGCCTTGACCCTTACGCACAGAGATTGTTCCAGATTCTCTGAATCTTTGTATGATATTATGCACTGTAGATGATGATAACCTCGAACTCTTTGCAATTTATCTCTGAGAAACTCCGTTCTGATATTGCTCCACTATTATTCACCGCAGCATTGGGGGAATTGGTGATCCTCTGCCTATCTTGATTCTGAGAAACACTGCCACTCTGAGAGGCATTTTTTATACCCAATCATGTTGCCAATTGACCTAATAAGTTGCAAATTGGTCCTCCAGCTGTTCCTTATATGTACATTTAACTTTTCCGGCCTCTTATTGCTACCTGTCCCAACTTTTTTGGAATGTGTAGCTCTCATGAAATCCAAAATGAGCCAATATTTGTCATGACATTTCAAAATGTCACACTTTCAACATTTGATATGTAATCTATATTCTATTGTGAATAAAATATAAGTTTATGAGATTTGTAAATGATTGCATTCCTTTCTTTATTCACAATTTGTACAGTGTCAAAACTTTTTTGGAATCGGGTTTGCATTTTATTCACAGTCTCTGCTTATTTTCTTTGTTGCAGCCTTGTGGCAAAATGTTAAAAAAAGTTTTTCCACATTAGTCTATACTCCATACCCCATAGTGGCAATCCTGAGAACCGTTGTTGATATATTCATAAAAAACTTCAAAACATTTTTGTACATAGCTCTGGATAAGGGTGTCTGCTAAATGCCATAAATGTAATGACAAGGAAAAAAACATTTGTGACAACTTTGCAAATGTACTAAAAGTTAAACTAAAATATCACATTGAAATATTTTTCTGGATCATCTTTTCAAACTTTCTGAGATCTTTTTACACTTTGATTGTAGTTGACCTTTGCATAATTTTATTGGCCAAACTGAGCAGGAAGAAGATCATTTGTTTTATAATGATGACCAAGACCCTGATGAACTCTCAGGAGATGGCAGAAACTTGTAGAAGGTTACCAATAACCTCAAGACTCCAGTAAGGGAAGCCTCTACCTGAAATTAAATATAATGTAATTGCAAATCCCACGTGGCCTTTAGTTCTAGCTTTTCGAGTTTTGCGGTAATGGTTGATCATTTGCAATTTTCTCCCATCTTCACACATGGTTTCTAAAGCTCAAACAAAGTAAATCAAAGAACAATCTTGGTCACAACTTACAAAACATCCTTTCTCCCCGATTGCTCAGTTTGGCAAGGTGCCCAGCTCTGGAATAGTCCTGGTTGTTCCAAACTTATGGAGGCCACTGTTCTCTTGGGACCTTCAAAGTAGCAGAAATGTTTTTATATCCTTCCCAAGGTCTGCATCTTGACACAGTCCTGTCTCTAAGATTTGGAGCCAGTTTCTTTGGTTGCATGGTCAAAGGTTTTTGCTCGATATACATTTCCAGCTGTTAGACCTTATACAGACAGGTGTGCACATTTCCAAATCAGGTGCAATCCATTGAATTTGCCACAGGTGGACTGTGTCCAAATGGGCTGCACCTGAGAGTCACAGCAGAGGGTCTGAATACTTATGCTAATGTGTTATTTCAGTATTCTGTTATCACAAATCTGTGTTTTGCTTTGTCGTTATGGGGTATGGAATGCAGATTGATGTGGAAAAAAATATTTAAAGCGTTTTGGCAACAAAATTGAGAGAGAGAGAGATAGAGAGAGAGAGAGAGAGAGAGAGAGAGAGAGAGAGTATGGAGAAGTATGGAGAGAAATTGGAAATAAAAAAAAAAAAATCTTAAATAAACCATGGTCCTCTTTGAAAAGATTCTACATCAGTGCCAAGTACGTGACAGTTTACTTTAATTCTCCTGATTAAAAAAATAAACACTATAGGCCTGGGTTGTCAAAACGCATTTGAATTGTATTAAACTTTAATTTTAAGCTGCTGTAGACAGAATAAAAATTATCAGTAATACTACACATATTCTTTGAAATTAAAAAAAAAGTAGCTGAAGTATGCTGTGACAGAAGATTAGGAAATGTATTATTAATTGTACTTAAAGGTAAAAAAATTGGGTTGTCTATCATTATACTTCTAATTATATACAAAATATTTAATATTAAAAATGTTTTCTTTAAATCTTTAAATATTATGGATGTTAGATTAGTGAAATAGGTATATAGCTTATAGCATTAACAGAAACAAATCTTGACAAAAGTGTTTTAATTAATACTTATGCATTTAATAAGATCTAGGTGATAATACTAGTGGAAAAAATATTATAATGTTATCTATAGAAAAATCAAGATTTATCTAGATGCATAGTATCTTGATCGTCGAATGATCGCTCGATTTCAGTGAGTATTTAGGATAATATTAAGCATTTTAGGGTAATCAGCATTGACTAATCAGTTTAAATGCATGGCCAATCAATAAATTGCTCAAGCTTGTTCAGCAATCGCATTCTGCCTTCACATGCAATGAACCATTTCAGAAAAATGACTTGTATTGGTGTTCCAAGCAACAAAACAATAATCAATATTTTTTTTGTCTTAATTATAGAAATATGCTTGAATTTATGTAGAATATAATAAGAAAAAGTGTATAAAGTTGCTGAGTAATCCAGTTTTGAAAATTCACATTTAGTCAGAACCTTTGTTTTTGGTCTCATGGTTAGTCATTGTGTTGACATTTTACAGGTCATCTTAGATCTTGGTGTGGAGTTTCATGAACAAAGGAAGGAATGATTTAAAACCAAGCTTACTGACTTATTAAACATTGAGTTTAGAGCTGAACAATATTGGCCACTTTCTTGCTATGGTATGCTGCATGTTTGCAGTGATCATACATAGTATCAAAGGCTGCTGTGGAGAATTCATTGTAACATGCTAAAACATTGTTTTTTTGTAGGACACAAATCAGTCTATAACAATATAACAATACATTACTGCCGTTCCCTAAAATATCAGCTACTGCACTGTTTTTGGAGCTACAGTACAGGAAGAAAGCTCTCTGAGACATGTTTTTTAACTTTACAGTCACTTATTTTCACATCATGCTGCGTGTCATCCTTCAATCTGTCGTTTTTACTTCTTGTGAAGATTGTTTTGCAAAGTTTAAGTCTTACCCAAAACTGTCATATTGACATCTATTGTAGTCCTTACTTGTATGAAACTAAAAGATTGACGTACTTTTGTGTGTACTCTTTTCAACAGATTAAGTGAAGGAGGGGTTCATTATGCAGAAGTGTATCATAGTACTGAGTGTCTACAACAACTACAAGAACAAGTATTTCTATGCACAATTATTTAAACACAAATACGTATTAGTTTAGTTTAACAGTAATATTTATTAATATAATTTACCATCAATTTGTAGTGATTGCAGTTATTCCAGGGTCAGAATTAGCTGGCTTTAACTATTTACTTATTTTTCTTATTTAATATTTTTATTTTATGTTTGTTTTTTATGTAAAATAAATAGATAAATACATAAACACATAAATTCATCCATTAATAGAGACTTGTTCCTGATTCATATGCAAACCAGCTAGAAAAGAGACATAATTCTCTGGTGAAGGTGCACTCAAAGATCATGCAATAACAGCTATTGTACATTTACTGACTATTATTTTTTTCTCATTTTCATGTGAGGTGGTTCGAAATGCTGCAGACATTTCCTTAAAAATGGTGAAAAACAGTGTTTTAGTTTCTTTATAAACTTTTACATCCTCAATTCATCCTTAATTCTTAATTCAGATTCTTATGTATTTCCAAAATAAACACACTTGAATAAGCATGATTTCTTCTAACAGGATTGTATAAAGGATACTGATTAGATTTTCTAATGTTTTTATGTTCTAAATTGTCTTACGTTCAGGTTGATGTAACTTGCTCATTTTCTGGCGCCCTGATGTTCAATGCTCCACCTCGATAGAAGATCATTATTGATAATGTTTGCCCTCAAAACTACTTCAGCAATAATTTCTCCACATGACTCCCCATGCCTCATCATATTCCTTTCAGTGAGTTTAAGATCCCAGTTAATCTCTGAGTCATCAGAATGCCTTATGATAAGAGCAACAATGCTGTAATCCAACCCCAACCACTAGTTTCCTGTTAAGATCCACTAGACTGGCTTAGCCTGGAAGATGGCTATGATGTAGTAAATGTTTCATAAACGTGGTATTTGACATGTGAGTAGCAGTGCTACCCTCATCTGCCCTCAAACCATCATTCTGTCATCTTTCACAGACTGCCGTGATTGAAGCTGTGCTGATGCGGCAGCGTTGGTAGGTCATGTACTGAAAGCACTTTTATTTGGGGGCTGAAATTTTTCTCTTCACAGTGTTCTTTGGTTCTGTTTCAGAAACTAAAGCATTGCCCCTTGAAGACATTTGCCTCTAATGTGTGTGCGCTCTCTTTTTTAGTATTACTCTTATGGTATTGTATTTCCTGCTCCCAGCCGCAGCATATGCACTAGGGGTGTAACGGTACACAGATTCGTGCCAAAAGTTTTCGATAGAGGGCTTTCGGTTCGGTGTACACGTGTACAGAATGCAATCCTTTGCATGTGTAGAGCATAGTTAAAATCTGAGTTCCTTCAGGAACGTATTAAGTGGTGGACCGCAAGTTTGTTTAGCCTCCGCCTTGCACTTTGAGTGCATTTTTGTTATTTTTATTAATTCAATTCATTTCATTTGTATTTGTATAGCGCATTTAACAATGAACATTGTCTCAAAGCAGCTTTAAACAGGGACATTCCTGATGGCTTTATAAGTGCAAGTTTGTCCCTGATGAACATCAGAGGTATCCCTGATTTCCGTGATATAAATATTAATAAACTTTAAAATATACACAACAATGGCAGGGGTATAAAAAAAAAAAAACTAGAGTTGCCACAGGCATTTGTTAAGGTATGAATTAAGCTGAATTAATTAGAACAGTTAAGTAGATCGTAAAAAAATAAATGAATAAATGTCTAACACACACAAACACACAAAACACTTACATACTCATTTGTATTACCCAAATAAGGTCTAACTAATTTAACTATTTCATTAATTTTTTTTTTATTTATTTCATTTTATTTAATCGATTTAATAAAACAAAATTATTGCATTAATTCACTTTATTCCATTTTATTTTGTATAAAATATTAAATATTATTTAACCAAGCAGGTATTTTATTTAAAATTGTTTAAAAAATCTTAACTGTTCAAATATTTATGATCTCAAATTTTAATAATAATAAACTGCGTTAATAAAAATGACAAGCAATTTTATGATTTTTTTCCCCAACGGTACTGAAACTGTACTGAACCGTGACTTAAAACCTAGGTATGTACTGAACGGTAACTCTTGTGTACCGTTACCAATCAGTTGCAGCGGACAAATCTCTTTCAGAGGTGGACCTGCCTTGAGTGAGTTGTAGTTGTCAGTTTTGAGATGATGAAGGACTGAACAAGCATCTCCATAAACTGTGTGGACATAAATAGACAAATTTTCTTGAAGTTGTAAAAAAGAAATCGATATGAGGGTGTTCGATTATCAGTGTGAAAAGAAATGGACAGCTGATTGTCCATGGTTACCCCAAGGTGGTGTGCAATGAGTGAAAGTGAGATCAGAGAGTTGTCCATGCACATCATAAGATCTCGACATGGAGATTAATAATGGGATGAAAAGCAGTTTACTTTTACTGGGATTCATCTTAATCTGATGAGCTGCCGTCACAGTCAGATCTGTTAGACTTTCTGAGAGTCTTAAGGGGGATGGAAAGGATTAGTTGAGTGTCATCTGCATAGCAATACAATGGAAAGCATTGTTTTTCTTCATCGTCTTGATTTAGCAGATGCCCTTAGAGCAACTTACAAATATCTAATTATCTCAAATGAGCAGTTGTTAAGGGCCTTGCTCAAGGACACACCAGTGGCAGCTGGTAGTGGGATTTGAACTCACAACCTTCTGTTTTGAAGTCAAACATCTCCACCACTGATCTACCACTTCCTGCAAAAGGCTTTAACGAGGTCCTTATTAAGTTTCTCAATGGTTAATCATGTTTTGACCCAACTTTGGGTCATACAGGCTAATACATTTTTTAATTTTATAATATTACAATTATTAAATGTCTCCTGCTACTTTAAAATACAGCATCACCCAGCTAGCTAAGCACAATCATTAATGCTAGCTTTCTCTGATTGGTAAGACCTCTGCTCTTCTCTCTGCTCCTCTCTCTGTTTTCCCCTTCAGCCACTGCTTGCAACCTTGGGGTAACTATGGACAATCAACTGTCCTCCTCACATGTTGTAATGTGACTCGTTCTTGTCGCTTCCTTCTCTACAACATCAGAAGGATTCGACCATTTTTTTTTTCATAGGCTGCTCAGGTGCTCCTCCAGCACTGCTCGACTCGTACCACCTTCTCTTAGGGTAAGAGGTAAGGATACTTCAAGGCTCTTCTCTGTTATGGCACCGATGTGGTGAAATTAACGTCTCCTATATGTACAAACAGCAGCGTCCCTGGCTATCTTCAATCGATGGGTGAAGACCCACCTCTTCCTAAAACACTTAAACTAAGTTTGCTTTACCTTTTCCTAAAAAAACAAAAAAATCTTGACAGAGTTGTAGGCTGATTTATCTTAAGTTTGTAATTTAGTCTACCTGTGTAGATATTATCATTAATTGATAGAGACTCAAAGCACTTTTGTACGTCACTCTGGATAAGGATTCTCTTCTTACATGGAGGGAAATTTCAATTTGGATACTAGTTTTTTTCTAATTTTTTAGCTAATTTCATGTGACTTGAAATAACAAGTTGTAGGTTTAAAAAGATGGTGCTTACATTGTGCCTTTGTTATCAATTACTATGTGTAATAAGACTTAGAAACATATTTAAATAGTTATCTATTTCAAACACACACACAATTATTTTGCCCAGATGTGATTTGTTTGTATGGCTGAATTTACCTTAAAGCATGTGACAATAATTTACACTTGATAGACTTGTCTAATCGTACTTTTCACTTTTTAATGTTTTTTTTAAGCTACTGAGCCTTAAGAATATAATTCAAGTCAGCCAAACAAAACAATGCAAATTTTTAACAAAGGCGGTGTGTCATAGTTAATTAACTAACTTCTGTCATTGTAGATCAGATTTTTGGCTTTAGCACAGTTCTGAGTGCATATTTCAGTAACTCTGAAATCATTTATCAGTCTAAAAGACGTTTAATGCTGCATGTGTGTAATGTTTTATTACAGTGAGGGTAAAACATTATGCTTAAGTCTGTTCATTACTTCAAAAAGTCTAATGCCATGAAAATTTGTTGATGGCAGGAAAAAAGTTGATGAGTTATATTCCATTGTTATTAATGCTTATGAGCTACACTATATGATTTATTCTGCTGCAGAACCTATAGACCGTTTATTCTTAGCTATAAGAATCAGTTATGACAGAATGTCATTCTGATCTTCTTTCAGATTTATGATAATCGACTTTCCCAACAGATCTGACATACATTACACCCCAGCAGTGTACAAAATATACTCTGTGCAGCAGGGAGTTCTGGATTTTCCAGCGTTATCGCTCATAAACCTGTCTAAGAGAGTGCTTAATATAATCAGCATTTGTTTTAGCCTCTGGAGGAGAGTAAATGGAGGAAATGATGAAGTGGCTTCCATTCTGAATCAAGGCACAGAAAACACAACTCTTTTCTATGAAAAGAGTTTCCAATCTGCACCTCCAGGCACTTTTGGTTATTTTAATCTCTATTCACCATTGTGAGAAATGCACAACAATGGGTCTGTGTTCTGTGTTCAGACTGTCAAGTACTGAATTCAGAATGTGAGAGCTGATAGTACTGACATAGAAGCGATTTGCTTTTTTTAAATCCCAAATGAACTTCTTACCCAAATAACACCAATTTCCTCCAACCCTTCCCCCAAATATAAAGAGGAATATTAAACAATTTTTCTGTTGTTTTTTTTGTTTAGCTCTTGATAATTGACAGTTTGCTGTACTGTAATTCTAGAGTGTATTGTGAAACAATCCCCAGGTGCCTGCTATAACTAGCCGATAATAGCAGGCTAGCTTCCTGATTCTAGCATGTTAGTTGCTTGTAAAGGTCTGCAGAGGGTGTATACAAGCTTCCTGTGGGCCTTTATGTGACAGTTATCTGCCTCAAAGGCAGTTAATGAAAAGTGTTATGAACATGTGCCAAATCAAATATGCAGATCACAAACCAGAATTTCATATTGGATCGGTCAAGGCCCGGGTTACCAACGACCACCACAGGTATCGTTAGCCAACAGGGTACCGATGGAAATTGGGCTACTGTTGGCCGAAGGAGGAGAAGGAGAGGAGGAGCATGTCTACAAAGACAGCAGGAAAAGGAGAAGTGTAGGAGAGTAGAGGTTATAGTTGGTACTTTAAATGTTGGTACTATGACTGGTAAAGTGAGAGAGGGGGCTGATATGATAGAGAGGAGAAAGATGGATATGTTGTGTTCAGGAGACCAAGTGGAAAGGGAGTAAGGCCAGGAACATTGGAGGTGGTTCAAACTGTTCAATCATGGTGTGGGGGTGATTCTGAAGGAAGAGTACAGTAAGAGTGTAGTGGAGGTGAAAAGAGTTTCTGATAGAGTGATGAGCGTGAAGCTGGAAGTTAAAGAGGTGATGATAAATGTCATCAGTGCTTATACTCCACAAGTGGGTTGTGAGATGGAGGAGAAGGAACAATTCTGGAGTGAGTTAGATGAAGTGGTAGATGGTGTACCTAGGAATGAAAAATTGGTGATTGGGGCAGACTTTAATGGGCATGTAGGTGAAGGGAACAGAGGTAATGAGGAGGTGATGGTAGGTATGGTCTTAAGTAGAGGAATGTGGAAGGGCAGATGGTGGTAGATTTTGCTAAAAGGATGGAAATGGCAGTGGTGAACACTTATTTTAAGAAGGAGGATCATAGGGTGACTTATAAGAGTGGAGGAAGGTGCACATAGGAGATTGGAGACTGTACGATGTTGGCAGGGGACAGTGTAGCTAGACAGCATCGGATGGTGGATGGTTTTAGAGGTGAAGAAGAGGAGAAGGAGAGTGAGGACTAAAAGAAGAGTAAGATTGTGGAAACTGAAGGAGGAAGACTGTAGTGTGAGATTCAGTGAAGAGGTCAGACAGGGGCTCGTGGTGGTGAAGAGGTGCTGGATGATTGGGCAACTACTGCAGAAGTGATAAGGGAGACAGGTAGAAAGATACTTGGTGTGACATCTGAAAATAGAAAGAAAGACAAGGAGACGTGGTGGTGGAATGAGGAAGTGCAGGAGAGCATAAGGAGAAAGAGTTTGGAGTAACAGAATTGGGATCGACAGAGTGATGAGAAAAGTAGGCAGGAGTACAAGGAGATGCAGCAGCAGGTGAAGAGGAATGTGGTGAAAGCCAAGGAAAAAACATATGAGGAGCTGTAGGAGAAGTTGTACACTAAGGAAGGAGAAAAGAATTTGTAGCGTTTGGGCAGGCAGAGGAACCGAGCTGGGAAGGATGTGCTGCAAGTTAGAGCAATAAAGGATGGAGATGGAAATGTGTTGACTAGTGAGGAGAGTGTGTTGAGAAGGTGGAGGGAGTATTTTGAGCAGCTGATGAATAAATAAAATGAGAGAGAGAGAAGGTTGGATGGTGTGGAGATGGTGAAGCAGGATGTAGATAGGATTAGTAAAGAGGAAGTGAGAGCAGCGATTAAGAGGATGAAGAGTGGAAAGTCGGTTGGACCAGATGACATACCTGTAGAAGCGTGGAGATGTTTAGGAGAGATGCAGTGGAGTTTTTAACCAGATTGTTTAACAAGATTTTGGAAGGTGAGGCGATGCCTGAGGAATGGAGAAGGAGTGTGCTGGTACTGATCTTTAAGAATAAGGGAGATGTGCAGACCTGCAGTAACTACAGGGGAATTAAGTTGTTCAGTCACACCATGAAGTTATGGGAAAGAGTAGTGGAAGCCAGGCTGAGAGAAGAGGTGACCATCTGTGAGCAGCAGTATGGATTCATGCCGAGGAAGAGCACCACAGACGCATTATTTGCTTTGAGAATGTTGATGAAGTATAGAGAAGGTCAGAAGGAATTGCATTGTGTGTTTGTGGATTTAGAGAAAGCGTACGACAGGGTGGAGAGAGGAGTTGTGGTATTGTATGAGGAAGTCTGGTGAGAGGGAGGGCAGTGGAGGGGTGCGGTTGCAGGGAGAAGAGGTGGAGAAGGTGGAGGAGTTCAGGTACCTGGGATCAACAGTGCAAAGTAATGGAGAGTGTGTTAGAGAAGTGAAGAAAAGAGTGCAGGCAGGGTGGAGTGGGTGGAGAAGAGTGATAGCAGGAGTGATTTGTGATAGAAGAGTATCTGCAAGAGTGAAAGTTTATAGCACTGTGGTGGGACCTGCGATGTTGTATGGTTTAGAGACAGTGGCACTGAGTAAAAGACAAGTGGAGCTGGAGGTAGCAGAGCTGAAGATGCTGAGATTTTGATGTTTTGGAGACAAGGTGAGAAAGGTGTGATTGAGATGGTTTGGACATGTGCAGAGGAGGGACATGGGGTATATCGGTAGGAGAATTCTGAGGATGGAGCCTTCAGGAAGGAGGAAAAGAGGAAGACCAAGGAGGAGGTTTATGGATGTGGTGGAGGAAGGCATTTAGCAGACGCCCTTATCCAGAGCGATGTACAAAAGTGCTTTGAGTCTCTAGCTATGAATAAATCTACACTGGTACGCTAGATTACAAACTTAATATAAATATAACTCCTGAATTCTACAAGGCAAACTTGGAAAGTGCTAATTTAAGTGTTTCAGGAAGAGGTAGATCTTCAAACGTCGCTTGAAGATAGTCAGGGACTCCGCTGTACGAACATCTAGGGGATGTTCATACCACCACCTTGGTGCCAGAACAGAGAAGAGCCTTGAAGTATACTTACCTCTCATTCTGAGAGAAGGTAGTACCAGTTGAGTAGTGCTGGAGGATCTCAGACAGCGTGGTGCAGTGCGAGGCAAGCATCAGTGTTTTTAATCTGATACGTGCAGCTACTGGAATCCAGTAAAGGGAGCGCAGCAGTGGGGTGGTGTGGGAGAACTTGGGCAGATTGAACACAAGTCGTGCAGCTGCGTTTTGGATCATTTGCAGTGGGACATGCAGAACATGCAAGACATGCAGCTAGATAGTTTGAAAGAGGCAGATGTAGAGGACGGGGCTATGGAGATGGATGATCCGCTGTGGCGACCCCTAATGAGAGCAGCCGAAAGAAGAAGACGAAAAAGTAGCTCAGAAACGTGTGTTAAATAATTGTTTTCTGAAATCTTGAATGTTCTCACAAAAAAGTTTATGGATTGCATTGTAAACAAATATTCCTTCAAGAAACTACACTGTATGTCTCTATGATTTTAAGAAGCTTACATTTGCTTCCTATGAGCCAAAAAGCTACAGCATCTTTCCAACCTGCTCCATCTCAGCATACAGTAACACCCTCACAGGAAATAGATATCAGCTCTCTTCTAAATACTTGAATACTATCTCACAGATGCCTACGATTGACTGGTGCCACTATGATTGATATTGGAGAGAGTAGCTCCATTCCTTCTACCCAGCCAATTTTGCTTCCTTGGTATCCAGCCATCATGGTGATATTTACCACCACAACTGTGCAGCAGAGATGAAACAGAGCCAGTTGGCAGTAATCTTACTAGACAAAAACAAAATCGAGTAAAGCTGAAAGTAATAAAAAAAAGCCAGGGAAGGCACACAGGTGATATTTGATGCATTGGGCACCAAATCTGAATCACCTCAAACGAATGATGGACAGCAGCTGTAATTGTCAATGAAACTGGCACACTATGTGTAAAGAATTGACAGAGACTGTCTCTCTAGGAGCTGTGTATTGCATCAACCATGTCAGAATCTCATTATTGACAGGGATATGCGTGGCTTTTGTTATGGGCATAATTACATGTTCTTTTTTAGTTCAGAGCAGAAAGTGGCTTTAAACTTGTAGGTATGAAGAGAATTGACTGAAATCTCTGTAGAGCCAAATTGTAGCTGGTGCCAAGCTGGTGAGTGAGCTGCTGGCCAAGATTTAGTTTTAAATCACACAATTATTTTTGAGGAATGGTCAAAGCTGAAGTGTTAATGCTGGAATAATAATGGAACTAAACCATTATACATATGAAATTAAACTTGCTTCTCTTTATCACACTTTATTCACTGACCTAAGGTTAGATTCACCTCATAATTCTCATAAATATTTAAATGGTTTTATATTTAACACATACCTATATACAATTTTATGCAAATAGAACCACAAAGACAAATAATGATTAGGTATAGGTTACTGCCAAAAGTAGTACCTATTCTGTAGGTATAAATAGGTATCTGTACCTATTTATACTTTACCTATTATGGCTTATTTTCCATTCAGGCTTTCAGGGAGCCACTTATTTTGTCTCTATGGGATGCCTTGCTATTAACGCAGGTTCATGGCTAATGAGACAGAATTCGTTTTTTTTAATCTGAAAGTTATATGGAGCGTATTCGAAACATTCTATCTTAAGCATTTGTGTTAGACATACTACAGCAGAGAGAAATTGACACTCACAGTAGAAAAATAAACTCACTCTCAAGTTAAAACCCATGCAAAACCTCTGCTTTAGGTACATTATTGCGGTTCCGAACAACTGAGAAGAACTGAATCCTTTAAGAAACTCCAGGTTTAATCCTAGATCTCAAAAGGAAATCTCATCACTGTGCTCGCCCGAAACACAACTGCAGCACTGGATTAGTGTCACGGTTGACCGAGCAGGTAGAAGACCTGTGGGGATCCAATTAAGCTTTGTGGATTGGACTGACTAAAAATGCAATATGTTGCAGAATCTGTGAGGAGGGAAACAGCATATTTCTAACTTTAAGGTTGTTTTCAAGAAGTTATAACTCTTTATTTAAGTTTAAATAATAAAAAGAGTTGTTTCTTACTAACAACCTCTACCTCCTTGACTGACGTGTAGGAGGTGGGACATGAGGGTTGAGATATATATTAAAAACAATGATGTGTGTTGCTATGTCCAAGGTTCCTTGATAGGGCTTTAAATAAATGAGAGCCGTTAAGATGAACCGATGTTCAATTATTTAATCTCTACCATGCTAGAGCTTCTCCTGAGGCCATGTGTATTTATCAGGTTTTAATTAACCAGGTGCTCACTGGATTTCCTTATTTCACATGCTCTCGCCTGAACTCGCTGGGAGCTCACACTTTCTGGCACAGGAAATAGAGAATGTTTTGAGTTCATTAACATGCAAGAAAATCTGCGTTCCACTTATCAAACATTAGACAACTGTGTACAAAATTAGGTGTTAGATATGTTATGGTAAAATTCCATCTAAGATTTGTCAAAGAACTTTCAGTTTTTCATCTGAAAATTATAATTTTATAACTGTGCATCAGAATTTTGAGCTAAAAAATAAAATAAAAACAAAACTCCATGAAAGTGTAGAATCTAGTACAAATAATAATAATGCTGATAATAATTATGAGAAAGTGATTACTTCTTTTACTCTTCTGTAATTTTTGTCGGGGGCTGGGGGGCTTTTGCTGACATTGTTTTAAAATGTGAAAAGCTAAAAATCAATAGTGCACAGACTGACCTTTACTAGGTTGCTGCTTCATTTGTACAGATTGAAATTATTTTTATTTTCACCCAGTTTCGCCCTTAGTCACTTAAAATGCATCCTTTCAAATGTAACTCTAAATGTTTGTTGGGAGAACTGCATCCAGAATCCAGAACTGCATCCAGAATTTCAGAGTAAAACTTTCTTCTTCTCAGGCCTGTTCAATTTGACGTTCCCAGGAGTTGCATTATGGTCTACTTAGAATTCCATACTGTACATACAGGAAGCAGAGGTCTTTAATACAGTCTGAATAGATATATTCACATTAATGTTTTAATTTCAGTTGATTGAAGTTTGTTTGGAAGGGGAAGTTTTTTTATAGCTGCCCAATGAGATGTACCTTCCATGAGCATCTGTGGATACAGTTCTGAATTAATACAAGTTGCAGTTGAAAATGATGATTGCTGGGATACTGGATCATCAGACTTAAAAAAATGTATGATTCTTGCCCCATTTATGATTGTCCATCTTTAGCAGAAATGATGCGTAAACAGAAAATGCTTTCAGATTGTCTCTGAAACCGATCCTGGTGCCAGTTTGCCCATGTGGAACAGCAAGCTTTTCACACTGCTGCTGAAAGCATGTGTTCTGCAAATGCTAATGTGTTGCTTTCTGCATGCCAGGCGCATGTCAACAACGCAGCCACCAATAAATCATGAAATGGATTCTATCACTCCACTGGTTTGATCATTCTCTGTGTCATCTCTTCCCTCCGCAGGTTTTCTGGATTCAGAGTGACATGGCTGGCGTTCCTAACAAGCTTGTCTTTCTCATGTCGTATGCATGGATGTTCTTAATGCACCTCGAACCCAGTCTTCAGAATGGGTAAGGCGATTTTCCATACACTCCCCAAATATATGTCCAGCTCTATCGATTTTTTTTTTTTTTTGTGAAAGAAAAAAACTAAATTAGTTTGTATCCTTATGTGTTAACATTTAGTTTGTGTTCCACCTACTTGGTATTAGTAACGTAGACAGGGGGAAAAAAACATGGTTTCTTCTTATTGAAGGAAAACAAAGCTTGGAAAGATGTATCAGAGAACATTGGTGTCTCTGGAGAGTTTTTGTAGCTGGAACCTTCAGATTTTGCTGCTAATTTGCAGGTAGTTAATGCATAATTAAATTTGTATTAACTGGTTAGGAGAGAAAGGTTCTCCGAATTGTTACATATGTTACCACAGAGTAGAACCACACACTTGTATTGGACATCTTTGGATGGAGCGGGATAAAACTTTCACTTCACTTGAACTAGGCGATCCAGACCTGTTCCCCTGTGCACAAAGCCAGCTCCATGAAGATATGTTTTATATGGGTTGGAGTGGAAGATCTCCTTCTGCAGAGTTCTGACCTAACTCTTATTGAGCACCTTTGGGATGAAGTGTATAAAGTGGAGGTTATTAGAACAGCAAATTCGGACTAAAGAATAATTTCATACAAGAATTTCATACAAAAATATTTGTAAAAACTAAACCCATTAAGTGCATTTAATTACCATATTACATCAAATTCAAATACAAATATATAATCATTAAAAAATCATAAATAAAAATTTTAAAAAGTAAACCCACTGTGCAGTGTTTCTTTATGTTTTAGTTTGAAATAATCGCAAACTTTGGAAACTTCTGTCGTTTTTCTTTAGCCTGAATTCTATAGAAGCCTGTTTCCACCACAAAAAAAGTTTGACTTTATTTCTCTTTTTTTAGAGCTGTCAATAGATTTAAATATTTAATCGGATGGTTGTCATGAGTTAACTCTTGATTAATCACAACTTAATCACACATATTTATCTTTTCTAAATGTACCTCAAATTAATACTTTAATACTACGTTTTTAATACTCTAATCAACATGGACATGGACAAATCTGAATCCTTTCTGCAAATGTGTGTTTATTATAAGTGAAACCAAACTGACCATAGAGCATGAAGACAAAATAATCTTGTAAATGTTTTAAAGTAATTATGGTGTTTTAAATTAGGTAAATCATCAGGACACCAAACAGTAATTTTGCTATGTTTCCACACGGACACTTTTAATTGCCGGATGTGTGCATCATGCCAGATTTTGGTGCCTGATTTGGGACTTCAGTAAAGAGGCATCAGTAAAACAATTGTTTAGTGCTAAAAAAACAATTGTTTTTTTTTTTGGTGCAGTTTATTTTTGAGTAAAGAATGGACGTTGTGAATAAATGTGTGTTTTGTTAAAGGTTTTAATTTGGGCTCTTAAATATTTATTTATATTTGTATTAAAAATGGTCAAACAGAACTGCCTGCTGCATTAATCGTTAATACAATTTGTGCCATTAAAATGAATTAGCATTAATGCGTAATTAACGCCTTAATTTTGACAGCATACACATGGACACACACACACACACACACACACACACACACACACACACACACACACACACA
>JAAIIK010000099.1:4548846-4578437 GCA_014706435.1 Silurus glanis
GGGGCTGAATAATTTTGCACGCCCAATTTTTCAGTTTTTTATTTGTTAAAAAAGTTTGAGATATCCAATAAATTTCGTTCCACTTCATGATTGTGTCCCACTTGTTGTTGATTCTTCACAAAAAATTACAGTTTTATATCTTTATGTTTGAAGCCTGAAATGTGGCAAAAGGTCGCAAAGTTCAAGGGGGCCGAATACTTTCGCAAGGCACTGTAGATATACTACAATAGCTCTATTATGACTTTGCCACCTTGTGCAGGCATTACATTATTCTATACAGGAGGAAATTCTGAGAGCTATAAACATTGCATTTACCAAGTATTCCAGTGCTGATTTCTGTGGTTGATTTGCTTCATTTTTGTTGTTAAATAATATAATTTTTTTTAGATTTATGATGCCAACTGGGTCGTCTGCGAATGTAGGTTATTTCTGCATCATTCATTTATGTCTTTATGTTATGACTAACATTTTCTTTCTATTTTTTACTCTCCTCAATTTCTGTTCTTTTCTCTCTCTCTCTCTCTCTCTCTCTCTCTCTCTCTCTCTCTGTTTTTAATGTTCTCCGCTGCTTCCTTCAGTCTTTTAACCCTTTTTTGTCCTAACTCTGTCCTTTATTGCTTTCTTTTGTGAGCACTCCTGAGTTTTTGCATCATTCTGCTCACACTTCCTTCTCGCAGACTTTGTGTCTGATGACGCTGGAGTGTTGGAGTTGACAGGGGTCTAATACTAAATCAGGTGCTATGCTGAGCGGCAGCGACAGTCAGACGCTCACCCCAAGAGCTCTGCTAATTCTCAGCTTGTTTCAAAAATGCACTGTAGAGCAAAGCTTCTGCTGACTTTAGGAGGTTCACTGTCTCTTGGGCCAGAACTGTTTTTTTTTTTAAAGATCTTTATTGCAAGAAAAAGAGAAAAAGTTTCTATAGACTTTCTCAAAATACACAGAAATTCAGTTTCTTTATTATACTGTATATGTTTCTGTACAAAATATTCTGTTTGAACTTTGAAATGTTTAAAGTAACACACTTTTAAGCTCATAACATTAAGATGTTTCAGAATCATCGTTCAGGGCTGATATCTTCATAGATTAGACTGGTTTGTCCAGCACATCTCACAGACAATCAATCAGACTGAGATCAGATTGTTTTTTCTAAGAAAACTTTTGATATGTTCTAACCACTGCATGCTAGGAACACCCCACACGATCTGCTGTTTTGGAGTTGTTCTGACAAAGTCATCTAGGCATCACTGTTTTTCTTACTCAGAACCTTACATCTTGCCCATTTTTCCTTCTTATAACACATCAAATTCAAGAACTAACTGTTCTCTTGCTGCCTGATATGTCCTACTTTACAGACAGCCTTCATTGTAACAAAATAATCAAAGTTGTTCATTTCACCTGTCAAAGGTTGTAATGTTATTCCTGATCAGTGTACATCACATTAAAAATAGACCCTCTGACAACAACATGCTGCATAATAAGCCTTTACTAATCAGTGCCTGTCAACATCCATCACAGTTTGTCCTTACTCAGGATATACAGTCCCCAGACACTTACACCTTCTTATTCATGCAGTCATCCTATCCAGTACATACACCATGCAAATACAGGTTTTACATGAAACCCATGTCCTGCATCAGAATGGGCACAATGTATGATCTCATAGACTCTCGTGATGCTTAGAATAAAATTTCAGAAATCACTGATGTCCTGGAAATGAAGTGACAAACAAAAAGACATCCAGAGATGACAAAGGAGAATGATCAGACAGGTTTGAGTTGACAGGAAGGCTTCAGTTACTCATAAACTCTCTTTATAATTACGCTGAGCAGAAAATATTTAGAATTTTAATAACAGATGTCTTGAAAGCTTCACTGTTGAAGTCATGGGATCGACAATTCCACAAATTGTCATTGTGTTGCCATGGTTACAATTTATTATTCTGACGATGAAAATCCATGCTGTGTAATTTGCAAGGGACTGACATGACTTCGTGCCCCTCATGAACACCTTTTTTTAAGCATCTCTTGCTGGATTGCTGTTGCTCTCTTGTCTTCTATTTCTGATGACCTTTAATTTCCTTCTGAGAAAGATCAAAACATTTATGTTGGTTAGAAAACCGCTGGTTCGGTTATGAATACAACGCAGTTCAATGCACATGCAGTCTGACATCCTCTGTGCTTGCTGAAGTCGAACATTTTAAAAACCACTGATGTGGTAACTCCATTGAAGCAAAGTGAACGGAAAAATCCTCAGGGCGCATGCATTCACCGTTCTGTTGTCTGCAGGGCAACAGATCCAATCCCTGAAGAACTCAATTTCAATTGTCACGTAATCAGTATTAATCATAGTGCAGGGACGTCGCTGTTCTACAGAGAAGCTAGCTGGGTGAAGACAGCTCATCTGCATGCATGATCCATAGTGATAATCTGCAAATTCACTCTTTGTGTCAGTTTTTTTTTTTAAATCTCATTATCTAAATCTTTCGAATGAAAACATTCATACATTGTTGGAATCCGTCAAATGTATCTGGTGTAATATTTTTCCTCATGCTAATGATCCACACTTCATCGATTACTGACTTCCATGAAGGTGCGAGTCGATACAATGTAATGATGAAATGTTTGTGATGTAAATGATTTTCAACAGTGATTGATGTTTCTCTCGTAGATCTGAATAATTGTTCAGAGATCAATTCTTTACGACAAATGAAAAGAAAATCCAAATAATATTTTAGAGATAAAAGTATGTAAGAATGAAGGAGAACAAATCTGATATGTGAAAAGGAAGCATGTACACATCTTAATCTTTCTCTTTGTTATGGTTAGTGATGATGGTGGTTTCACCTGCCAGGATTAATTTGGATATAATCAGTAATTTAGGTGATTAAGCTTCATGATTAAACCTGTATTTCTTACTACATGGCTTCATTATCATATCTGCACAGTAATAATAACAGTACAGTACACAGCTCAGATGTACAGAAAAGCAAAACACAGAAGATGGCATCAATTTTCATTCTCTCAACACTCGAGCATCAAACCTTTGTTAACACTTGAGCACTCTGATTAGCTTCTCTTTGGAAATCGCTGCTGGTTATGGGGACTATAATTGTTTAATTGTAATAGCTTTACAACTCCTACTCATTATTACCTCTTGGATAATTGTTTGTAAGGTCGAGCTCCTTAATATGTCTGCAGTAACCATGCTGTTAGGTACTGAGATAGAAAGATCTCTGTAAGATCTTTTTACTATTTTAGTAAAATCCAAATCTCAGGCATCGGCAAGGGCGTTGAAAATTTCCTCCTCTGCAACATACAGAGTCTCCTTTTATCAGGCGTGGGGAAATCTTCTCTAAAAGAAAAATTCAACAAACAGCTCACTAAATAATCAGAAATAATTGCCGCTTCATGTCAGAATCAGAAAGTTCAGATTGCTGAACTGTTTAGAAAAGATCAGTGTAATGGAAAATTGCTTATACTGCTCCTGTCGTCGCGTTCCGGCGGCGTCTGATTCAGTAAAGGAACTGAGACGAAAATGTTTCACGCCAGTTCTGTTATATTCCACTTAAATCCTTTTTTATGTTTTGTGTGATATTGATTTATTTTGTTTCAGCTCACAAATTAAATTTACTATTTTACATTTAACCGTCTTAACCAATAGAGTAAAAAACAAGACAGGGAAGCGAGCATTTCCACCATTTTAGGTGAGAGTAGGGGACGAGGTGTAATACCTGCTTATAGCCAGAGACAATCATAAAAAATCAGCTGAATGAATTCTGCAATACTGTGCAAGAAACCGGGAAAAGAAGAGAACATTTTAGATATCAATTTACAAACCAGATGTCTAATGTTCATCTTCAGACGTGTCTAAGGGCTGATCATAAAATATAATTAACGTGAAGAACAGTTTTTCATCACATACATCACCATTAATGTTATTTGTAAAGATTTGATACTGCAACATGATGTCACGTCTTTACAAATAGCGTTTATGGTGATGCAGGTGATACTTTTCTTTCATGGGGGATTTTTATGGAGGTAAAAATGGGGTTTAAATATATATGTCTCTCCTGTCATTTTTTAAGAATTTTTTGGTGGCATCCCTAATAATAGGATAGGGAAGGGGCGGAGCTTCCAGGTGGTGCCATTTAATATGTCCATAGAGTACTGTGATGTTAAACTGCAGAGCAAAATATATAAAGATCAGAAAATCTGATAATTTAATAACATTATAATCAGAAGTGAATGTCTCTGGATATTGTGACTGCGTAGAGATGAATAAATGGTTCAATTAACCACATATTTTTCGGTCAGCTCAGTTACAACAAATGATTTACCTAAATCTGAACGTTATGACATCATGAATTCAGCCATGTGTCTGCTGTTTGCATTATTTCTACACAGCATGCCTCGTGAACAACCTAAGTACAAACACGGCTCGTGCGGTAGTTTGCATCCTATTTGTTGCTTTTGCACTCGCTTGTGTCAGTCTCGCACAGGCTGTGCCCTGAAGATAAGCACTGTGATGTGGCTGACTTCACCGCTCAGAGAAACAGGCCAGCGAGCGCAGACAGTGCACTTCATCCTCTCTGACTGCGCAGGAAAAGATATTCAAAACCCCCTTCAATTAGACACGAAGCCAAAATGGCCGTTCTTTAAGGATTGGCCAGGCTGACGTTAGAGTGTAGCGCTGACAGAGAGAAACGAGTGAGCTGTTCAGTCTGGGGGTTTTTGGGATGCACTCGCGAAAATACTGAAGGATTTTTAAAATACAAAGATGCTAAAACACTGATTAGTAATTGGTAAAATACAGCGTGCAGCACATTAAACAAACACGGTGCCTGAGCAAATTAAACGCTAGAATGATAACGCTTCTTTTTAATTAATTGTGCAATGCAACAGCGGATCGGAATACAGTTACATCAACACCTTGGGGAATGACTAATTTGTTAGAGGAGATTTCTAAAGCCATGCTCTAATTGCTAGTAGATAATGAATATAGAAGTCTGCATTCTATAAAGTAAAACAACGAAAATAAGATTGGATTGTGTGATATTCTCTGCCAAGCCTGGAGACAATCAGGTGGAAACTCTGACAATGATGTGTAAGGAATGGCGCACAGTGGACCATGCTGGTCCAGGAAATGAATCCAAGGGAGGTTGTGAAGTGTGTTATTCCACTTATACTCGTATCTATACATTATATCACTGACACTGAAGACTCCTTCCTTTCAAAAATCCTAACCAAAACTTCACACCTACAGCGGCATGGCACACTCGCTGTACTAAACCCTGTAAATAAACTGTTGCTATGGAAACATAACACATTGGAGAGTATGCATCACATTTCGTATAATTTATGTATCATTGAGTTTTAGAGGTTTTGTGTCCGAGGTTTCTAAAGTTATAAGTGATGTGGCAATTAAAGTGTCTGGTTCCTCGTAGCTTAGCAGGCTTTCACAAATACATTTCTATTGTCATTTATCCCCTTATAAGACCTAGAGCACTCACATTTTCTTTCCTCTAAACACTGAAACAAAGTCCTGTATCGTGTCTCCAACATCATGTTTATTTCCCAGCATCATGGTTTCTGCTGAGTGCTTGCTTGTTAGACTGCCCTGACAAGCAGAAGAATCAGGAGTCACTGGGTTTATCACAACACGCTGAACTCTTCCCTTCCTCCATGCCAACACCACACACTCCTGAAGATTTAGGTCAATGGCCATTGCTCCATAAAAGCAGGGAACGAGGGAGAACCCCGAGCAGTATTCCTACTTTCTCCTGTTAGCAGTTTCTGTTCTAAATTGCAAAACTGGAAGTGAAGTTCACTTGGTCATGCATGAATTCCCTGATGCATGCCGCTTTTGATCTTTAAATTAATCTCACGTTGAGTCTGCACTCATTTGACGGCTTTCCTGTAACAAACCATGGCTCACATGCTCACATTCTTATTAGAAGAAGAAAAAGCACAGTTTACCATTAGCTGTCAGAATCTGTGTCTGGAATTGAATCTTCAGAAGTAATCTTGCAGGAAGCTGTCACCAGGGAAGAGACATCAAGATGTTGGACAATCTTTCAGATGAAAATCAGTATATGGACAAAAGTTTGTAGACACAAAGAGTGTGATTGTGGAGATTTTGTGGAGATTCATTTAGCGACAAGGGTGTTAGTAACGTCAGGCACTGATGTAGGTGAGAAGCTGAGGAGGCCTGGGGTGCAGTCTTAAGGGTGAAGGTTAAGAGCTCTATAGCAGGAGATATGTCTGGTTTGCACTTCCGGTTCCGGTTTAGCTCTATTTAATGGTTTAGCTTGAATCTGTTCTTTCGGATCTGTTTATCACTGTTTGGCTCTTTATTTCGGTTTTGGAATATTGAACTCAGTATTGGAATCTGATTTTGTTCTGCATTGTTTTGTTTTTCAGGTATTTAATTAAGGACTGTTTGTAATTATTGTGTACTACTTTATATTAAACACTTTCTACTGTTGAATTTGAGGTTTTGTTTCTTTACATGTGGCTTTTCCAGGCTTTTCTATTTTTTCCCGTGCTGTATGATGAAAGATAAATGTATTGGGAGAAACTAAAGCTGTGTGAAACAGATTTTTTTTGCAATTAGCAAAGAAATAGTTAAAATGTACAAACATCTTCAAAAGCACACTTTGATTCTATGTCTTTGAAACTGAGGAAATACTAAAAGGACTTTAGTAAGAAATCAACAGAGGAGCAGAAAGTCCTGATTTCTTTTGTGCTTTTTAGACCTTTTATCTACATAGCGAGAGAGGACTCGTCTAACCCTTTGAGGCCTAGCTGTAAGGAAAGACTCGCTAAAGTGTTTGATAATCGACACGAAAAGAGATGCTGGAAAAGTCAGAACAGAGATGCTGATATCAACGTTTATGTCACCAGCGGTACATTTCTGTTGCCTCTGGGAGCCTTAAAAAAAAGCACATTTTTATATTTATTGGCACTGAATCTAAAGTAAAATGGAGTTGGGTGATAATTATAACTGAATCCCAATTAAACACTGGGTATTTCTGGTGTTAATACAAAATATCAAGATCCTCTCAGGATAGAAGACTGATTGCATGTTCCTCTTGTTTTTTTATGCAACAATCTTGGTCATGTTATGGTCTGATTTCCTTTAAACGTATAAATATATAAATGCCCAGATGTTTCAGTGATTTTCAATCCTCCCTAAGCATAAAGAACAGCTTTACATGCTCTTGGTATCCGGACACTTCGTTTCTCCAAACATTTAGCTGAAATTCTTTGCTGTTCCTCTTGTAAAACTCACCAGAGATGTTCTTCACTAGTTGGAGATTTCTTTCTTTCTTTCTTTCTTTCTTTCTTTCTTTCTTTCTTTCTTTCTTTCTTTCTTTCTTTCTTGTGATGCAGTTCATCTCAGAGCAGTTCAGTAAGATTTAGGTGCAGTGACTGGGCAGGTGTTTCCATGATAGATATCACTCCAGACGTCTGTCTGCTCTCTAAATAACACTTACAGAACTCAGACGTGCGCTTCGGATCATCGTCTTGTTGTACGGTGAAGTCGCCACAGTCCAGACGGAACTCAGGATTCCTTTCACCTTCCGGAGCATTTCCTGCTCCAAAACAACCCAAAACCATTAAACTTCCAGCTCCAAAAATCTCACTTTTATTTATGTGAATTTGTGCACGTATGATTTCATTTGTAATTCATATGAGCTCTTTTATAGATGCCTTTTATACAATCCCATTAAAAACTCCTGACTGACTTCAGGAAAGAGGAAAAAAAACCTCAAGGTCATTTGAGCATTGCAGTATTTATAGCATAGCTTCATCTCTTTCTCCCTCTCTCTCTCTCTCCCTCTCTCTCTCTCTCTCTCTCTCTCTCTCTCTCTTTTTCTCTTTCTCTCTCTCTTGCTCTTGCTCTAAAATGCTGAAAAGAGCTCGGAAACGACAGAGTGGATTAACGGGTTTAATGCTATATGTTTCCGTGGCATCTCTATATTGACGATATGGAGAAAAAATTTTGAAATGGGCTGTTTTATCCTCCAGAGTGGCTGCTGAGGAAACATACAAGTATAATCTTCTGAAGTGTGCTTTAAGGATCGCTCATCAGTGAGCCTGTAGGAAAAAAAAGAGCAGTGATGTTTTGAAGTAAAAGGTCAGGCAAGAATCTTGACTAATCAAGGCCAGTCATTTTGAAGATGGAGAATGGAGGAGAGCTAGTCATGACTCATCCTGCTCCAGACTCTTTATCTTAAAGGGGGAATCAAATTAGCGAAGAAAGTCGTCTTCGGGATTGTGAACAGTTCAGAGAAATCATACTTCAATACTTTTAAATGTATTTAAGTGCTAAAATGTAAAAGGTGAAAAAGTCAAATGTAAAAAAAAATAACCAGTGTAAATAACCAGTGTTTAATATTAACCAGAATTGGATTTGCTACATAGCTGTTGAAATAAGTTCTCTGGTATTAGCAAGAAAAGCACTTAAAATACAGCCAGTTAACACCAGCATTAGCTAACCTTACCTCTGCATGCCTTTAGATGAAGTTCATATCTTCTTACGAGGTTAAGGAGGTACCAGAAAAAAAAGACACTCCTCATTTCATACAAGTCTGTGTTTTCTAAGACATTTTATCAAGGTAAAAACATTGAATCCTCACTTCCACATTGCAGTTTTGCAGGTTATAAGTCTTCAGACACACAGATACTGTAACTTGAATGCTTAGCTGCATTGTGTAGTCACTGGGTGGATGAGAGGATTAGAGATCTTTATGATTTATAATGATTCATTTGAAGGTCTATGAAGCAAATGTAAGTTAAAAATATTTGTAAGTATCACAGCAAAATAGAGTAACTTAAAATGAGTAGCTCTAATGCACGAGCTCTGATCCTGGTACTTGAAGAAAAGAGCCACTCTGAGTAATTCTTTCTCTCTTCCAGGAGTACACAATTGACGTATTTTTCCGCCAAAGCTGGAGGGATGAGAGGCTGAAGTTTGACGGCCCCATGCAGGTTCTCCCACTCAACAATCTTTTGGCAAGCAAGATCTGGACTCCAGATACTTTCTTCCACAACGGGAAAAAGTCAGTGGCTCACAACATGACCACTCCTAATAAACTGCTGCGGCTGGTGGACAACGGGACCCTGCTGTACACCATGAGGTGTGTTCTGACAACTTCATTTGTAGATTATGTGTGGATTATACCTGCTTATTACCAAGTGAGTACATGTACACTATATGGACAAAAATATTGGAACACCTGATCTTTTCATCCATATGTGGTTCTTTCCAAAACATTTACCACAAAATTGGAGGCACACAATTGTATCAGACATCTTTGGATGCAGGAGCATGAAATTTTCAACCTCACTTGAACTAGGAGACCCAAACCTGTTCCAACATGATGATGCTCCTGTGCACTAATCCAGCTCCATTAAGATATGCCTTAACATGGGTTGGAGTGGAAGGTCTCATGCTATAGAGCTCCAACCCTATTGAACATCTTTGGGATTAATTTTTCACATCGATTGCACCCAAGGCCTCCTCACCCTTGTGTCTGAATGAGCACAAAGGAAGGAACTATAACAGAAAATTAATTGTGGAATGCAATGCTCAGAAAGCATATACCAATCTTATGGTCAGGTGTCCACAAACCTTTGGCAATATAGTGTATATATCCTGCGTTAGTAAAGAGCGATGCACACAATTATCCCTAATTATCATCACGGTCAGATGTTATACCAACATAAACACTGGGGGCAGTACAGCACCATGTGTTTATAACCGACTGAATAAACCAGTACTGCTTTGTTAATGTTTTACAAAAACCTGCCGATGAATGTAATTTGTGATTGACTGTGACAGCAGTCACGATGACAGCGGAAGGTTTTATAGGGAAAAAAAACTTGTCAGTGTGTTTGTCATCAGTGTGCATGAGATCGATAGACTTTTTACAAATCGATTTTTAATCTGGCATATTATGATACTTTCTACATCCTGTAGATGTATATATAAAACAAAGGTAAGTTTGTGAGCAATGATGCTGAACAAAACCACCCATTATGGTTCATGTAAACATGGGGAGATCATACAAAACCCCCACACAGAAACCTGAACTCACGATCTTTAATCCTTGATTGGATCAGTCATCACCTTTTTTTTATTTTTTTTACAATACTAAATCACACATAGGGAAATATCTCTCAGACAAGTCTAAGTCCCCAGAGGAATGTCTGGTAAAGGCCAGTTAGGTTTGAGAGTAATGCCTTTGGTGCTGGTTAAGTAGATCTCAGAAGGAGTAGGACGATGGAAGCCTGCAGTCCAGACTTAGCAGTGTGAAATGAAAAGTGCTTGAAGAATGAATTAAAGAATTGAATTGTGACTGGAATGGCCAGCAGCCGTCCAGAGCGATGTGCCCATCTGCCGTAAAAAGAGCAGGGCAATTCAAGTCTATTGACATTTATAATGTACCCCAGGGGCTTTCTGTACACACACACACACACACACACACACACACACACACACACACACATACACACACACACACTGTGTGAAAGGACAGTCGAAGTCAGTAAGAGCTATTCATCTGTCCTCAGGTTTGATTTCTTTTTTCTTCTGGATTTTAGAAAAGACCTTCGAATGGATGATAAGCAAACGACATTAACATATCCTGCCAGTCAAAAGTGATAGAACACAAGGTTTCAATAATCCTATTTACAGTTTTATGCAAAACTCCTAAGTATCCTAGTGATGAATCAATGCTTCTATCAAGGCTTCTCCATTATTGCATCAGTATGCAATAATGGAATAAAGTTCCACTAGATGTTACAAAAAGATTTTTGTATTCTAATAAAAGAAATAAAATATTCACAAACTGACCCCTTAGACTAGAGATACATAAAAAGAATTGACCTTGTTAAGTTTTCCACATTTTTATCACATTTTTTACTTTTGTACAGTGTAACATTGAAAAAATGGTATTTTGTTTTGTGGACTAAGAAATCTATTTGGAAAAGGTCAAAATATTCACATTAAGTTTTAAAGCAAACTATTACAACAAATCAAGTGCAAATAATTAAAAAGGCTAGAATGGTTTTATTTCTTTCCATTACCACCTAGTGAACATGAAAATAATAAAATAGTGCTATATTTAGAGCACTTGGTAGACCCCTTCATCCAGAGTAACTCATATGTATCTCATTTATACGGCTGAGCAGGTGAGGGTTAAGAGCCTCTCTCTGGGGTCCAGCAGTGGCAGGTTTAACTCATGACCTTCCAGATCAATAATCCAGCATCTTAACCAATGAGCCACATTTCATTAGTGCTCAGTATATTTCAGAGTTTCCCCTTTTCTGTTTTGTGTCATGCAGTACACTTTAGTGTTTTCATCTGCAGTTTCACACACGTTCAAGTGTAATGTTTTTGCTGTTGTATTATTTTTTTTTTTAGTGAATAGTGATTTATCCACTATTGCTCCTGTATCCGTCCTTTCGTTTTATCAGGATACACTGTATACTGTATAGAAAGACAGAGAGACAGAGTGGTGTGAACATGGGCTTTAATCCCAATGAAGGTAGAGTGTAGTTCATTAGGAACACATGATTAGTTGCAGTCTTGTAGGTGTGATAGGACGTCGTTCTCTTTCAGCCTCGAACTGATGTTCCTGTGCGTTTCTGCATCGAAAGCCCCATTTGAATTAGGTTGCTGTGAAGTCGTGATGCAGTGCTGATGTTTATTGATGGTTATGTGTAGAGAGATGATTGTATTGTAGATGCCTGTGTGTCAGGGATCCACCAGCCACACCCTCACCAAACCCTCCTATCACTCCAAGCAGCTCTCCTACTTACTAATCATCTACACCTGGCCCTAATCAGTCATCACGCCATATAACCTCCGTTCATCCACAGACTCATTGTCCGTTCTACAGCTTACGCTTATGAACATAGTCGGACTACCCAAGCTATACTGTTTGGTTCATCTTTGTGTACGAGATTCTGTATGTTTGTTGCTCTATCTGAGTCACAGCTTTCACCAGGGTAAGTTTAACCTGAGTTTTGTTGCGGTTACCCGTTTTTCTGCCTTGCCCTTTTGTTTTTCATTAAAAAGACCTTCGTGGATTTCACTTCGGTTTCCGGCACGTTCTTTCGCCTGACAGAAGCCCTTTCCAAACTACTCCACCATCCGGCAGCCCGATGGCTCTCCCGGCGTCTTTTTCCGGAAACGCGGCGGAATGTCAGGGCTTTCTGCTCCAGGTATCCATCTACATTGAAATGCAACCCCAAAGCTTTCCTAGCAAATGGGCAAAGGTCGCGTTCCTGATCTCGCTACTCTCCGGAAGAGCGCTAGCATGGGCAAGAGCACTCTGGAGCGCAGCGAGCCCGGCCCTGACGTCATACGCCGCCTTCACGAGACACTTCACCGAGCTCTTTAGCACCGCCCCCGGGGATACCTCAACCGCCGATCAGCTGCTCAACATCCACCAGGGGACAGACAGCGTATCGAGTTACAGCCTCCGCTTCCGCACTCTGGCGGCATCTGCTGGTTGGAACGAGAAAGCGCTGTTGGCAGTATATCGCAAAGGCCTAAATCAGGAGCTCCGGCTGGCAATGGCCACTTATGATGACTCTCTGGGGCTGGAGGCATTCATCCAGTGATCCATCCGCGTTTCTCAACACCTGGCAGCCTGCAAGTCTCCAGAAGCCGAGCCAGCACAAGCTATGGCAGCGTCATCAGCTCCTGAACCTGAACCCATGCAACTCGGTTCACAGCGGCTGTCTCGGCAGGAAAGGGAGCGCCGGTGGGCGGCTCGAGCTTGCCTCTACTGTGGAGAAGGAGCACATCGCGTGGCCCAATGTCCTGTTAGGCCTCCTCGTCGGACGGTGAGTACTGTCGCACATTCTTCTGACATTACTCATTTGTCTACATTCATGGTTACCTTGGTAACCCCTGCTCTCTCTCTGTCGCCCATTGCCCTAGTCGACTCTGGATCCGCGGGGAACATCATCTCCCAGGCATGTCTAGAACGCCTCCAGCTACGCCGGCAGCGGGGATCTCAGACCATCCAGGGACGACCCTTAGGAAGAGGCAAGGTGAAATACTGTACTCCACTCATCATCCTCCAAGTCGGGGTGCTACACCAAGAGGAAATACAACTTCTCATACTGGAGGATTTGACAGTGGACATGATCCTGGGTCGTCCCTGGTTAGCCAAGCACTCCCCCACGTGTTCCTGGGAGCCGTGCGACATCTTGGAGTGGAGCCCCGCCTGCCGGCAGAAGTGTTTACGCCCACTCCCGACTCCCATCCGGACCACCTTGACCCTGGCAGCTACTCAGGTGGAAGGAGCTCCCCAGCTCACTCAGGTGGAGATCCCACAGGAATATCATGCCTTCACTGATGTCTTCAGTGAGGAGGCTGCCACTCAGTTACCCCCACACCGGCCGTGGGACTGTGCCATTGAACTGAAGCCTGGGGCCAAGCTACCGAAGGGTCGGGTCTATCCCTTGTCAGCCCCGGAACACCAAGCAATGGAGGGTTACATCCAACAGGCCCTCCGACAGGGCTTTGTCGCCTAGTCTTCCTCCCCGGCGGCCTCTAGCTTCTTTTTTGTGGCAAAAAAGGATGGGGGATTGCGCCCATGCATCGTCTACAGGGGCCTGAATGCACAGATCTCCCCACTTCCGTATCCGCTCCCCCTGGTCCCAGCGGCCTTGGAAGATCTACGTGAGGCTCGCGTCTTCACCAAGCTGGATCTCCAAAGTGCGTACAACCTGGTGCGCATCCGTAAAGGGGACGAGTGGAAGACGGCGTTCATTACTCCCTCTGGTCACTATGAGTACCGGGTCATGCCGTATGGTCTCTCCATTGCTCCGGCGGTCTTTCAGAACTTTATGAACGAAGTTTTCCGTCCCTTCCTCCATCGGTTCGTGATTGTCTACATTGACGACATCCTGATCTATTCAAGGACGCTGCAAGAACATCACAAGCACGTCACCCAAGTCCTAGCACTGCTGCGAGAACACCGGCTGTACCTCAACCTTCCCAAGTGTGAATTTCACCGCCCGGAGATACAGTTCCTGGGTTACATCATCGACGCAGCAGGCATCAGGATGGATGAGAGGAAGGTGACGGCCGTACGGGACTGGCCAGTTCCCACCTCGATCGAGGAACTCCAGAGGTTTCTGGGATTCGACAACTTCCACCGTCGGTTCATTGGAGGTTTCAGCCTGGTTACCGCCTCACTCACGTCTCCCCTGCGAGGAAAAGCCAAGACTCTCTCCTGGACCCCAGAGGCGCAAAAGGCCTTCGAGGAGCTACGCAAAAGGTTCTGTGCCGCTCCGCTTCTCCATCATCCTGACCCCCAGCCCCCATTTGTTGTCGAGGTGGACGCATCATCCACGGGCGTAGGGGCCACCCTCTCCCAGCAGTCAGGGACCCCCCCTCGACTCCATCCCTGCGCCTACTTCTCTAAGAAGCTGTCTTCAGCCGAACAGAACTATGACATTGGTAACCGAGAACTCCTAGCCATCAAGCTGGCCCTGGAGGAGTGGAGACACTGGCTAGAGGGAGCCGTTCATCCTTTCACAGTCATCACGGATCACAAGAACCTCCAGTACCTCCGTGAGGCCAAGCGCCTAAACCCCCGTCAGGCACGGTGGGCTCTCTTCTTTACCCGATTCAACTTCAGTATCACCTATCGGCCAGGGTCAAAAAATGGTAAGGCCGATGCGCTCTCCAGGGTTTATGGGCCTGAGGAACCCGCCGAGCCTGGGCCTATCTTGTCTCCGACGCTCATTCTGAGCCCGATTATATGGGAGTTGGACGAGAACATCCGCACGGCCACACGGAGAGAACCTGCGCCCCCTGGTTGCCCCAGGAACCAGATCTTTGTTCCTCAAGAGTGTTGACAGGCCTTACTGAGAGCAATCCATGAAGTCCCCGGCTCAGGGCACCCGGGTAGAAGGCAGACCCTACGTCTGGTTCAGGGGCGATACTGGTGGCCAGGGATGAGCAACACAGTGGCCGAGTTCGTCCGGGGCTGCAACATCTGTGCCATCTCAAAGACTCCCTGGCATTTACCAGTGGGCAAACTCGTCGATCGGTTCTCCAAGTCCTGCCGCTTTGTCCCTCTCCGAGGCCTCCCCACAGCTCTGGAAACAGCAGAAGCGCTCTTCCATCATGTCTTCCGCAACTTTGGGGGGTACTGTCAGGGATCCATTAGCCACACCCTCACCAAACCCTCCTATCACTCCAAGCAGCTCTCCTACTTACTAATCATCTACACCTGGCCCTAATCAGTCATCACGCCATATAACCTCCATTCATCCACAGACTCATTGTCCGTTCTACAGCTTAGGCTTATGAACATAGTTGGACTACCCAAGCTATACTGTTTGGGTCATCTTTGTGTACGAGATTCTTGCCCGTTTGTTTTTCATTAAAAAGACCTTTGTGGATTTCACTTCGGTTTCCGGCACGTTCTTTCGCCTGACACTGTGATGTATGTTCCACCCCCTTTCTTTTTTTTTAACTGCATGCCTGATTTACTGTCATATTAAAATGAGAGGGTTGAACAGAACGCCTTGTGGAACAAAGGATGATCTGATGTTTAAGCTGTAATTGCTCCTAACATATAGATTTTTTACTCTGGATTATTAATCAGGGCTTGGAATTTTATCTTTAGTTTAATACCTTATATTGAGTTGGGACATCAGCCATATTTTTATTTTGGTTTTCTGAATGTACATTCAATATGAATGATCTCATAACCTGATACACTGACAAAAATTATTGATCACATTTATATGTTCATATTTTTAACCTGGGCATCAAACCTTATGTAAAGGAATCGTGTATGTGTTATTTTATTTTATTTTTTTTACCTTGACACGATGCACTAGTTTTGATTTGAGTCACAGATCATTACAGTGAGCACAACAACAGCAGTTAGATTGACCCCATGCCACACCCTGGCACTACACACCATCCCTGATTATTTTCCTATAATAACATGCCCTGTTGTGCTTTATCTTAACATTGACATTATTACATTACATTAAATAAAAAAGAATCACTCTTTATTTCCAGTAATGCACAGAAACTAACAAACACTATCAACAACAATTATTAGCTTGTCTCTGTAGCAACATAAATGTCAACCTGTCCTTGTTTGCAATCCCACACACACACCTGCTTCTCATTAAGACCTGCATGTACACCTCCAGTCGAAAGGTTGTGCACACAGAATTAGCAAAAATATTACTTGCAGTTAAGTAAAAAAAAAAAAAAAAAAAATTCTTTGTAGAACTCGTTAACTTCTGAACCTCTCAGATCATAATGAGACTCCAAATGAGTGCTTCATTAAACACAGGAGCACTTGGAGGGTAAGCCCCTTAAGCTTTTGTAATAAAAATCTCATGGACAGTGTTAAGTGTTATCTGTAAAACATCAATGCGTGCTGTGCTAATGAGAGCGATAAAGTTCTTGGCCTTTGGATTACTTCTTAATTGTCATAATGTTTAGTAAACGCTTTATCCTGGTCTTGGTCAAGGAGTGTGATGGAAGTGTAATACACCCTGGTGAAAGGCTCCACATCATGTCCATCACAGCAGGGGCCATGTTTAGAGTCTCCAGTCTGTCTAGAGACCGGGTGTTAATATGACAAAAATAACATCTCACAATATTTTTTACAATACTCTATGTATCATAGTGAACATGTTCCTGCAAAGATTCGCTACATTTTGCTGTGTTTATTGACTTTTTTTTTTTTTTATCTAAATTTTAAAGACTAAACATTTTTTTACAACCAAATAAACATCAATTTGGAAAACATTTCACAATAATTTAATAATTTGACAAAATATGGTGCACATTTCCATCCTTTAGCGAGGTCATGTGATACGTTATTGGCCAGCGGTAGCGCTCTGGACATTTAACACCTAAGCCGTTAATAGTGCCCTACCTGACCCAATACACATAAATATATTTGAGATGGTGCAGTTTGCAGCAGATGCGAGTTGCAAAATCTGACCAGTGCGCTCTCTGACCATCCAATCAAAGGGCCTCAGAGTGACCAAATCGCAGTCTGAATGGTTAAAGCAACAGCTTCAGGCTACATGGAGTTTATGCTAAAAAACCGCCTGCAGTGCTCACAGTGAAAGTCTTACGGTAATACGTGACGTGACGGCTAAAATCTCAAAGAAACTCGATCGTAAACTTTGACTCAGTGATGCAGCAGAAGCAGCGCATTCGAGAGTAACACTATGATTGAAAAGAGAATAGACTATTGGAATTAATTTCACACATATTCATAGACAAACTTAAGTCAATGATTCCGGTGGCCACTGCTGGATAGACAGGGTGGTATTAGTGATACTACGATTTTGATCAGATGATGCAGATGAGCAGATGATTGCCTTGAGAATCTAAATCATAATCCATTTTAATATTTACAAGATTGTTGGGGTGGAGGATGAGAATATGCTCGTGCTCTTTGTGACGGCAGCTGTTTGATGATTTTTTGTTCTCTTCCATCTCAGTTCTCAGGAAAAGCTCCACCTCCTTTTTTTTTCAGTACAGGAATGTCATCAGCCATGTTTGTCAGTCTGGTGAAGGTGAAAAGGACCATGTCATCAGAAAGACAATTGAGCCACAGCCAGGTACCCTAAGCCTATTTCTCTGCATTAAAGCATGTCGCGATAGATGCTAACACTGCAGCATTCCTAAACAGAGCTGACAGACACTGAAGAAATGCATATTACTGTTGTAATTTGTCATGACAGGCTCAGTCTAGACTCAATTTGCACAAATGACCATTTAACCGTTGAGACAGGGTCTGTCTGACTTGTTAAGTAAAAAAAAAAAGAGGATTTTGAATAAGTATTAATGCACAAGTTAATGCTCAAGTTTCTCTGAGAACTAAAGAGAACCATATAATGTTCCATCATGACGATCTCTGAGCCTCACTGAGCCCACTAAACACCTTTACGATGAACTGGAAGTGGAGCCTCCTGAACATCCCCACATCAGTATCTGATTTCACTATTTCACTTGCTCTTGTAGAGGAATCATCACTAATTCCCAGAACCACGCTCCAAAATCGAGTGGAAAATCTTTGCAGAACAGAATTGTAAAACTTATAATAACTACATCTGGAACAATCAAACTTCTATCCACAAAGTGTACAGCATTTGACAAGCAACCTTTTTACAGAGGTCATATTTTGAAAGTGTTGATCATCTACACTAAAGGAGTATCACATGTTGGAATTTTGAGGCACTGGTCTTCATGGAATCCTAAATATCTCTGCATGAATTTAGATGGAGACATGAGAGATTCATGGCTGTTTTACCCTGAAGCATCACTCCAGCTTCTTCACTCATTAGGAAGTACAGTCATGCATAGTGAATGAGAATTAAACACATCAGACTTTTAAAAAACGTTACCCATCATTATTTCTCAGGCCTCAATATTCATTAACACACATTAAGATGTCACTAATTCTAAAAGTACTCCAACCCCAATTTTTTTTCAGGAAACAAATCCATACATTTGAGATGTCAAGGGAAATAATACTGCTTCAGCTAAATATCACTGTCTGCAGTACAATCTTAATACAGCTGTGGGGTTCTCTTTGCTATGGAGCGCTAAATAGTGCAACCACAAATACTTCTGCTAATTTGAAATGGAAAAAAAAAACCTATCAATAAGACAGTAAAACTATAAAAACAAGAAAACCAATGGATTTAAAAAAATAAAAAAAATCCTGCTGATTTGGAAATGAACCTCCCACATGGGATTTGGTTTTGTGCTTTGGATGGATCTCTATGGCCACTCAGTATTTGAGGAACTCCTGATATTAATGTTATTTTAAAGGACATTTTGGAAAAACAAATAAATAAATAAAGAAGCATGACTTTGTGTTAATATGTACAATGATAGTATTTGAGAAAACCAGTGAAGAGTGGTTATGATGTATAATTAGCTCTTCATATGGTTATAAGGTTTGAATAGAACCTCCTGGGTTTCTCGCTCTGATTTTAGGAAGTGCATCAGACATGCCTTGTGTTTTGGGTTGCAGCATTTCTCTGTAGACAGGAGTAGAAATGTGATGCGTACTGGACACAGAGAAAGAATGTTGAATTATTTATATAATTAGATAGAAATGTATTGTGTCTATATAATGTTATGTTCACGTGTCCATACACTTTTGTCCAATACATTATTTTTTTATATATATTCTGTACTGTAGTGTAAGAAGTGAAGAAAAGAGTGCAGGCAGGGTGGAGTGGGTGGAGAAGAGTGATAGCAGGAGTGATTTGTGATAGAAGAGTATCTGTGATAGTGAAAGGGAAAGTTTATAGGACTGTGGTGAGACCTGAGATGTTGTATGGATTAGAGACAGTGGCATTGAGTAAAAGACAGGAGGTGGAGCTGGAGGTAGCAGAGCTGAAGATGTTGAGATGTTCGTTGGGAGTGACGACGATGGACAGGATCAGAAATGAGTTTATTAGAGGGACAGCGCATGTAGGACATTTTGGAGACAAGGTGAGGGAGGTGAGATTGATATGGTTTGGACATGTACAGAGGAGGGACATGGGGTATATCAGTAGGAGAATGCTGAGGATGGAGCCACCAGGAAGGAGGAAAAGAGGAAGACCAAGGAGGAGGTTTATGAATGTGGTGAGGGAAGACATGCAGGTAGTTGGTTTGAAAGATGCAGATGTTAAAGGACAGGGGGGTCTGGAGACGGATGATCCGCTGTGGCGCCCCCTAATGGGAGAAGCCGAAAGAAGAAGAAGAAGACTGTAGTGTAAAACTAAACTGAATAAAACTCACCACATTATCTGTGTAAAGCTGCTTTAAGACAATGTTCATTGTTAAAAGTGCTATACAAATTGGAACTCGGGCAGGGAAAATGATCTTAAGTTTCCTGAAGTGTTTCAAAGATCAAAGCAAAAATGCAAGGAGTAAATTGTGGTTCCCCATTCGGGAACTTCGAGCTGTCTCGTAACGCTTTGGGGTCATTCCCAAAGCGTTACGACGCAGCATCTCGTTTCCTCGGGGAACTAGGTTTACATACGTAATCCAAAGTAATGCATAAGTAGAAAACGAAGTATGAAGAATTGTCCATCATTACTGTAGAAAGTGAATAAAATTCTTTCCTTTTTTTTTTACACGTTTTCTCTCACACAGCACGACTTATTTCATCAGGTGTACCTTTACAGCAGAAAGAGCACAGGGAGTAAAAACAGCCCATAAACCTGGAACATTCCAGAGTCGGGTGAAGTGTTTATGATTTTTCTTTCCTTTTTCATTTTCACTAAGTTCAGGGCTCAGTATCCAGGCATACGCTGGGGGGTTCTTTCCAACTTATTTCCTCTATTAAAATGAAATTCTGTTTATATTTACCTAAAATATCGCTTCACAATCACAACACACTGGAATGAAAGGATGGATGTATTTAATAAAACAGAAGAATGTTTACCCGATGATCAGATCAGGAGTTTAAACAGCAACACTAGTGAGGTTGTGTATGTGTAAGAGTGCAGATAGCACTATTGTCTGAGTGAACTGTTTGAAAAGATGGTTTTGTCAAGTTTATTTCTATTGCGCTTTTCACAACCAACATTGTCTCAAAGCAGCTTTACAGAATTTAACAGTTAGGGTGAACTATGTGTATTTATCCCTGATGAGCAGCCGTGGTGACTGTGGCAAGGAAAAACTCCCTTAGATGTTATGAGAAAGAAACCTTGAGGAACCAGACTCAAAAGGGGAACCCATCCTCATCCACATTATTTTTGTGTGATTAGGTTGATTTTCTGGCTCATCTTTTTACATAAAAATGAATATGGAAACAAAAAAAACCCAGAAAACATCTTACCTCAACACAAAAGCAGTTATTCAGTTTTATTAAGTCAGTTCAGTGATTTTGGGAAGGTGAATATTGTTTGAGTTCCCAAACAACATTTCTGCAGCACTTTTTCATGTTAGTGGTCAGACTTTTACAAGTTCAAAACACGACTGGCCAGTGAAGAATGTACTGTAAGTTCTCCATATGTCCACACATGTCCATTGTGTTTAGCAGATGCAGCGATCTTGAAAGGACGTCCTAAATTTCATGTGCAGGCCACACTGAGAGGGGTAACATGGTGCCTCTACAGTCCTCCCCGCTTCACATTGCTAACACATATGTCCCTCCCCACCTCCCAGTCGTACACGGCGTGATTTATCGAGCACTCGTTCAGTCTGACAGAAGGGTGAAGAGCCTGGATGAAGCAAGCAGCTCTTGTCCAGGAAAACAGAGGAGGAAAATTAATGAGGAAGTGTGACTCGCCACTGAATCACAGCCGAACACATGTGTCAAGCTGCTTCCTTTTTAGAGAATAGTAACAAGCAACAGAGCAAACCAAATAAACCAACTCAAGGTTCTCTTCACTTTATTAGATTTAAGGGCATGTCTGAAGTGTCTGGACTTGGTGTTCCATAATCACATTCCTCACTGAGGATCTGTTTAAAGGCTTTTTATCTGGAGGGAAAAGGTGATACAGAATTGTCCATCAGTACATTTATATACACGTATTGATGCGTTAATAAAAAAATAAAAAAAAACGTTGATGCGTAATCTTTTGTTCCTAATGAGCCAGGGGTTCAGCTGGGGTATTTATCAGTGTACTTAATTTCTTTAAATCACAGATAAATCTAAAGTGTAGGACACAAACCTTTGTGTGACTTGTATGTCAGAAGAAGTTAGCCCCGGGGACCTTTTGGCTGTGTTCGGTTACCCTGACCTCTCTATGGTGTTCATATCCTGTTTGGGCAGCCAGCCGTGGCAGTTTGTTAGCCTGGGATTAGCTGCCAGTGTGGAGCACAGAAAGCAGCCTGGCTCTGCTTTCCTCAGCCTAGCCTCCTGAGCTGGCTCTGACCCAGCACTCAATAGCAGTCTACTCAGGTTAGGATTTAATTGCATGTTCAGAGCTATAACAGGCTGTAACTTTAAAGCTTATTGGCAGAGTGATGTCACAGAGCCAATACTAACCCATGTAGAATCTTCTATACTGCGATAAAGTCCCGAGAGGACAGAGAAAGGACAAAGTTTGTGTGAGGCTTCAGAAGCATCAAGGTAGAAATTAATTACTAGTGTTAAGTAAACGGTGCATGTTATTGTCTGAAGTCCTAAAACATTAACAAACAGCGGTTTCCACTTAAACTTGTTTAAATACTTGGTTATCTCTGTATAAAGACTTGGTGCAGTTGGTTTGGTGTAATCCTCTCTCACAGCAGGAGACATCAGATATGACCAGTTCAGCAGTCGTTATTATCAGAAATAACGCTAAACATCCATTTAATGATCAGTCACTCTAGGGATTTTGTGAGGTTATATCTTATTGACTTCATTACAGACCAAGAACTGCATCATTACAGCACTTATTTAAGATCTGCTCCAGTATAGCTGACATTGGTGCAATAACAATAGCACTGTTCTCCAGGAGAGGGGTTTTGGATTCAGGGAACATTATTTGTATGTTAGTGGACAATGTGTTATTAGTCAGCTTTCTCAGTCAGGTCGCTCAGGTTCTCACTCGGAATGTCTAATGAGCACAGAGGTTTTGGTGTAAATGACAATAGTACACTCAGCCAGGGTGTTTCTTAATCCTTACTAGGAAATTAGCCGTATTAGTCTTTCCTTCATCAAAAGTGCAGCTAGGTGTTGAATATTATTAGCACAGTGAGTGAACCTCAATCTCATTATCTCAGCCGTTCAGGGGAAAAGTCATTGCTCGTTCTCTGGGTCAGATTAAACACTGTCCAAGTCAACAAGCTGGAGCTTAATGGGGTCTGATCTTAGGGTTGCCTTAAACGTCTCTTCATGGTGTATTAAGTATTTATAGCAATATTAAACATACTATATATACAAAAAGCTTATTATATAAAGACCTCACATCACTTCTGAAGGTTTTCAACTTTCGATGGCTCCTGGCCAACAATTTCCATTTGTTTAGCAGATTTTTTTTTTTTTTCCAGCATTTCCTTTGGGGTGTTTACACCTTACACACAAATGCTAGTACTATATTACACCGTACTGGTAGCAGTTTAAAAAAAAAAGAAAAAAACATGAATTCTGTCCATTAAAGAATTTTTGTCTGTCATGTACTCAGTAACAAGCCACTCAGAAACTCTTCAGCTGTAGATATGATGGAGTGGATGGTGGATGCATACGTTTTTCTCTATGAGAATATTTTTATAGACCCCCATTGCAAAAAAGCATTTCTGCTAGTAGCCTAAAATAAGGGTCTTGCAGGGTTTCCAAGCAACAGGCTTCTGACGCAGATTAATACAATGCCACTAACGGCCCTGAACTGATCTGCCCCTGTACCCGTTCTTGCTCTTGTTTTTGTTCTCTTCCATGCTTACGCCACTCACTTTCTAGCATCTTTACTTAGCTATAATTACGGAGAATGTTTTATCGCTGATTGGTCATTCACACTGTGTGAAAATGCACAGGGCCATTATATAAAGACTGCACTCAGCCTGGCCTCAGAGCAGGAACAAACCAAAACACATACTTTCTCTTCCCAGTCCACTGTTGGAGGTCCACAGTTCTAAATAAAGTCCCTTGTTTTTGGACACTAATACCGATGGGCCATGATGTGATGAATCCCATGGACATTCATCAGAACATGTCTGGTGCAGTCTAGTGCACTGTGATTAACTAGCCAGGCAGTGGCTCGCTCAGTGACGACAAGATTTGTCAGATATTGATTTTTTCCATGCTTGTGATTTACCGTTAAAAAAAGTCATGATAAATGATTTAATTATCCAGAATAAAAAGCCTTAACAAAAGGACAGGAAAAAAATTTCTTCCATTCAGATGGACGGAAGAATAGATTACTGTTTTTTTTATTAGTTTAGAATCATAATAAAGGCATTTATGTTAAAAAATACCTGGAATTAATCTGAAACTGAACAATCAAGTCTTCGAACAAATCACAAATATTTTCATCTTTTAATTGTACTCATGATGAAGCTTTATAGTTTACATTCAAGTCCCTGAATTGGCCTCGCTGCTTCTCCTGTTTGTTTGAGAAAGCAGTTTTAAGTAAATATAAATTATTTGGAAATAGTACCAATATATTAATATACATTTGGACTGAGAAATGAACAAACCAAAGTCTCAGAATCTCAGAATCTAATTTTGCACCATAGGCCTTTATTCAAATTCTTTAATATTATAAATGTAATTTTAATTTAGCATGTCCATTTTTGTAACTTGCATTGAACAAAATCCAAAAGTGATGTCAGGAGCTCAGAAAGCGTGTCTGATACAAATCTGTTTCTGATGGATGAACAATGAAATGAAATGAGACTGTTATTTTCCGCTACTTGCTCATTAAAACAGTTTATACTTCAACATGGTTGAATTCTTCATTCATCAGGTGTGGGTTCATTTTCCATAACAGCATCTCTGGCAGTAGTTTCAACTGTAGCACGAGTGACAGGTTTATATTAAAGTTCTCGTACTTTAGCGTTTCTATAGTAACGGCTCGTGCACAGGGGCTTCTACTGCAGATGCTACACGACCTCTAGTAATAATAGTAATATATTAAATGCGCGTTGTGAAGTTTTCTGTTAGGAATTGCAACAATAAAGGAAGGAGTCTCCAGTGACAGCCTTGTAACAGTTAGTCATTTTTAAGACAGAGAAGCATTGGATTTGTGGTTTCCTTTTAACATGACAAGCTTTAATTCTTTTATATTTTTTAGCTTTGAGAAAGAAATAGAGAGGAGGAGGAAATGACTGTTTAAAGCTGCTATAGCATAAGTGACAACAGGAGCTTTTTTTCTGGACATGCCTGATTGTTTCTGATGCCTACGTCTGGATGGAATTTTTCCAATTGTAGACCAGGCTGTCACATTTTTCCAGACTTTTATTGCCCCATCCCAACTTTTTAAAAACATGTTGCAGCCATCAAATTCAAAATAACTTTTTTTTCCCCCTTAAAATTGTACTTTAATTTCCTTAGTGAAAAAATTTTGGGTTTATGAGATTTGCAAATAATTGCATTCTGATTTTATTAACATCTTACACAGTGTTCCAACTTTTTTGGAATTGGGGTTATGCATCATCTTACTCAAGTGAACCTGCAGGAAAAAACACAACAGAAATACAGACACTTCGGCCGGCGTATGTCTGAATTATTGAGGAAAAATGTCAACATGTCTGCACATTCACACAGTTCCAACTCACACTGACTTTCTTCTGAGAGAACAATGTCTGTATAGGAGAAGAGGAAGTTACAGGAGCTTGGCCATGTGCTGAAGAGAGATACATTTCACTGGAATCTCCTGGTGTATAAAACACATCAGGATTTAACTGTGTATCTTTCTGCCTCTTTTTCTGAAAGCTCTTTTTATCTGCTTTGTGAAAGTATGGTGTCTAGGATTGAGTCATCTTTCTTCCCTTTGATTAAAAAGCGATGGCCTTTGCCTTCCTTTGTGCTTTCCGAACGATGAACTCCTTGAGCCCTTAGAACACTTACTCTGGTGATAAGAACATAAACATAGGAGCATAGGCACATAGCCACATCGTTTTCTACAGGGGCTGGAAAATCCAATAGATCTTTTTTTTGTTTGGTGGTGATGAGTCAGAGTGAGACTTCGCCCATACACATGCTGACCTTAAGAGCAGGACGAGAGAACAAAAACCTGTTGTTTCACTTGCTGTCTAATGAAACGGTCCGTTATGTGGCTGAGGAGCGACGCCCAAGGTCAGAAGGAAGCGGACTCAAAGAAAAAACAGTCCGATTTGAAATTGAAGCCGAGATCTCATTCAGATATAGGAAAGAAGAGAATGTGCCCTATACAGCCAAAAGTACCTCAGAATCCCTGAACATTACCCCCATATGAGGTTCTTTCCGGCCTGGAAGATACGACAAAAATATCATATCAGGATAAATCAGGACATTTCTACAATACATGCTGTGTATCACAACATACTTAAGCTTTAACCGGTCCGCAGTTACAGAGTCAGATGTTGTTTAATGTCTACAAATAAATACAATGAAATCAAATCAACAGCATCTGTTCAGTACCATTTAATTTGCAAGTATTAAAAACTTCCAATGATATCTCAAAGAATATCACATAAGCCTTCATCACATCACTATAATAACTGATATATTGCCCAGCTTTGGTGCTCTCCTAACATTTATTACAACATTTACACCACACGGGTGTCTAGAACATCTCTGTATGGCGAAAAACTTTGCAAATTGACTGAGAAATAATATTCCAAAATATTACTCAACAATGCTTTCGTGCACAAAGCAAGCGCCATGAAGACATGGTTAATGGACTGGAAGAATTTTAGTCCCCTCACAAGATCAACTTAAAATATAATGGAAAGCCGTTCCCAGAAAAGTGGAACTAATCACAACAGCAGATTTTTTTAATTAGAGATCACTAATCAGCTTTATGATAGCTGCACAGGAATAGAGATGCACAACAACGAGTGATTTGGGAAGAGGAATTCTACTAGTAGTAATTTTCATCTAAAATCTAAACAGTGAGGAAATGGTTTGAAATGAAGTCAGATCTCAGACAGTGAAGGTGAAGTCAATTTTAAAATGTAAACCATCTCCAAATCACTGTAATTTAAAATAAACCAATCATTATGGCGTTCTGTAGACTGTTTGTTGTTTTGCATTTGCAAGGATTTTATAACAAACTTTACACAATAAAGAATATCCAGAATAAAATTAAACAAATATTTTGTGACTCCAACGAATGATAATTTTCTATATTTTTTGTCTCTAAAACGGGCTTCTTCACAGTCGTAAAAAAAATGAATTGCATTTTGTAATATAAAGCATATGTTTTTAAATTGTATAAATGAGTTAATTAGTCGGTATAATACAAGATTTACACTTTCAAATTGTGTACGATCATTTTTCCAATGACGTAAATCTTAGGTATAACAAGCGCCAGTTTTCTCGTTTACTCATAACAATGGTTTTTCTTTGCTTTCGATAGAAGTCAAACAAGCCGTTATTCGTCTCCCCAATGAATATGGTCTCTCATGTGCTGATATGCAGCGTGTTCACTAAAGCATTTCCTGGAGCAGTGATCATTTCAGCGCAGCAGCATGATGCAGTGGGAATACTAACTCTCAGCTACTCTCATTGATCCTCCACAACAGTATGACGAACGCCGCCAATTTGGACAAATTCCAAAAATCTTTCTCCATGTCAAGGGCAATCTCAAAGAGGTCATTCGTGAAGAAGAGTATGGCTGACAGAGTGGATTGCAGGCCCTTAGCATGACAGCCTTCAGGTCACCAGAGTGTGAAGAAGTTTCATGAACCTGTTTGATGCTTGTTAATTAATGTCAACAAAGCAAAAGTGCACCACAGTTCATTTGCAAGGGTCTGAACATCATAGACATTATGTCTGTGTATTACCCAGGAGACACCAAGCTTTATCTCATTAAGCATTTAAAGATGCTGGGAGAGATGAGAAGAGAGAGAGAGGAATGCAGGAGGAAGTGTAGATGCTCTGTAGAGCGTGTAGTTTATGTGCTGCAGTATATCTTGGAAACAAGCCTAGAATGTATAAATAGGAAAGTTGTCTTTTTTTTTTGAGAGAGAGAGCAGAAAAGTCTTCTTTTCTGAATTTATCTGCATTGTAAACTGTACTTGTAACACAGAATACCGTTCTGCTTAGTAGATTTACCCTGTGAAGTATCTCGAGCTGTCATAAGGCACAGAGAAGTTACCCTGTGGTTATGAACTCATTAGTTCTATGAAAGTTTCATTGTGCTTCGCTGTGTATCGGTAGAACTTCATGACGCTTAGGTCACGTACCGAACTGTCAAACGCTCAACCACTTAGAATCATTAAGCTTTACGATTCTGCTCTCATCCCAGCATGTTCAGCCCAAACCTCTAACACCGGACACAGTTTGATATATTTTTACCCTCCCTATCCGAGCTCGGCAAAATTTCTGCCGGCAAGAGCAGTTTTATATCCCACTCCAGTGTCCCAGGGGGCCAGTTAGACCGAGGTGTGGGCTGAACACATGGCTTTACTCTCGAATTCAGGCAGCTGAGGCTACACATCTGGTCCAAAAGTAACAAATAAGAGACAACTCATTCCTGAAAAGCTCAGAAGCTTTAGCTCTGCTGTTCACCATGAGTAGGAGTCAAACTAATAGGACTAGAGGGATCTGGAGTTACACGGTTAAATGAGTAATCATTTGAAGAAGTTAATGTTTTTCTGAACATGACACCATATAGAAGATCAGCATGTGGGGCTTTTTTGTGATAAGTTAGCTTCATTTAGTTGGAGGTGGTGTTTATGCATGATTTTAATGACAGTCAGTTATTCATTCCTAAGAATTCATTAGGGGGAAAATGTAGTTTGTAGTTTCAATAGTATTAAAATAAAAATAGAAACTTCTATTAAGAACAACTAGAGCAAAAAAAGTACAAATAATTTTACAAAAGCTTTAAATACTCTTTAAAAATCCACAGATGCACTCGTTTGAATCTGTAGCAGACTTTATTTTAACCAGAGAAAATATTATTCAAGTAATTACTGAGTTTATGTGTCAGAAACAGTTTATTACACAGTTTATTTTCAGTGCTGTGAAACGTGTGGAAACACTGAGTGTTTTATGGTTTTTGAGAGACATGTGTGTTCCTTTTGTTTGTGTGCAACAATCTCTGTAATGTAACGTTATGACAATTTACTTTGAACAAACAAATCTATAAATGTCCAAATGTTCCACTTTATTTTTTTTAAAAACAAAAACTCTCATAGCGTAAAGAAATAATCTGTATCACTGTTCTGGGAAGATGTTCCACTAGACTTTGTGGAGATTCATTCAGCTACAGTGTTAGTAAAGTCACCTGATGTAGGTGAGAAGGTGAGGAGGCCTGGGGTGCAGTCAGCTTTCACATTCATCCCAAAGGTGTTCCATGGGGTTTAGAGCAGGAGATCTTCCACTCTAATCTATGGAAAGCAGATCTTCATGGAGTCTATTTATGAGGTTTGAGACTCATGCATGTTCCTTTTGTTCCATGCAAAAATGTAGTAAAAGGCAAAAAAAGAAAAGATCTGTGGACAGACGAGTCTTCACCAGAAGAACTTGTGTAAGAACTGGAGAGAAGACTGTGAGAAGAATGGAGAGAAGACCCAAAACCATTAAACTTCCACCTCCATGTGTGATCAGACTCCCTCACCCCCACACTCACACATGGAGGTGGAAGTTTAATGGTTTTGGGTTGTTTTGGAGTAGGAAAGGCTCCGGAAAGTGAAAGAATTTCTGAACCAACGTTGCTCCCATTCCACACTTCATCATCATGCAGTTCCGTCTGGACCGCGGCTCATTGGAACCGACTTCGCCGTACAACAAGACGATGATCCGAAGCGCACGTCTGAGTTCTGTAAGAGTTATTTAGAGAGCAGACAGACGTCTGGAGTGATATCTATCATGGAACCACCTGCCCAGTTACCACATCTAAATCCTACTGAACTGCTCTGAGATGAACTGCATCACAGGAAAGAAAGAAAGAAAGAAAGAAAGAAAGAAAGAAAGAAAGAAAGAAAGAAA
>JAAIIK010000099.1:4578447-4620189 GCA_014706435.1 Silurus glanis
AAAGAAAGAAAGAAAGAAAGAAAGAAAGAAAGAAAGAAAGAAAGAAATCTCAAACTAGTGAAGAACATCTCTGGTGAGTTTTACAAGAGGACCGACAAAGAATTTCAGCGTAATGTTTGGAGAAACGAAGTGTCCGGATACTGAGAGTGTGTGTGTGTGTGTAAAGCTGTATTACAGCAAATGGAGACTAAATGTGGAACGGAATGTTCAAAAAGCACACAGCAAACTTATGGTCCACTAACGCTTGTCCATAGAGTGTATCATCTCCAGCTGTATGTAATGTAGAATATTAGGGAACTTGTGGTCTTGTTCCTTCACCAACACGTGCAGTTTCTTACTTTTAAACAATTAGCGTTCCCTCCAGTTAGAAAGCAGCGATATGACTTTGATTCACCTCTGAGAATAAAGCTGTTCCACTTGCTAATTAGCAACTCAGAGGAGCTATTTATAGCTAGTTTCACCTTATGAACAGCACCGCAGTGTTGAGGTGTTAGCGTGCCTGGTGTAAAGTGTATGACGTGCTGCTGAACAGAAGAAAAGCTGAGTCATTTACTCTTACACTCTTACACATTTACACTTTTCCCTGACCTTGAGTTGTCAGTGCACGAAGAACATAACGTCGGTCTTCTACTTGCACATTTCACAAATGATCTTTTTGTACTTTTGGTTAGAAAACGTGTCGAACGTATCAGCGAGTTCAGCGCGTTCGTGTTAAGATGCGGAGCTGCAAGCTACCCCAGATACACATCCTTTCAGCAAAATAAAACATGACAGTGTTTAAATTTGCAGTACACTTCTGGAATCCACACGCTCAAGTTGCTTCTCGCTCTGCAGCTCCATAAAAAAAGATTCTTAAATTATTTTACAAGTTTATGGGTTTAATAAATATAAATTCTTTTATACAGTCCACGTTAATCATCTACTTCATGACCATAATGATTATTTGCTCTCAGTGCAGCAGGTCTGTGGTACCTTTCAGAACTTGCTGCCCAAATCCAACGTCACATTGACTCAAATGGTCACCTGAGCCTTTTTAAAAGTAGGGCTTTTTAAGAAACCTTTTTTCAGCTGTAAGTGATATTAAGGGGGAAAAGTTCTGATGTAGTTTTATGTAATGACAAAAACAAAAAACATCCATAGTGCATCCAAGTTGATCAGCATTACAAAGGAAATGGCCAGATTGGGTTAAGCCCAAATGGGAACTTGAATAGTCACATTTACATGCATAGTGAACAGAACAGCATATTAGAATGTAGAACATGCAGAACAATGAAGCAGATGTTCTACATCAGCAAAAGGTAACATCAAGTTCTAGTCTTGTCAGGCAAGAACTGTACCCTGATGCTGTCCAGCGAGTCTGTGTACATGTTTCTTCAGATTCCTGTTGATGACTATAATGTTGTAAAATAAATTTTTGTTTGTTTGTTTGTGTTTTTACACTTGAAAACATGTTTTGTTTTTGTAACATGTAACTTAAGAATAATTAACAGTCTACAGCTTGTTTTTCTTTCTGTGAAACATTAAAAAGTGTTTTTATATTTCATCACCGTGACAGATTTGGTCTTAAATGACTTTTCATGTGAAACCAAAAGCAGCTTTATTTCTTTTTATTAAACTTCAGTATACCTGCAGTCGCGTCATCGCTCTGTCTCACGCTCGTTATCTCTTTTACGTGCAGATTAACTATTCACGCTGAGTGCCCCATGCATCTGGAAGATTTTCCCATGGATGCTCACGCCTGCCCACTCAAGTTTGGAAGCTGTAAGTGTTTATCTCTCTCTCTCTCTCTCTCTCTCTCTCTCTCTCTCTCTCAGTGTGATTGGTATTCATAAAGCATCTCAGATGAAATCGACTGCCTCCAGCTGCTCGTATCGCTCTGCCTTCATTCGCTAAAACGCCACAACCAATTCCGAAACATTGTCCTTATTACAAAGATGATTAGCCGCTTTAGACTGCAGGAATACTGCTCGTTTTTGTCCTTGGAATAATCATGAACTACGTCTGGTGTGTTCTTTACTTCTCTAATATAAATTCTGTAGATCTTGAGAAAATTAAGATGTGATGGCTGCAATAAAGTCCAGCCCACCACAATATTCTTATGGCTTCAGATCAGATCTTTGACCGTGGGTTAGTTGTTGGTGAACGAAATGCAGCTTTGACTTCTTCAGAAACTGTTGACCTCTTCAGATTTTCCACATAGAACATTCTGTGGAGTTACACAGAGAGGTGCCAAAAACTAACCAAAAACATTCAGAAAGCATCAGTTGTTCATTTGGAGCAGACAGGCAGACAGCCTTAAAACTGACTGGAAGTCTAGTTCAAATAACAACTTTTTACAACCATGGTGAGCACGAAAGCATCTCAACACATCAAGACCATTAGTTTCTTTGGTGAAGAACACAGGTTCCTGCACATCTTGGAAAAGTATGTGTACCGAACAGAAAACCCTGTACTGAAAAACTTTAGTACGAATACATGTACCGTTATACCCCTAGGAGAGCGTTTTCAAAAAGCTACATGTGGTGGATGAAGTACACAAACCATGTATTTGAGTCAAAGTAGATCCACTACATAAAATGTGACTCCAGTAAGTAAAGGTGTCCCTTTAAACACCTCTTCATCATTTATTCCTCTCTAAATGTTCTGCTTGATGTTGAACTGATGCTGAACTGCATTTTGGTGATCAGTAGATGCACCAAATTGTGCCAAGTTAGTTAAAAACAGAGCGTGCTTTAGATTGGTGCTCTAGGTCGGATCTGCACAGCTGTGATTGGTTGTTACGTTGTGAGACAGCAGTTGCAGTTACAGTACAGCGCCTGTGCCTGTGCGACTAAACAGAAAACTTTAAAGATTCTGACTCTGACATAATGCATGTTATAGTTGGAATTTAAAGTTATTATTTTAGATGTTAATAATAGTCTTAAAAATGTTTAGGGATGTAGTAGCCTCTTTATTCACCAGAACAGGGAGAAGAACATCCAGCTCACAAATTTGCACCAATGATGTAATGTAGTCTGGTCAAAGAAATATTTATTTTGTGGAATCCATACCACAAGGAATTTGGGTTCTTCTGAGAGGACGTATGCAGTTGATGGAGGTTATATATTTGTAAATAACTAGCATCTGATCAACGTTTTCCAATATACATGCATATCAAATATCAGCTGAGAAGCTGAGTCACGTGACCTATCAGTTAGTTAACTAGTTAAAGCAAACATCCTACATCAAGACTGTAAATTCTTTATTTCGTTCTTTTTTTACTTGTTTTAGTGCAGGGTTTCCTCCTGAAATACACAAATTTAAATGAAGAGTGTAGCCACAGGCACTGGAGATCACCGTGATGCAGCGGTCATGTCACCATGAATAAAACATCTCCCCCAGGCGATAAAACAAAAGGCTTCCACTCCTCCATATTCAGCTGCACCTTCCTCCTTCCAACCGCAGGCCCTCGTTACGAAGGGGCTCAGCACAGAGGGGCAGCTCATTTGATCCTCCCGCATATCATCGGAAATCAGCCTGAAAAGATAGCGAACAGTCGGCTCTTTTATGCAACCGATGCGCTACGATCAGCGAGTAATTAGCAGCTTTTGTTAGTGGCTGACAATTACGAGCGTGCTCCCTCTTGCCTCCCCCTCCTGCATGTACCCTCTCATTCGCCTCGTCCCTAATCACTGCCTACTTCCATTTTAGCTGACGCTGCCTGTCAAACTGCCTGGCAATCACATGATCATTTATTTATTTATTTTTCATAATATACTTTGAACTTCGAATCTTGAAAATCAGAAAAGCAGAAGAACCGGGTGATTTGGAGTGAAGTGTGTTACTCCATCCACAGGAGTGGAAATTCAGAAATGTTTATTGGAAACATTTTCCTTTTATTCATATTTTGCAGAGTAAGTGGATTGATAGGAAAGTATTAGTTTAAACAAAATGGATTCCCAGAGAAAGAGCGATAACAGACTTCCAATGGAACAGATGTCACAAAATGCTAATTATTTTTATGTCAAATGTTTAAAGGTGTAGCGATGTGAGGAGTGAGGATACGATGACGATACTGAAACCTGGAACAGCATCACAAACTGTAGAAAACCCTAAAATTGTATATGTTTTAATTAGTATGATGTTTTCCCATTTACAAAACTGTGAACTATGTGATCAGTGTTATAGATTTCACCACCTAATGAGTCTATATTTATTAATACAAACTACTATCAAGTCTTTTGAAGAAGCAAGGAGATGTTTTATTTAGTGCTGATTCTGTGAGCGAACACTGTGTGCTGAAGTCGAAGTTGAGGACGTCCAGTTGGCTTGTTTGGATTTTCTGACAGAATTGTGACCATATTAATCATAGACATCGGTTGCCTTCATGAAAGCCTAGAAACAATTTCCAAAGTCTCCCTCTTATCTGTTCTAATCTCCACTTCATCTCTCCCTCCTCTGTAGCTTTCTGTACTCTTTCATCTCTTCCCGACCCTGGCTCCTTTATCTCTTTACACTTTGACTTTGCCACTGACTCTTTCCTCTCCTTTCTATCCTCAACCATAGACCTTCTCTGCCCCCAGACCACTAAACCCAAGAAGACTTCTTGCCCCGCCCCTGGCTGTCAGAAGTCTTGAGCAGCAATCGGCGAGAACTCAGATCAGCAGAAAGGAAGTGGACAAAATCGCAACCGTGCACTCCTGACCAAATTTTCTTCGGGTGTGACTTCTGCCAAGACTGCCTTCTACAATAAAAAGCTCAAGGCCTCTGCACAAGATCCTCGTAAGCTCTACAACATCTCTTCACTGTTTAAACCCCCCTGCTCCACCTGCTCGATTCTCCCTGACTGCTGAAGACTTTCCCTCCTTCTGTAATAAGAAGATTCAGGAAATCTGCCAGACCTTCACTTCCTCCCCAACAATGACTACACTACACAGCTAGGAATCCCCTACTCCTTCGTTGTCAAGTTTCTCAACCATAACAGAAGATGAGATACTGCAAGTCATCCAATCTTTCAATCCCACCACCTGCCCTCTGGATCCAATCTCTTTAACTATGCTCACAAGACCTCCTTCCATTCATCTCCACAATCACCAACAGGTCCTTAACATCTGGCCAGGTGCCAACTACCTTCAAGCAAGCGAGGGCTATTCCAATTTTGAAGAAACCTGTTCTAGATCCATCTAACCCTCATACAATCTGCCCCACACAGACTCTTCACTGGTGTCCCACAAGGCTCAGTACTTGGTCCCCTTGTTTCCTCCCTCTATACCCACTCTATTGGCTTTTCTTACCACTGCTATGCTGATGACACTCAACTCATCTTTTCTTTCCCTCTGTCAGATACCACAGCTTCCGCTCGGATCTCGTCATGCTTGGAAGACATATCTTCATGGATGAGTACTCATCAACGAAAACTCAACCCTGGCAAACCAGGACTGCTGGTCATCCCAGGCGATTCATCTACAGGTCAAGATCTCCAAATATCTCTTCATAACTCTCTGCTCTCCCCTTCAGCCACTGCTCGCAACCTTGGGCTAACTATGGACAATCAGCTGTCCTTCTCCTCTCATGTTACTAATGTGGCTCATTCTTGTCGATTTCTTCTCTACAACATCCGAAGGATTCAACCATTTCTGTCCACAGGCTGCCTAGGTGCTTGTTCAGTATCTTGTCATTTCGAGACTGGACTACTGCATCTCTCTGCTGGCAGGTCTTCCTCTGAACGCTATTCATCCACTGCAAATGATTCAAAACGCAGCTTTGTGACTTGTGTTCAACCTGCCCAAGTTCTTTCACACCACCCCACTGCTGCGCTCCTATTACTGGTTTCAGGTAGCTGCATGTATCAGATTCAAAACACTGATGTTTGCCTACCAGGCAGAAAATGGACCTGCACCCTCTTCAGAGACTTCATCACACCTCGCACTGCACCACGCTGCCTGAGATCCCCCAGCACCGCTTAACTAGTACCACCCTCTCTCACGGTAAGAGGAAAGTATACTTCAATGCTCTTCTCTGTTCAGGCACCAATGTCAGCGATGAACAGTGGAGTCTCTGGCTATCTTCAAGCGACGGGTTAAGCCCCACCTCTTATTGAAACACTTAGCAAACTTGGAAAGCGTTAGTTTATGTTAAAAAAGAAAAAAACTCTCAACAGAGTTGTAGGTTAATTTATCTTAAGTTTATAATCTAGCATACCAGTGTAGATTTATATAGAATAAAAAAAATTAAAGTAAAAAAATATTAAAAATAAATCTTCAAATTCATTGATGGAGTTGTAAAGAGGGCTGAAGTCACAAGGGAACACAACACAGGGGCTTGGCCACACAACATTCAAAATAGTGCAAAAAACAGACACTAGGGAACTGAAAAACACACAGGGGGGAAAAGGACACAGGTGGTGTTGAATACCAGTACCAAGCACTGGAAAAACATGGGGCAACAATGGGGTCTCTGAAGGTCTAAGGCAGTAACCCTTACAAATCCTTTACATTTAAGACACATTTACATCCTCTTTTACATTTAAGACGTTATTTCATCTAAGCAGTTTTGATCTGGAGCATCCTGAAGCGTTCGCTGGCCTGTGGATATCCATCACACAGATACCAAGACGTGAATAATAGATTATTGACAGAGAAGGTGCGCGTATAGACCGTGTACAAAACAATGTACGAAAACATTGTTGAAGGCTGTACTGTTCTTGGTACATATGTAAGCATCCATCATAAAGATATGACAGTCCTGGTAGAGTAACTGAGATGGAATATTAACTGACATTACTCCCTCTTATTCTGAGAGAATAATTCATCAAGGCTTCAGTGAATCAGGTAAATATGCATCAGGTTATAGGGGATCAGAAAAATGTTAGAGATTATCATTGTACAGATCAGAAATGGCGATGTTGGTCATTGTTAACATTGTTTGTTAACTCCGGGCGTTCTGGAGAGAGTTTGCCGGCTCCTTCCGGTAGCCCCTAGCTGTCCAGGCCGGCCATGGTTTGTGGACCTGTTTTGGTTTCTCTACCCCAGGTGGGGGTATGTTCCCAAGGTGCCCTTTGTTGCCCACGACCAGTCGTGCTCCAGGCATTCTACAGGCATCCTAGGAAGCCAGACCAAGTGTTCGTCTGCTACGGTCCATATAAAAGCGGGCTTCCTGCAGACAAGCAGACCCTCAGCAGGTGGATTGTGGATGATATCTTCTCCTCTTATGAGTCCTCTGGTCTTCCTGCTCCTTTTGGGTTCAGAGCTCACTCGACCCAGAGTGTGGCGGCCTCTAAGGCCTTTTTACTCTGGGGTTACTCTTCAGAATATTTGCAACGCTGCGACCGCTTTGACCTTTGCAGGTCCTATAGCCTTGACCTTAGTTCCAGTCCTGGCCCCTCAGTCCTTCAACCTAGCTGTGCCCATCCACACTAGGCAAGTCAAGTCAAGTCAAGTTTATTTCTATAGCGCTTTTCACAACAGACATTGTCTCAAAGCAGCTTTACAGAAATCAACAGTGAAGGTGAATGGTGTGTGTTTATCCCTGATGAGCAGCCGTGGCGACAGTGGCAAGGAAAAACTCCCTTAGATGTTATGAGGAAGAAACCTTGAGAGGAACCAGAGTCAAAAGGGGAACCCATCCTCATTTGGGTGACATCAAGAGTTTGATCATAAATCTTTCAACAATACAGAACACTGGAGAGTGAGAACTAACATGAGTACTGGAGTATAAGATTATAAGTAAATGTTCTTTCTACAGTCTTTGGTATAAAAGTAGGAGCTACTGAGCTCAACATTTGTGATCATCATAGATCCAGCATCAGCTTCTCCATGCCAGAGCCTTTAAACACTCAAGGAGGTCCAATGACACACATGTAGTGGGATCCAATTGGTACTCGTACGTCTGTAGATGGTTCGGGATGTTTGCGAGTTCGGCATCTACTTCTCCATGATCACCCATAGGTCCATAATCTTCACGAGGTGGGACGTGGCCACACTAGGCAGGGATTTGTCAATTTGGCAGTGTTGTACTCTCGTTTCCAAATCGTTGTTGACGCAGCTCGAGTTCCTGAAGGGGAACGTCTCAAGGCTACGTATGTAACCCTGGTTCCCCAAGGGAAAGAGACGCTCTCAGTGCTACACTCCCTGAATTTCTGCGAGCACTTCCTTCCTCTTTTGTAGCCAGCGTGTCTCCACTGCATGTGCTTTAAAGCTTCCTGATGTCACATGGACAGATTAGAAACTTGGTTCAGAGCGTGGTCACGCAGAGGCGTTCCCTCTGTGAACCAGGGTTACATACGTAATTTAGAGACGTTCCTCATTGGCTAATTAAATAATTGCGTGGATGAGCAGGGACACAGGTGTACAAATGAACATGAATAGAATTGCTTTGACATTCTTCAGCTAGGTAGGAATGGCTGTAAAGAAAACACATCCGGTTTTTGTTGGTTTTGTTTTTAAAAATTTATATTTTAATGTCACATGCATTGATTGTATTCAAGATTATATGATATTATATTATTTTCTTTCCATTTTCCATTTCTTTCTTAGTGTTCTGAATAGGGGACTAAATCTAAGGTTGTGCTCATTCTATTTTCTGAAATCGCGTGACACTTTTGCCCTTTTCACTGGCCATAAAGCTGGGCTGACTGTAAATAAAGCTCTCTGTGCTCGCTGCCTGCTGCACTCCCTGTATCACCAGTCAGAACAATACACTTCATTGCCAGTTACAATTCATTATAGATGAAGCAGCATTAAATTTTATGTGTGGAGCCTTTGATTAACGATTTTACAACTGAATAAAATAATATCATTTCTCTCTGGCCATCAAAATTTCATTAGCAAACCCTTGGATGGTGTGTGAATTCAGTTTTCTCTCCCAATCTGTATTTTTTTTCCTCTCTCGTATTCACTGATTTATACACCTTAGATTCAGCATAATGTAACAGTAATTTAATGTATTGATTGCTCCCTGTGGTTCGATACCAAGTGACTGAGATATTGATATTTGTTCTGGAGGATTTTATATTTGAAGCTCACATTATATAGCAGAGAGCTCTGTGTTAGCTCTGTGTTAGCGGTAGCACCGCATGCCAATAAAGATATAACGTTTATAGGTTTATATGTATAATATATATGTATATATATACACAAGTGGCAAAAGGAGATTTTTTCCAGTTCATTCAGGATGTGGCTCTATGCAGCAATAAGACTATTTTAAATATGTAAGAGCATGTAAATAATGTGACTCATATCAAGCAGGTACAAGTTTTCATTTTCTTTTCTTGTTATAAAGATAGTGGGCAACCAATTGATTGGTCAGACCATGATATGGAGCAAGTTTATTTGTACATTTATTTACAATACAACAATGAGCACAGCACAACTAAAATGTATGGGAAATTTCTGCATTACAAAACACTTTTAAATTGTCCTTCATGACGTGTTGTATTTACACGTGCGCTCTGGTTAGTGGTTTGACTGCTGTCTAATATGTGGTTTAAAATTAATGCCAGTGTGCTGCGTTTAAATCAATCAGTATTAAATCAGTGCTCAAATCAATAATTAGTCTAACAGAGATTTTTTTTTATTTCAAAACACAACTCATAATAACTTATGTAGTGTTGGGCTGCGAATACACAGTAAACTAATATACAAAATACACACACACACACAAAATATTTTATATATATATATATATATTACACTACAGTACTGTATACATAAAATAGCATTTTTGGGGCGGCGTCTGTTTATCGCGGTTTTTCGTTTATCGCGGGTGGTTTTGGAATTGGATTGGATTTATTAGGGCTGTCAGAATGTACACGTTAACACAAATTAATTTTAACACCACAAATATTTATCAACATGCAAACGTGTTTGACCATTTTTATTAAATATATAAATAAAGAAATAAATATGACAGATGCGAAAAAGTCTTAAATCAAGCACCAAAATCCGCCATGATGCAAACATTCTGCAATTAAAAGCGTTCGTGTGGAAACAGCAAAAGTTAGCAAAAGTTCCATTTGGTGTCCTAATGATTTACGTACAGTGCAACCTTGGATTGTAACTAACGTGCTTTACGAATGCTTTGCAGGACGAGCAAAAATGTTAATTAAAATGTAACTTGCATTGCAATCATCGAGCATCACGTGAACAACACGCAAACGGCTCGCACTCAACTAAGACCATGTTCTTTCTGTCTCGCTGCATAAAACAATGGGAGCTCAGGTCAGCTTCCCACATAATCGTCCTCATTCGGCTATATCCCTCGTACAGGCAGCAGTCGCATGAACGTACTGTTTACTATAGAATTGTGAACACGTCTGTTCTCATGGAAGGAATTTCTTCTTCCTAGCAATAACCCTCCTCCTCCTCCCATCTCCCTCACGCCAGCCACGACTTTTTTCAAAGGTAAAGTGCAGGTTAATTTGTTTTATTTTTACTTTATTTTGTGTACTAATCATTGTTATTTGTTTTAGATACATTAGGGACAATAATTTGTACATAAAATACCATTGAAAAGATCTTTTTATATGAATATTTTTGGGTGTGTGGAACGGATTACATTGTTGTTTCACTTTGCATTGCAAATTTTTCCAGGGTAAACGATACTTTAAAACATTTACAAAAATGTTGTCTTCATGCTCTATGTTAAAGTTTGGTTTCACTAATAATAAAAAACATACATTTGCATAAAGCATCAATATTTGTCCATAACCATGTTGATTAGAGTATTCAAAATTAATAAAGTATTAATGCAGGGTACATTTAGAGCAGCTAATGTGTGCGCTTTTATATTACATTTTAAATAATTTGCTATTAATCTCAAGTTAACTCATGACAATCATGCGATTAATCATGATCAAATATTTTAATCGATTGACAGCCCTAATATATATATATATATGTATGAGGACAGTGTGACAGCAGTGAAGTGTGCAGTAGGAACAACAGACTGGTTCAAGGTGGCGGTTGGACTGCATCAAGGATCGGCTCTGAGCCATTTCCTGTTTGCAGTGGTGATGGACAGGTTAAAGGTCGAGGTCAGACAGGAGTCTCCGTGGACTATGATGTTTGCGGATGATATTGTGATTTGTGGTGAGAGTAAGGAGCAGGTGGAGAAGAGCCTGGAGAGGTGGAGGTACACGCTGGAAAGAAGGGGAATGAAAGTCAGGAGGAGTAAGACAGAGTACATGTGTGTGAATGAGAGGGAGGGCAGTGGAGTGGTGCGGTTGCAGGGAGAAGAGGTGGAGAAGGTGGAGAAGTTCCGGTACCTGGGGTCAACAGTGCAGAGTAATGGAGAGTGTGTTAGAGAAGTGAAGCAAAGAGTGCAGGCAGGGTGGAGTGGGTGGAGAAGAGTGATCGCAGAAGTGATTTGTGATAGAAGAGTATCTGTGATAGTGAAAGGGAAAGTTTATAGGACTGTGGTGAGACCTGAGATGTTGTATGGTTTAGAGACAGTGGCATTGAGTAAAAGACAGGAGGTGGAGCTGGAGGTAGCAGAGCTGAAGATGTTGAGATGTTCGTTGGGAGTGACGACGATGGACAGGATTAGAAATGAGTTTATTAGAGGGACAGCGCATGTAGGACGTTTTGGAGACAAGGTGAGGGAGGTGAGATTGAGATGGTTTGGACATGTGCAGAGGAGGGACATGGGGTATATCAGTAGGAGAATGCTGAGGATGGAGCCACCAGGAAGGAGGAAAAGAGGAAGACCAAGGAGGAGGTTTATGAATGTGGTGAGGGAAGACATGCAGGTAGTTGGTTTGAAAGAAGCAGATGTAGAGGACAGGGGGTATGGAGACGGATGATTCGCTGTGGAGACCCCTAATGGGAGAAGCCGAAAGAAGAAAAAGATATATATATACAGGTAGTCCTCTACTAACAATGGAGATATGTTACGACGACCCCATCATGAATCAAAAATATCGTAAGTCGGAGATTAATCAAAATGAACTGAAGCAGATGATTTCATTGCTTCCATTGTTCGATACTTGTCTTTTCTAAGCGTCGATATTGTTGAGTGTGATAGCTGGGTTTCACGTGATATGACTGTGACAGTCTTTCCTGCTTCATGCTGATTTATAATTTTCGTTTTCTGCTCTAAACTGATGGCTTTCCTCTTCTTTTTTTTTTTACTACCAGCAGGAGACATACTTGGGTGCTTGGAAGACATGCTTTTATCACTTAAATTGCTGTTTGAAACTGTTTGAAACAGAAAAAAATACACACTAACACTGAGACAACTTTACTCCGTCGACCGCTAGCGAGAGTGGAGCATCTCCCAGGGCGAGAGATTCGCTCATCCCAGCTGCATGTCCAACGTATCGTATAGCACATCGTACGCTGCTGCCTGCTGCGCGAATTCTTTTATATTTTCACAATTTTGTCGTATTGCTATCGTCATCGTAAGATCGAAAAATCGTAACTCGGGGACCATCTGTATACAAATGTCCTGCACACAAAATATAAAAAAATGTTCATCTTGGTGAGTATTCACATAAATTACATAAATATTACATACATTTGTTTCAAACTTCCTTGTGCTGTGTGTAAGCTACTGTGCAACAAAATTACACTAACAATTACATCAAAGTCAAAAAATCTTTTTTTTTAATCTGTATTAATTTGCATGCGTCAGCTTGTGACCAAATAAAATGTTTATATTTATGTTTGTATATGATAGTTTATATAAACTTCTCTAAATTTCTAACAAATTACCATAGATTCCTGGAATATTTCCAACTTTGAATATTTCCAAAATTCCCCAGATCAAGTTCCCATGGAAAGTTTCCGGAAATTTACAGGAAAAATGTCCACCTCTACCCAGGAGTACTTAAAAATATCAAATATTGTGTTATGGGGAAATACTTTAAATATATTTTACATAAATGAATTCTTTGGAGAGACAATAATTGTGCCACACACAGACATTAAACAAAGAATTTTTTGCAATTGTTTGATATCCATAAGAGCAGAGTATTTATGGGAATTTCTTTGAACAATTCATCGAAAAATGAAACAATAAAGACCACTTTTACAAGCGTCTTTGTTCATTTTGACTAATTTTAGAAAATGTAAGAATAGCAGCAGTTTGTGTAACTTTGTGTGCATCCTTTGGCCCATATAAGCATTTAATAATATTCCACCTGGTTATCGATATGGTAATAAAAACGAATGCTCATCTTCCTCTGTATCTTTCAGATGCTTACACTAACAACGAGGTGGTCTACATCTGGACTGCAGATGATGAGAAGTCTGTGTCGGTGGCTCCAGACGGCTCCCGTCTCAACCAGTATGACCTGCTGGGACACGTCATAGGCAAAGAGACCATCAGTTCCAGCACAGGTAAAGATTCACAAACCTGGAAAAAAAGAATTTGGTCAAAAATGTAAAAAACTCTTGTCTTAATGTATGATGTATTTTAAATTAAACGCTTTAGCTGATTTATTGTGTAACACTGAAAATATTTGTATCTATACTTAAAGTGGCCGTGGCCTAGACCAAGAGTGGAAGCTTTATTTGTCTTCTAAACTTCATGTTTCTCATCCTCAGCTTCACTGCTCAATTTCTAAATCTGACACTTTCAAGAATGATTTCTAACCAATTTGAGAGAATAAAGATGGGGTGCTGTCTTTTACAACAACAGTCAAATAATAACATTTTATTAGATTCAGTCATTTACAAGAGTTAGCAGGATGATTTATGAAGCTGGGACGCATTGCTGCTGTGGGTCAAAAGGGGTCAGTATGAGTGTCATTCAGCATTCTTTTTAAAAACAACAGAAAACACACAACCATACATTCGTTTTATACTTTTCTGGGCATAGAGAGTGATCTAATGATCGTTAATGTCTACCTCTGTTTCAAAACCAGTAGTTTTCTTAAAAAATATATATATACACTATATGACAAACGTTTGTGGATACATTATCATATTATGTGCTTTTTTTATGGAGATTCATTCTGCCACAAGTGTGTTGTAAAGTCAGGTAGTGATGTAGGTGAGAAGGTGAGGAGGTTCCTGGGGTGCAGTCAGCGTTCACACTCATCCCAAAGGTGTTCAATCGGGTTTAGAGCTCTATAGCAGGAGATCTTCCACTCCAACCCATGGAAAGCACATCTTCATGGAGCTGGCTTTGTGCACAGGGGCATTGTGATGCTGGAACAGGTTTGGGTCTCCTAGTTCAAGTGAAGGAAAATTTCATGTTGCGTCCAAAGACGTCCGATACAATTGTGTGTCTCCAACTACAGTTTGAACTACAGGAAAATGTTCCCGATGCTTTTGTCCATATTGTACAATAATTCATTCAGACTATTGTGTTCCTGTACTTCCCTAGGATAAATGCATCATAGTTCCCAACCTGTATCCACCTTCCTGTGTGCCAGAGGTCATCTTTTACCTGCAGGAGTTTGACATATAAAAACAAACAACAAACAAATTCTTTCATCATTCTATTCATTAATCTGTATTGATCAGTCCGAGGTGCAGCAGCTCTGTTCCCATTTTCAATTTCAAAACTTCACTTTTCAGTTTATGAATAGCAGACAACCTGTATGGATAAACTTGCTGTATGCTTCCCTTTTTTAGTGTGTGCGTGTGTGTGTGTGTGTGTGTGTGTGTGTGTGTGTGCCCAGCATACGCTTACAAATTCTATTTGTGTCTGTTTGTAAAGTAATTTATCTGGCCTGCTTTGCAAGCACTGAGCTCATCGATTGCTTTCTGCCGCAGTTATTGGGGCCACTGCAGCCCGGGTGAAAAGCGAAGGGCTTGTTGATTGTGTTTCTTTGTGCTTGTGTGCTGGAAATTTGTATTTTTAGTTCCATTCTCCAATCAACAGCGGACGTGGACGTGTGAAAAAATAAAAAAAAAGGGTTAATAAAATTGTTTTCCGGTCAAATCAAAACATTTCCCCTGCCTTGTCTTACAGAGTGTAACGTGATAGATGTATGTGCTTAACAACTCTTCCTGACATGGTTCCAGACCAGTGTCTCTCGTTTGCAGGGTCACTCAGATCTAAGTCGCTCTCTCTCTCTCTCTCGCTCTCTCTCTCTCTCTCTCTCTCTCTCTCTCTCTCGCTCTCTCCATTTTGAAAGACGAAGCATCTTAAAAAGTGTGCACTCAAAAAATAAGTGTAAACAGCAGCCCTGAGCAGTGGGGTTTTTATCAAAGAGCACATGCTCTGACCGACAGCTCATGAATTTTTTTAAATAAAAGGCAAAATATTCTTTGAACCTTCTGGATCTCTAATGTAGAAACAAAGCGTACAGAAAAAACCTGTGCAGCTGCATAAAACCAAGGTGCTGTTCATTTAAATCCAGACCCAAGACGTGTGTTTATCAGCAGCTAATTATATCCCATGTTCCAGTGTGGACGATTATTTCCATGTGAGTGGTGGCAGTGGCGTTTCTCACAAATACAGAGGTTTCTGTGAGGTTGAGTTGATCCATGAGCAAAATGATCCATTCTACTATTTTACCATTAACATTTTAATGATCAGAAACGTTAACGTTATTTGATGCTTCACTGTACAACTAGTTAATTGTTTCCACCAAATTCTCTGTGATTTTTATGAGTTATTATGAAAAAGTTTGGAAACTCGCACTGTTTACAAAAAAATACTTTATTTATCTACGTTTTTCACACAATCACCTTAAAAAAACGTCCTCTTATACAGTAATACAGCACCCCCAGCGTTCTTCTGGAACGTGTCCTGGAAGTCATCTTTTTGAAGCGTATCGAGCATCTTCTGTGGTTCGCGCCGGATCTCCACAACGGTCCACAAGAGCTAAATCTGGCGATTGTTCTCTGACGAGCATCATGCACGAGTTGCCGGCACAGTTTTGACATTTTTAGGGTTTGAGCTTATTGAAGGTCTTCCTGATCTCATGTCCTCTTTCATCAATGTTCTTCCACTCTTGAAGCAGGTGATGCTCTCGAAACACCTCCAACGACTCGTCGCAGCGTCACCATATGTCAAACATACGTCGCGTCAAACATCTCTGCAGCAGATTTGCCCAGTTTTACTCAGAATTTCACGTTTTCTCTTTGTTCTAACTTGCTGCCCGTGATGAAATCACTGACGTGGTAACGCACGTGAGTCAGAATAACACCAGTTACACCAGCTGTCTCCTCAAGATCTTCAGGTAGAAGAGTTGTATGGATCTCTAATCCATACAACATCTCAGGTCTCACCACAGTCCTATAAACTTTCCCTTTCACTCTCACAGATACTCTTCTATCACAAATCACTCCTGCGATCACTCTTCTCCACCCACTCCACCCTGCCTGCACACTTTTCTTCACTTCTCTAACACACTCTCCATTACTCTGCACTGTTGACCCCAGGTACCTGAACTCTCCACCTTCTCCACCTCTTCTCCCTGCAACCGCACCCCTCCACTGCCCTCCCTCTCATTCACACACATGTACTCTGTCTTACTCCTACTGACTTTCATTCCTCTTCTCTCCACCGTGTACCTCCACCTCTCCAGGCTCTTCTCCACCTGCTCCCTACTCTCACCACAAATCACAATATCATCCGCAAACATCATAGTCCATGGAGACTCCTGTCTGACCTCGTCCTTCAACCTGTCCATCACCGCTGCAAACAGGAAAGGGCTCAGAGCCGATCCTTGATGCAATCCAACCTCCACCTTGAACCAGTCTGTCATTTCTACTGCACACTTCACTGCTGTCACACTCTTTGATACACCTCGTAAAATTTTGCCCAATGACCGAAATCAAACTCAAACTCGAGAACATGACATGATTCCAGACAAGAGTTTGTGAGGTGGAGGGGTTTGAGGTGTCGTTCCTTAATGCGGGTGAATTCAAAACATCTGTGCAAATCGTTCCAGACTCGTATGACAACTGGATAATCTCCTGCTTTAATGGGGAGAGAAAGTAGAGCTTTATTTTGGCGAGTTTTTAAGCGATAACTGGGACTAGCGTGCCTGACATTACACTACACTGTGTACAATGTTGAAACAGAATTGGAGTAAAGATTTGTAGATTCTACAGTGTAACATCAGAATCAGAAATAACTTTATTACTAAGTATGTTTAGACATAATATAACAAAATATAAGTAAAACAGACAATTAAATAATGCACTTTATACAGAAGTGGAAATATTGTTTACATGAATGTACAGATGTTATTTACAAGTGTGCAGTTTACAAATGTACCATTTGGATTTTATGTATAAATGTGTCAGTTATGATGGACAATGTGTAGTTATGAATATTTTAATTGTTCATGCTGATTAGAGCCGGCGGGAAAAACCTGTTTTTGTGCCTGGCTGTTCTGGTGGACGGTGTTCTGTAGCCCTGACCAGAAGGCAACAGTTCGAAGAGAACATCATGTACAGACCATTAATGTTTCACACTTCTGGGAAGATGTTCCACTAGATTTTGGAGTGTGTTTGTAGAGATTTGTGCTCATTCATTAGGTGCGGTCCTTGTAACCCGGGGTGCAGTCAGCATTCACATTCATCTCAAAGTTGATCTATAGGGTTGATATCAGAGCTTTTTAGTGCTACCACTACAAAATGTGTGCTTCCAATCTTTGTGGTAAGAACCTGTGGGGAAGAAGCACATATGTGTGGAAAAGTCTGGTGTTCCAATCATTTTGGCCATGCATTGTGTCTACTCAATACTCATACCATTCTGAATCTGTGTGAAAAAGCAGCTCCTGAGATGTGTTGAAATAAGCGCCAGTCTGAATTGGGAGTTATGAAGGTGCCGCTTTGCATTAACTCGCCTTTGGACCAGGCTGTGTTTACAGTTTACTTTGTCAAAGCTGGAAAAGATAAATGGCTCTTTCAGGTTCTTGTCAAGGACAAGTAACATTTGTTATTCGGTGTTTAATTGTCTCCTGCCTGACAGTGTGGAAGGAAAAGGGTTATGAGAACATGTTTGCTACCTGATCCAGCCTGCAATGCCCACCTCCACTGTGATTGTGTTCAAACCTCACAGGATCGAGATAAAGAGAGAAACAGAGACGTATTCAGGCGCAGTTTAATGAAAGTAAGGCCAGTCGTATATCTTTTTGTTTACGCAGAAACACATTACTTGTATATGTTTTTTTAATGAGTGAGCGGGAGACTTTTTTTTATACCTGTTTAAAATTACACACAGCACAATTAAATGAACACCATATATCACACTTTGTACACTCCCAAGAAGCTCATCACGTAGACGAATCCAAGCCCATGCAGCCCGGAGTTCATTACAGTCTAAAGACTGGTGGCCTGGAAGTTTGTCACTTGCAAAGTTTAGAAAGATTTGATAGTAGATGACGGTTGAGAAACAGAAATCCTGGACACAACCGCAGGAGAGAGGAACGTCCAGAGGAGCCGTGCTGTGACTATCAAGCTAACGTTGTAAAAATAATGTATAAAATGTAACTAACTTTACAAATAATTGTTCAGATCATAACTTACTAACTCATATAAAAGCTAATGAGCAGAACTCAGCTAGCTGGTTAGAAAAGAAACATTATCTAAAAGGTAGCTATGAAATGTAACAAACTAATGAAAAAAAATACAACTAGTATAACATGATAAAATCTTAAAAAAATTAAATCCTGTCTCGGGAAATGAAAAAGTGGTGCAAAAAACTAATGTACAGATGTGAATTAGCCACTCTATCTAAATGTACATGATTATAGTGTAGCTAAACACATTTAACAATACATTTACAACCAAATCATCTAAATTCCAAAGAATCCAAAGAATAACTGGTTAATACTCATGTACAGTAATAAAGCAGCTTCCTGGAGTATTTTCCTGCATCTCAGTGCTGTGATGTAGAAGTTCATAGGCTGTGTGTTCCCTGTGGAAAATACTGCATCTGTATGAACTTTCATAAATAAGTCCTGAATATTTCAGCAAGCGTGCATCGTCTGGATGTGACATGAGCCTCATTAATAATGCATTGCCTTCCTTTTTTCTCTCCTTTCCTCTCTCTTTTTTTCTACAGGAGAATATGTGGTGATGACGACGTATTTTCATCTGAAAAGGAAAATCGGCTATTTTGTCATTCAGACGTATTTACCCTGCATCATGACAGTCATCCTTTCCCAGGTCTCCTTCTGGCTCAATCGGGAGTCTGTGCCGGCACGTACCGTCTTTGGTGAGTCCTCCTTCTCTGCCTCATAAACCTGACAAACGGTTACCAGAGCAATGGCAGTGATCCTAAACCTGGTATCAGTATCAGCTAAACAAATATACTGTACAGTATATCAGATCCAGACTCGGACTGGATAAAAAAATAACGCTTTATTTTCCTTAAGCATTTCTGCTCCAATTCTGCTGCTCTGAATCACTCACACAGATAAAGCAGTGCCAGAAGACTTATTTTAGATTAGTTTTAATACATAGTTTTTAGAGAGAGAGAGAGAGAGAGCATGAAAAAGTGGTACTGTGCCATGTTTATATTAAGCCACTAATTAAAGATAATTGTGCTGACATCTGATGTCCAGAAGATCAGACTTTCTCCAGCTGAGCCATGCTCTTCATATTTATTTTTTTATTTTTTTCATTTTTTATCATTTTCTGTTCTACTCCCCCTCAATTCCGTGACAAGTTGCCTTTGACAAACGAGCGCACCAGGGATGGTATTAAAAAGTTCTGCTTCGGAATGAAAGAAAGTTATTGCAAAGCGCTGACTGGACAGCACGTTAGTCTAGACAGTGATGGATTCCTCTCTGAAAGTTTACAGAGACCGGTGGACTGACCTATAATTACTGCAACCACCTCAGAGGCACCTAATTAATTAGGAGATTAGCCCGGACCCAAACCCGGCCTGAGGTGACATTAAAGGAAAAAGAAGTGTGGACCGATGAGCTTCCTGAGGGAGCAAATATGTATGGAGTACAGGAGATAAAAACCCACAAGAAGCAGGATATTGGCTCAGACTGGCAGGAGGTTTAAACCAGCTGGAGTTAAGGAATTATTATTATTGAGCTTGAGTTAACTTTGGTCTGCTATTGTTGATAGGGGTTTTTGTAATCCCCGAGGCAGGATGTAAAGGGAAGGTCATTCTGCCAGTACTGCTCACTTTCAGTTATCTTTTTCTCCTAGCCTGTATATTTATAGCAGCACTGGGGAAAATAAAACATTCCTCACTGTTTTTCAAGTCCCAGGAAAAATATATACTATTATATAGTAATTGATCAAACTTTACATGTTCAATAGTATGTGCACCCCCCATTGTGACAGCCACAAGTTCTTGATGAAGATCTCCAAATGAATTTCTTCTTTTTGCTCTTGGGAAGATATTCTGCTGGATTTTGGAGCTGTGGGGACTATTAGTGAGATCGGACACTGATGTTCAGATGTTCAATGATGTTCACTGATGTTCAGATGTTCAATGAGGTTTCAGGTCCATTTTATCGTGAAAGTGTTCAGTGGGGTTGAGGAGGTCAGGGCTCTGCACAGGACCCTCAAGTCATTCTAGTACAACCTTCACACCAGCAACCACAAACCACTGGAGCAGTGGTTTGGGGTCTCCTTAGTTTTTAGGGAAATCATTAAGCTACAGGGAAATGAATTATTCCACAATCTGTCAGTCATGAATATGGTGTGATACAGTGACTTCATCTGCTGCTCACTCGGCTCATTTTTTATTTCTGTTTTCCAAAGTCATGGCTTCCTTTCCCTACAGACTTCCTCTGACCTTTCACTCTGTAAAAGCTGAACTTGTCACTGGTGCATACACCTCACACTTAAGATAAACTATTTTAGACTTCACTTTGCCCCATCTGGAGCCCAGCATTAATTCCTAAAGCTTTTATTTTTAATCTTCTAAAACGTATTAAGAGAACCTTCAGAGACTACGACGAGGCAACATGGACAGGGCAGTTTTGTCATCCGTAATATTTTAAGGGCCCATTCACATTGAATTGGTATCATTTATGCACTAAAATGATGGATTATATTTGATTTTGTGACGGGAATTAATTCATTCACATTTGAAATAATGTAGGTATTATAAAAACATTGTCCCAGGATATATACAAGGGCATCCATCCATCCATCCATCCATTTATCTGTCTGTCTGTCTGTCTGTCTGTCCGTCCGTGACTTTGGATCTAAAGGTCATGAGTTCAAATCTTTGGAACACCAAGCTGCCACTCTTGGGCCCCTGAGCAAAACCCTTAACCCCATAACTGCTCAGTTGTGTGAATGAGATAAAAGTCACTCTGGACAAGTCTGCCAAATGCCATAAATGTAAATGCAAAGGTGTTCAGTGGGGTTAAGGTCGGACAAAATGCTACTCAACATCATACAGTGCATCTTTTTCCACATTTTATGTTACAGCTTTATTCCAAAATGGATTAAATTCATTATTTATCTGAATTCTACAAACAAAACCCAATAATGACAATGTGAAAGAAGTTTGTTTGAAATGTTTGCAAAAATCACATGTACACACTGCTCAATACTTTGTTGAAGCCTCTTTGGTACCAGTTGCAGCCTCAAGTCTTCTGAGTTTAATGCTTCAAGCCTGGCACCTATTTTTTAGGCAGTTTCTCCCATTCTTCTTTGCAGAACCTCTCAAGTTCCATCAGGTTGGATGCCATTTTCAGATCTCTCCAGAGATGTTTAATTAAGTCCAAGTCTGGGCTTTGGCTGGGCCACTCAAGGAGTCGTCCTGTAGACACTTCTTTTATATCTTGGATGTGTGCTTGTGGTCGTTGTCCTGTTGGAAGATGAACCATTGTCCCAGTCTGAGGTCCAGAGTGCTCTGGAGCAGGTTTTCATCAAGGACGTCGCTGTACATTGTGGCATTTATCTTTCCCTCGATCCTGACTGGTCTCCCAGTTTCTGCCACTAAAAAACATCCCCACAGCATGATGTTGCCACCACCAGGCTTTACTGTAGGGATGGTACTGACCAGCTGAGCGCCTGGTTTCCTCCAGACATGACCCTTGGCATTCAGGCCAAAGAGTTCAATCTTTGTTTCACAAGGTCTGAGTGTCTTTCAGGTGCCTTTTGGCAAACTCCAGGTGGGCTGTCATGTGCCTTTTACTGAGGAGAGGCTTCTGTCTGGCCACTCTACCATACAGACCTGATTAGTGGAGTGCTGCATAGATGGTTGTTCTTCTGGAAGGTTCTCTTTTCTCCATAGAGAAATGCTGGAGCACTTTTAGAGTGACCATCTGGTTCTTGGTCACCTCCCTGACTAAGGCCCTTCCCCCGATCGCTCAGTTTGGCAGTCCTGGTGGTTCCAAACTTCTTCCATTGATACGGATGATGTGTAGATGTTAAAGAGCACAATCATCTCCATGTGGGAATGTTTCAGCATTCCTATATAGTGTACAAAATAACATTCTCTTGTGTGTGTTTTTTTTGTAAGACTGTGTAGTTTTTTTTTTTACAGCTGTCACGGGTGCTGCAGTGACAGTTTCTGTGGAAAAAAAACAGAAAAGTTTCTCACTATGATGACTCGCTCGCACTTTTGATATGAAAACTTGTCGACTAGCTCAGCTGTCTGTCTGACCGCATGACTGACTGAAGCTGTCAAAATGATGAATCACTCGTAAGAAAGTGCGTCATGACATCACATTCCCAAGCCTCGTACTTACAGCTAAAATATTAATTGTCATGTGAGCAGATGAAGTCCATCATCACATATTCCCAGATCTTTAGCTATGCGCTAGCAAGCTGACAGCCAGTATAGATGATCTGCTCGCCTCCAGTCTGGAGATCCTAATGAGGTGCAGAGAACAAACCTATTAGTATTCTGCAGGAATTGCAGCAGCAGTGTCTGCGGACGTGATGAAGCGGCGTGTCTGTCCGCATCAGGGCTGCAGGTCAGACTGGGAGAAAGCACAGTGTTAAATAGAGTGTTCTTTAAACTGCCTGGAGGTCAAGTACACTATATCACGTTCCTCCAAGGCTCGCTATACTGAAAACAGACGTGCTTCCATACCGTGTACGATCATCCATACGTGATGTTACACTGCTCTAATGTTTAATTTATAGTTGATCTTTTTAGACAGTTTGTCCCTGTAGGAGTTCCGCAATTTGACAACCGAGTACGCTAATGTGAATTATTATTATCACTCAAAAACACTTACTAATTTCTCCTTATTTAAACAATATATGAGCCAATCGACATTGTCTCTGGAATGATTTGCCGGGGGGTTTTGAGATCTCCTTCAGTATATTAACTGCTTCTCCCCGGTACTGCCCCCATTCCCAAAGTTCACATGCATTCGGCTAAACACAATGTTTTAAAGTGAACAAAGTTTTTTTTTGTGATTGTTCGTCTAAGCTAACTTTAAACAAGTATTTACACTATATAGTCAAAAGTATGTGGACACCTGACCAGAAGATTTGTATTTACAGTACATTTTGGAAATCCCATGCCAGAGAAGATCTTCATGAAGCTGGAATTGGGGCATAGTCATGCTGGAATAGGTTTGAGTCTCCTAATACATGTGAAGGGAAAATTTCAATCCTACTGCATCCAAAGACATCCTGTACAGCTGTGTGTCGCCAGCTTTGAAAACACAGATGTCCCAATACTTTTGGCTATATTGAGTAGTTAACCTCAATTATTATATTTTGTTAGAAAATTAAGTCTGAATAAAAGAAAAACAAGCAGATTCCTCCAACGATGTGCCGAATCTAATAATATAGTATATAGATAAAGTCGATTGTAATGATAATGAGAAATTATGTCTATTTTTTTTTCGTTTTAACTGCTCATTTATCACACTTTAAAATAAAAGGGAAGCGTTGATATTTTTAGTCCCATGCTGCCGCTCTACAATCCCACTTGGAGGGTGAAATTTAATTAATCGTTCACACCCTGGAAGGCTGCCAGCTTCATGATTCCCCCTTGTGATGGGCCTGACTCTCTATTTCATGCAGATCCTGTTTTCATGGCAGTCTGTGTATAATTTGTGATGTATGGTTTCAGAGCATAATCCCAACAATTGTCCAGTGTCTGTGCTGCATCTCGAGCGACACTCCTCGCTAATGTCCCTATCATTTTCTCCTCCATTGCTTGACAGAGAAATGTCATTGTTGACTTGGTTTTTAATGATTACAGACGGAAGCGGTGGAGGGTTTTGAGAAATTATCCATGCACTTTTCGATAGAGGACAGAAACACACTGCATCTGTTTCAGTTTTCTGCCATCGAGGCAGGTGCTTGCTGATCGAGTGGAATGATTTCTTATATCTGCTTTAATGGGCAACGATTCCAGACCGTTCCCTCATTTCACTCGTGATATTCCATTCTCAGAGCAGAAAGCTGTGGGTCAGCACACAATGACCTATGAAAAATTCTGATTTCCCAGTGCGATTGATTTATTTTCTACTCCTTCTTTTATTGTTACTCAGCTATACACTCTCTCCACATCCCTATAAAGAAAGTGTAGAGTTGACAGTAAAGCCAAGGCTCTCAACGTATACATACACGAAGGACTCATGGATGTAATAGATTTTATGAAATACATTTCTGTTGCTATTTCATTCACTGACGACAGCATAAAAATGCACCCACGAACGATTTGCTGCCGTCAGACTCTCGTCATGGCCTCGGGTTATCAAGGTCTTACCAGGAAGAGCTCACTTTTCTTCCTTTTCAGATTTCCCAGCCATTTACAAGGATGCATGCTTTTGCTCTTTCAGTACATCTACGTTCAGATGCATCCTCGCTCTCATCTACAGCTGCACTAAACAGGACTGATGTCACCTGAGGTTGTTTTTGCTTCATGCCCTTCAAAACTAGAACTCTACTGTATTACAGCTGCTTGGGAATGATGCTCTTCCGATTCCCCCAAAGTTTAAACTGGCATCGCAGGTGTCCTGACAGATGGCGAGAGACTCTGCGTGTACTCCGTGGCAGAACTGCCATTTTGTCAATACTCACATTATTTCGCTTCAGTGGTCTATTCAAAATGGCATTAGAGTAAATATCATCATGACTGTGTAGGATTCTGTGGTGCTGTGACGTGTTCATGATCTGTCATCTGAAATAAGTACAACGATTCTAATAAGGTATGATTTATTCCACTGGAATCCGATTGGTCGAAAGGGTAATAAAACGCCTTTTTTTGTATAACACAGTAATTCGGTCAGGTTGTGTGGCATTAAGACGCATGGGAATTTCGGAAATACTCTACAATGAAAATCTACCAGGAATTTATGGGAATTCATTAAAAATGTAAGGAAATATATATAAACCGTATCATATACAAATATAAATTAAACATTTTGTTGGGTCACAGGCTGACCTGCATGCAAACTAATACAGACAATTTTGATTTAATTGTTAGTATAATTTGTTAATAATAATTGCACAGTAGCTTACACACAGCACAAGGACGTTTTAAAGAGAAATGTATGTAGTATTTATGTCATTTACATGAATACTCTCCAAGATGGATATTTTTTGACATTATTTTGTCATACAGAATTCAAGAATTGATGTTATGTGATGGAGGAATGTACAGTGCATGTAGGGGGCGTGGCCTCAGTGGCCCTGCAGTAAGTGCACTGTGTGCATGTGATTGATGAATGTGCAGGAGAGAAAGTCTACTGAAATTGCATTACATTTGGTTGTTTTAACCAAAATAATCTGCAACTACATTTAAGTTCCCTGTTATAGACGAACCTGCAATTTTGTAAATTCTCAGTTTTCTCCCATTTATTCCCGTTGATTCCCATGGAAAGTTTACAGTCTTGAAAATTCCTTGAATTTTGAAACCCTACTCTGGATAAGAACGTCTGCTAAATGCCACAAATGTAAATACATTGCAGTTAATCATTATAGTACGCTATTATGTTTTACTACTCAAAATACACATCTATAAACATGCCTATGTGTCAGACTGAACCCTTTACAAATGGTTTTAATGGCCATGGACTGTTTTTTCCCCACTTCAGGAGTCACCACTGTTCTGACCATGACCACACTAAGCATCAGCGCCAGAAACTCTTTACCCAAAGTGGCCTACGCTACAGCTATGGACTGGTTCATGGCCGTGTGTTACGCCTTCGTCTTCTCCGCCCTCATTGAATTCGCCACAGTCAACTATTTTACCAAGCGCAGCTGGGCCTGGGATGGTCAGAAGGAGAGTCAGGAGATGAGGGTGAGCAGGAGTATTATTATTATTCTTCCTAACAACCTAAACACCGGTGCGTCACAGAGGCAAAAATAAATGGCTGTAATCTGCACAGGTTTTACCCCAAGCTGGCACATTACATTAGTATTGTTAGAGCTCTTAGGGAGCCTTTAGTTACATAATTATGCTCCACATGATATGAATTATAACTCAGTAAATTTTAGACCAATTACATTTACAATTATTTTCCGTGTTATAGATACAAATACCGGTAATATAATTTATACAGCACTTTTTGTACACAGAGGAAATCTAAAGTGCTCTATGTAGAAAAAAACAGAACAGCATTGAATAATAAAATCAATTAAACGAAGATTACAAGAGTAATTAATAGTGCAATGTTAAAAAATAAAGTATAAGAGCTGAACTGTAGGCACCACAAGTTTACCATGGATTATACTGTATTAGTATGTTATAATAGCTACATTTTAAGAACTCTGGTGAGTTGGATCCATTTGTTTTTAGTAAAAAAGCTGAATGTTGCTTCATCGTGCTTTACCTTTGGATCTAAATCTACTGCAGCAAGCTTCTGTTCATTTAAGTGTTTCAGAAACACTTTCCTTGAGCTTAATGTATTTAGTGGTTAATCGACTCATAGCAGCATTTTAGAATCTATTCAGTAACAAAGCGGTTGCCAGGAGTAAAGATTTCAGCCCTGACGTGATGTGCATTGTTTGCTTTGTCCTGGTTAAAACTCTCTCAGTATTGGGAACGAGTTAGTAGGATTTAAAAACCTGCTACACAAGTAGAATCTGCCTGGAGTTAATAAACGTGTCTCGTTTCTCGGGGGGCACCAAATCATTTGCCGATGTTTTTAAATTACTAAAAGACCTTTGGTTCTGATACAGCTAGTGAAAGTGAGTGATCTGAATGAATTAAATAAAACTGGCCCAAGGATTGATCCCTGAGGCGTTTCAAGAGCCAGTGACATCCTATCTGTAACTTCTGAACCATTCTAAGACTGTCCCAGAATCTCCTATGCAGTTTTAAAGCTTGTCCAAAGTTATTATAGAAGTAGGATTAGTAATTAGTTGCCTTTCTATAGCCGGGATTGCTGTACTCAAAGATACTCTGTGTGTCCAGAAGTATTATATTATATTATCAACATTTGTTTTTCACACACAGTTGTATCAGATGTCTTTGAATGCAGTAGCATGGAAATTTTCCTTCACTTGAACTAGGAAACTCAACCCGGTTCCAGCATGATGATGCCTCTGTGCACAAAGCCAGCTCCAGGAAGATATACTTTCCATGGTTTGGAGTGGAAGATCTCCTGTTGTAGAGCTTCAAAACTATTGAACACCTTTGGGATGAATGTGAATGCTGACTGCACCCCAGACCTTCTCACCTTCTCACCTACATCACTACCTGACTTTACTAACACACATGTAGCTGAATGAATCTCCAAAAAAAATCTATGAAACATCTTGCCAGAAGAGTGGAGGTTATAATAACATCAAATGTGAAATGGAATGGGAGTTTTGAAAAGGAGCACATATCAATGCTATGTTCAGGTGTTAAACTTTTGGCTGTATATATTACTAGCTGAAAGTACCCGTGCTTCGCTACGGAAGGCAGAACGCTAAGCAATATGGCAATAAGCAGTAAGCACTGAGCAGGACTGGATGATCAGAGATCAGAACGTAACGTCAACAAATAACGTACTACCCCTTTGTAGTACCGATACAGGGCAAACTACTTTGAAAATAATTTTTATCGTGCATCTAACATCTAATAAGAAACAATGTAGTAAGTTTCATTAGGATCCGTACTGTTATTTCGAAGAATTTACAATGCGTGAGAAATCGCGTTTTTCATGAGTTAGCCGCGATCCAGGGCGAATTTTTCAAAACCCTTTCTTAGTGAGCACCTAAGACCCAAGAGGAAGGTATGTTCCAAATTTCATTGCAATCCGTTCAGTGGTTTTTGAGATTTCGTGATGAGTGAGTGAGTCAGTCAGTGGTATTTGAGCTTTATATATATATATAGATTTACAAGTGCCATAAATTCAACCAATTAATTTTCACTGTTCCTGTAAGTTGTTCCACGTTGTTGCGGCATTAAAATGAAAAAGGTTTTTTGTCCAGCTCAGCCCTAATACAGGAGGAAAGAAGATGAACAGTGTTTCTGTGAGCGGAGATTTTAATGTCCATTTTACAGAAATGATAAAAGACAGATCAGTAGCTAGAAAGCGACATATTGATTTTTAAATAAAACAGGTCCAGTGTTGAACGCTGTGATCCAAAGGAGGCAGTTCAGCTTTAACACAAAGAGAACAGGGATCTTCTGAATCTAAAGCAGTTTTTATAATGTTTGTTTTGTGAGTAAAATATCAGACTATACAATGGACAGCCGAATTAGATTTCAATAATGACTTTCCTTTTTAACAATGTAGATAAAGTTGTAGCTGTCGTATTATGAACAATACAAAAAGAAACATGTCAGGAATGTAATTTTACAGAGAGATTGCTCCATCTCAGAAATCCAGTCCGCTCTTAATTCCTTCACAAATGCCTTTTTGCTCATTCCTGCATATTGCCTCTTTCTGTCCCGCTCCTGATAAAGCGCTGAAATATGGAGCACTCACAGCTAATGGCCGGGAAACACTCTAAAGAAAGCTTAGCGAGGAAGCCATATTGTTTCCAGGATGAGGGGTTATTGCTGATATAAATTTCCATTCCATTCTCCTGGAGTCAACCTTGTGTAATCTGTTAAGAAGTGCGTTATTTATTCATTAGCTGTTTTTCTACGGCTGTTCATTAGACGAAGCAGAATAGTGAAGCCTCAGGAGAAAATGCAGAGAATCAGTTAAAATATAAAATAAGAAAATCAGGGAAATAATTGTGTTTGGTACTAAAATAAGGAGTGAAGGACAGGTGAGGATTTGGACTGTTCCTGATGCTGAGCTCTGCTTTTATTCACCTTTTCGCTTTTTAGCAGCATTTTGCCTCCTGTTCCTTTAACACAAACACAAAAAAACATATTCCTTGAATGTTGATATTTTTAGGATTGAATGTCTTTCTTCCAGATTTTCTGGTGTGGCTGTGGGAATTAGTGTTCATTCTGCTACAAGAGCATTAGTGAGATCAGACACTGTTCGGATGTTTGAAGATGCTCCAGTTCCTGTTCATCCTGAAGGTGTTTGGGATGGTTGTGGTCAGGGTTCATTGCAGGACAATCGAGTTCTTCTAGTCCAACCTTCCGCCCAGGAACTACATGTTCATGGACCTTTCTTTCTATATAGGAGCATCATCATATAGGAGCAGTGTTGACGTTCTATACAACTGTGTGCCTCTACCTTTGAGGAAGAACCACATATGGGTGAGATGGTCAGGGGTGCACATACTTATAGTGCATTTATGCAAAGAAAAACGCCATTAAACCTGAGTAAAGACGAATTAGTCAGTATGATTAGCAAACAGATTTCTAGACAAAAGTTTTTTTTTTTCCATTTCTGGCCAATCTGGAATCTAATGTACAGGAAGATGTTCCACTAGATTTTGGAGTGAGCAAGGTGATGAGCAGTTCACATTCATCCCAAAGGTGTTCAATAGGGTTTAGAGCTCTATAGCAGGAGCAAATTGCTTGAGAATAAGTTGGAGTGATGGCTACAGAATTTCTGTCATAGTCTTTTATACTTTTATCTTCTTCTTCTTCTTCTTTCGGCTTCTCCCATTAGGGGGCGCCACAGCGGATCATCCGTCTCCATACCCCCCTGTTCTCTAGATCTGCCTCTTTCACACCAACTACCTGCATGTCTTCCCTTGTGATGCGAGAACGAGGCGGAAGCCGAAGTACAGGCACACAAAGTTTTTAATGGCAAATAAAGAGTGCAGGAGAAGATTCAGAGCAAATGCCGTAGAATGCTCCTGAGAGCGAAAGAGTTCGGTAGAGTTACCACTGGTTCGCACAGAGGCGAAGCGCGACGCTGGCAGCAGCCTAGGGTTGTGGTGCAGACAGCGTGAATAGTGGAGAAACAATAACGGACACCGACAAGGAGCATACGAGCTGTTCTTATAGAAGGGTGTCTGATGAAAGGCAGGTGCGCCGTGTTAGTAATCAGGCAAGCTGCTTCGTGCTGGCGGGGCTTGTGCGGTTGAAGGCGCAGGGTGCTCCCTGACATCCCTCACCACATCCATGAACCTCCTCCTTGGTCTTCCTCTTTTCCTCCTTCCTGGTGTCTCCATCCTCAGCATTCTCCTACTGATATACCCCATGTCCCTCCTCTGCACATGTCCAAACCATCTCAATCTCACCTCCCTCACCTTGTCTCCAAAACGTCCTACATGCGCTGTCCCTCTAATAAACTCATTTCTTCAGGCTGTTCATGAGCAAAAGTGAAGAGAACTCCATCAAGAGGTAGGGAATCAGGATGGGTCAGGCAGGTCTGGAGAAAAGAAAAATACAGGATTGTTTTATTTAAATACTGTAATTACTTTATTCGAATAATAACTAAAATCTATGGCGTGGTGAAATCTTCCCTCACAGTGAATGTCAAAAATAAATAAATAAATAAATAGCTTCGTGTTCATCAGAACTGTAACTATCCATAACTTTACATATTAAAGGAAGTTTTGAGCCAAGAAAGTAAATAATATGGGATTAAAGCATTAATACCTACAGCATGTTTTCACAGTGTGTGTTCCTGAGACAAAACGAGGATCAGTGCCGAATTAGCACTCGGGGTGGTAGGAGTTTTACCCCACTTAAGGGATCTGGGGCATGTTTAATTCATGCAGCTTCACAGCCTGTTTTTTACACTGTAGTCCATAATGAGTCTAAATCAGTGGCATTTCTCGCTTTCAGTACAGCGTCACAAGCTCTCACTATAGTGCCGTTAGCACTCAGTATAACCTCCAAGCCCTGTGGAGTATCACACACTCCCAAAACCTCCACAAACACTTCCTCTCTCTGTGCAACATTTCATGTGTTTAGCATCATAAAATTTTTGCATCATAATGTATTCCCTGTAACTGTATCCCTAATGAACGAGTCAGTGGCAAAGAAAAACATCCTGACACGGTATGAGGAAGGAACCTTGAGAGGAACCACAGTCAAAAGGGAACCTCATCCTCATCTGGGTGTCATCTAATGTCGATCCATTCCAGTCTCTTCATATGATTTCCAGTTACTCTGGTTTAGCTGTAAAAGAGAGGGAGCGTTATTCAGATAACTAGATATCTAGCAGTAGCTAGCTTGTATCTCAACGTAGATCAGGCTAGGTAGGTTTTGTTAGCAACCCAGATTCAAGTAGCTGATGTCATGTCACTGCACAAACAAGCTGAGCTCTAAAATCTGAGGGTCTGGATGAGGTCTGCTGGGACTTTTTAATTTAAAAGCGTAACGTCAAATCATTATAGAAAGGATTGTGAGGAAACGTACCCTCTCAATAAATTTGCAGTGTCTGAGCAGCAAACAGTTCACAACAGGAATTTATTAGAAATTACTAGCGGCTAATTGTCTCCTCACTAATGTGATTAGGTCGCTAATGAAGCTCGCTGAGCAACCGCTCTGACTGAGACGGGGGTCTGTGTTTTGTTTTTTTCTGACAATGGGTCAGAGTTCTTTATTCCCTCTTCTGCAGCGCCGCACAGCTTGTGTTCACACAGGAAGTGGAGAAAGTATATAATGTGAAAGTAAAAAATGAAAACAATGCATCATTTCCGTATAACACTTTTTACTCCACTTTTCTTACCTGTGCATTTAATATTCCATCCCATCAGACGTGGATTATTTGGTGCAGTATTGTTCTAAACATATTTGCTTACAGTGTGCACGTCCTCGCGGGATTGCTGCTGATTGTGATGACGTACAGAGACACCAAAACTCATATTAACATCTTGGTTTGACAAGCAGCTTATTACAAGCTCCATCCCTTTGTGTACATCCCATGGATGTGTTGTGTCAGTAATGTGGAATTAAATGTAGGCCACCAGAGAGACCTGGAAGCTTAACCCTGTCCCTCCACAGTGGAGCGATTTATTACTGAACCTGGCTGTTTAAAGCTTTAAGCTGTTACCTACGTCAGGGTTGGATGATACGATATAACATCGATATCATGGACAGTTATATAATGATACACTTTTAACACTTTTCCTCAGATATCAAAGGTATCATGTTGATTGGGTGATATGATGTTATAATATTCTTCACAGTAGACTTTTCCCAGATATCTTTTTTTTTACACATTTACACAAAAGATATGAATAAATATTTTTTTTACTCATAAAATTCTACAATAAAAATATAGTTTTAATACTTAATTCATCTTTTTTTCAGGCAGCATTGTTGTTTTTCCTGAGAGATTTGGAGTGCATTTATATACCTATTCCTGAATATACATTTCTCTACCTTTTTTTTTATCATTCAAAAACACAAGCCCTGATTGGATGCAGTTACATTCCATTGTGCAGAAATAATTTCTGAAGGCTGTAAAGAAAAATATCATCGAATTTCCTTTTAAATGCAACACGGTTTTGCTTTTGCAGTCGAACACATCTCAAGTATAATGATGGATATTTTTGATTCGTATCTCTCAGCCTTAGTAGATAACAATAACAGAGCTACCTTTGTATTCCTCTCCTTCACAAACATTGGCATGAGCCACTGAATGCTTGGCATCATTTTAAAACCATCTCAGCTTTGTACTTCTCTCCAAATACTATTTTGAAATCACCTGCAGTTTTATATACGAGTTCTCCGCCACCGTCGGGTAGTTTATTTCTTCCTTTCTTTTTTTTTCTCAGCACACAAGCACTGTGTCTTCAGTACAAGGATCAAATCGCTTTCAAATCTCACTACACTGTTAAACATACGATACAAATGAAAGCGCGAGATTTAATACCGTTCTGTCTTAATAAACGATTGGCTCTAGAGCGCAGCTGCGCGATACATCATAGCTAACGCTGTTACTTATTTACAGTAAATATCCTTTGTGACCGTTAGTTCACCTCTAAAAAACTTTGGATGAAGGTTTTTTCTTGAGCTCTGCAGCTTCCTTGCAGTGTTGTTGGGAATTTTGCCGCAGTCCTGTCAAGGCATCGTATCTGATTCTGCTCCGTATTTGTTCCCGGCCGCCCTGCGCTGCAGAGGCTCTGCTTATTTAGCCACTTCTTTCTGTTTTGACACCAGCTTGACATCACTGGCCAAATATTTTCATGGCCAGGGGATAGGTTGCCTGACAAGTAAAATCCTTTTCACTTAAACGCTCAAGAGCAGAACCTGCTCTGGCCAACACGTATTTATTTATTTATTTATTTATTTAGCTGTGTGTCTGTCCTAATTCTCTGCTTTGAGCTGCTTGTTCTCAGGAACAGTTTCTCATTTGGTGTGCCAATTCACTGTCAGCTCCACTGACTCGTGTCCGATATAATGTTGGACAAATGAAGAAGATATATCAGTAACGAGTAGCAGTTTGAAACAATGCAGTCAGCAGCTTCACGTGTCTCAGAGGAAGCACGTGTACACTCTCTCTGGGTTGTTAGCCATCCTACGATTGGGGAAAATTCCTTGTCTGTGAAATGCGAGTAGATCAGACAGAGTGATTTATTTCACCATCACCAGATCATTAAAAACACATCATTTAGCGATAACAGTCTGTTAATTATAGTTGTATCTTAATGATATATGTATTACAGTATATTCCCTGACTTTAACAGCATGTATTTTATCATTTCAATACTGATAATGAACAAAACAATAAGGCAAAAAACAAATGCAGAATCAGTGGTGTTTTTTGTTTGGTTTGTTTTTTTGAGTACTTTAAAGAACAGCATCGTTTTACATTTATGGTCAAATATTTAATCTCACAAAGATTTCAGGTTTGCTTTGATCAGTCAACATGAACATAATGTTCACACCAGGCAATGATCTTACGAGCTAATGCAACAAGCAGCTGGCTTTTTTTCTGGGTTCTGAAGAAAGCTTCTCAGCTGGAAGATATTTCTCAGCAGAGCGTTGTCCAGTGAGTCAGAACGTTTTATCAGAGAGGAGGCATGCTGTAAAGCGCTGTGTTATCAGCCCACAGTCATGACAGTACCCGAGCATTTGCCTAACCGGAGTGCTTACGAGGCTTATCGCTGATAAATACAACAGCAGGAAGGCACAATAACTGCACCTAAGCGAAATGTCAGCAGTGACAGCGTGTCGTGGAATTACACAGACGATGGATGGAAACGCAGGAATTTATTTAAACGAACTGACGAGGCAGATTAAAAAAAAATAAAATAAAAAAACGCCTACTAGCAGGTCAGCAGACAGTCGCGGCTTTTTTCATAGCCAGCCTGTGTACAGCGTAGAGACCGAGTCCGTCTGCGTTTGACAGTCGAGTGCACACTTGGCTCCTCCTACTGCTTTGATGTCTAGTGTCAACATTTGATTTCTCTGTGGTTACCATCACCCCAGTGTCATAGCATTTCCACACACCATATATCCCTGTGATTCAGGAGGAGTGATACACAATCGAACAACCCCCAGGGTTTGTGAGAGCTAGTGTTAATCCGTATGACAGCAGCATTTACTGCAATTCCTGCAATACATGTCACGTCAGGACCTGGTCAAAGTACCTCTGCATGCAGCTCACGTTCACACCAAGGTATCCAGTCATCCAAACGTTCAGAAAACCATGGTTACATAACGTATTTTTATTCCCTATATTGTGTACATATATAAAGTGGTAAAAAGCAGTGCATCTGGAACGTTCTATTAGTGAGATGAATTGTGATTTACTCATCCAGCTAAAGGAACTTCTTTTGGGCACTTAAAATCACTGCTCTTTATTCATTACAGTCTGTTTCTCCTCCCACAGAGACGCGAGTCTGCGTCATTCTCTAAAAAGACCAACAACACGTTCAACATCGTGGGCACTACTTATCCAATGGGCGCGGGAAAAGAACCCGGACTGACCACTATCGCTAAGAGCGCTTCCAGCACGTCCTCGGCCCCGGCCCCGGCCCCGGCCCCGGCCCAGCCGCTCCGAGAGGTTCGGCTCTCCAGGATGGATGGGGAATACATCTGCGAAGGCGTCAAGAAGTCCTACAACCGAGTCAGCAAAGTGGACAAGATCTCACGCATCATCTTTCCTGTGCTTTTCTTCATCTTCAATCTGGCCTACTGGGCCACTTACGTCAACAGGAAGCCAACCATCAGGAGGTCCAACCCTCATAACTGAAAGTATATCTGTAAACACCAATGAGAAAAAACTCCCAGTCAAGTCTGGAGTTGCCATACGATGCTACCACTACATTCGTTTGTTTGTTTTTTGTTTTTGATTTGTTTCCGTTTGGGTTCGCGCGAAGTTTACATACCATTCGATAGCTACAAAGTGTCTTTAGATTATGTATACTTGAATATAATCTTTATCATCTCCATTTTGATGGGAGACTTGTGTGGTCAATTCGGAGTAAACCTTGTAGTACGTTTCGACAGCAAAACAGCAGCCTGTTAGACGCCACTCCATCAGGACGAGCTCCAGGGCCGCATGCTCCCCACACGCTGTAGATCATCAGTGAAAGACTCCAAGCCGTCATTTTGGTAGTCAATCGACTCACCGATCTCTTGTAGCCTTCAGCAGCCAGCAGCGATGTCCGTATGTCTGCGTATACTTCACAATGATTAATGTTTGGAGTCTCAGCCAAATTTAGACCAATATCATCTACAAATGCTTCTTCATCATCCTCTTGAGTCGCCTCGATTATTTGTTTGTTGTTGTTTTAACAGCCAGTGCAGGCTCAAAGGTAAAGATACTGTGCCTTTTCTCAATCCCTTTCAATCCTTCTCAGATGAATTCATCATCCCTCACGGTCAATCTCTCAAAGAATTCGAAATAAACTCCCATAGAGTCGTCTGACGCTCCGTCGAGAGCATGTGACGTTTTACTGCATTTACGTGCAGATGTGTGAATCATATTTACGTTTTTTTTTTTAAGATAGATTTGCATGAATTGCACTTTGTATTGCTTACAGGCTTTATACAGTCTATAGCTAATTTTTTTTTTTGTTGTCTGCAGTGACAAATCACAAGGCTACTTTACTGCGTAAAAACCAGTCACAGTATCGCCTCTAAAATGAAACTTCCAGAGCTAAACTCTTAACAGGACCATTATTAATGGTTTTATGTGATTATGTTTTGTGCAATGTTTGTAGTTTACATTAATACGTTAATGCTAATATGTAAAAAAAAAAAAATAATGTAAAAAAAAAAGTGCCAAATCATCCTGAATATGACTTTTGCATTCTGTACTTTAAAAGAGCCAAGTTTACTATTTTTTTTTCCTAAAAGTTGCGTAATGTATGTACTTATGTGACAGCAAGCTATATGAAGCAAAAAAACCATTAACCTGAGCATTTCACAAATCATTGCTGTTGATTAATAGTTTCGAGTATCATGTTACCATCCGTTATAAAAAAAACAAAAAAAATACGAGTGGACAGAAAACACTTCCATTTTAAGTCTTTTTTCACCAATTTGTTCGTTCACCTCCTCACACTGTATTAATAGTAGATAGATTTAATGCATGACAATCTTCAGTATCCTGTCCATCATCTTGTGTTACACCTGGTGTCATGTTTCAGTATGACCTCCGACGTGTAGCTCCTCCGAAAAACTCGATTTGGAGTGTGTAGATACCGTATTGTCTCATTGGGATATTTCATACGTTTGTATTTTGCTGTAAATCGTAAATAAAACCATATCTGAATATAGGAATATATTTATATAGTACTATAAACATCTATTTATGGTATTTATTATATACAGTATATATATATATATATATATATATATATATATATAGACATGGTATATATAGACACATAGATATATCAGGAAGCCCAACAGTAGGGAACAATCCTGTTCTAGTAAACCTGCTGATTTACCTGCTGAGGTTTAGTTCACCATTATGTAATGAATTGTGCTGGACTCCTGGTTCTGATTGTCTAAGCCAGCAGCTAGGCTTCTCTGTTTAATAATATCGAAGCAAACGTACAGAACCAGCGATCCGTACGGCAACGTCGTGACCGGGAAATAACCCAGACGTGTATTGTGATCTGTATCCGAGGCCGGGAGAAAGTCGTGATAGTTCTGTTATATTGTGAATCCAATTTAAATAGAAACCTCGGTTCTCTATAACTTTGCTGTCTAACATATGCACACTGAGGAAGTAATGTAGATATGTATTTTTATGACGATTAACTTTTATTGTTAAAGTTTTAAAGGCAAAGGAAAGATTCAGCATTCAGGTCCAAGCCATGATCACTGAACACTTGTATAGACGCAGTATTAATATATTACATTTATCACTGCCAGTCTGAAACAACTCGTGTATTAATGCTGCTTCTCTTAACTCGACTGGCATGAGGTATCTATCTGTCTGTTTTCTTCCTCCTTATGGATTGTAATAGAGCCTTTTCTATACATCTGCTTATATCAGATTCAGAATCAGGTTTATTGGCCAAGTGTGTTGACACACACAAGGAATTTGGTTCTAGCTGTTAGTGACTCTCAAACACATCTGCTTTTACACTGGCTACATTTCCCAACAAGATTCTTTTCCAGAAAGTCTCTCACTCGCTCTCTCTCTCTCACTCTCACTTTCTCTCTCTCTCACTCACTCTCTCACTTTCTCTCTCTCTCACTCTCTCTCTCACTTTCTCTCTCTCACTCTCTATCTCTCTCTCTCACTTACTCTCTCACTCACTTTCTCTCTCTCTCTCTCTCTCTCTCTCTCTCTCTCTCTCACTCTCTCTTTCTCTCTCTCACTCACTCTCTCACTTTCTCTCTCTTTCTCTCTCTCTCTCACTCTCTCTCTCTCACTCTCTCTCTCACTCACTCTCTATCTCTCTCTCACTTACTCTCTCTCTCTCACTCACTTATTCTCTCTCTCACTCTCTCTTCCACTCTCTCTCACTCACTCTCTCTCTTTCACTCACTCTCTCTCACTCTCTATCTCTCTCTCCCACTCTCTCTCACTCACTCTCTCTCTTTCACTCACTCTCTCTCTCACTCTCTATCTCTCTCTCCCACTCTCTATCTCTCACTCTCTCTCACTCATTCTCACTCTCTATCTCTCTCTCTCACTCATTCTCTCTCTCACTCTCTCATTTATTTCTTTTTGAATACTTTTTTTTTTTATATAATAAACAGCCTAAAGGCAGGTCCATATTCTTCATGTCTTCTATTTATACACTCACCTGCGACTGTATTGATTCGTTCAAGCAGCCAATCAGGTGGCAGCGGTGCAGTGTGAACTTCGTGCACATGTAGTACAGGCTTCTGTTAATGTTCACTTGGTTGGTGTGGTTTCAGGTGAACCTGTTTTTAGATTGTCAGTCTTCATTTGTCCAGTTCCACTGTACCATCAGATCTCTGTTCCTGGCTGACAGGAGTGAAACCCGACATGGTTTTGTGCTCTGGTGGCAAGTTTGCCTCAGAGTTCGATGTTTGGAGATGCCTTTTAGCGCACTATCAGTTGTAAAGAGTGATCATTTGGGTTCCTCTCAGCTCAAACCAGTCTCTCCATTTCAGTCGGAAATGTTTTTTTGTTCGATTTGTTTTATTTTTGATGTTTGATTTGTATCTGCTTGATTTTATATCGTTGCACTGCTGCTTCATATTTAAACGATTAAATACTCACTTGAATGGCAGCAAAGTGAAGGCAGTGAGTGTATACTTGTGTCTATAACTCGATAACTATGCATATTAGATCGAAAATACACTAGATGGCCAAAAGTTTGTGGACACCTGATCATAAGATTGTTGAACATCCCATACCACATTTGGTCCCAGTTTACTGTTATAATGAGCTCCACTCTTCTGGGAAGATGTTCCATTACATTTTGTGGAGATTTTATAGAGATTCATTCAGCTACATGTGTGTTAGTAAAGACAGGTAGTGATGTAGGTGAGAAGGTGAAGAGACCTGGGGTGCGGTCAGCGTTCACACTCATATGAAAGGTGTTCAGGATTTATAGCTCTATAGCAGGAGAGCTTCCACTCCAACTCATGTACAGCAGATCTTCATGGAGCTGGCTTTTCAAATGAAGGGATAATTTCATACGACAGCATGCAAACACCTCCTGTACAATTGTGAGCCTCCAACTTTGTGCTAACAGTTTGGGGAAGAACCACATAAGAGTGAAAAAGGCGGGTGTTCCAATACTTTTGGCTGTATATCGTCTTTGCCCGAGTTTTGTTTGAAAGCTGAATTGTTCAGTTCCAAAATTTGTAATTGTTGGTTGAAACTCATGTCATGTGCTGTTTTGTTGTTATTATTATTATGTGGCGTTACACTGTGATCAGGTTTTAAAGGAGGACTGGGACTTCCATGAGACGTACAGTCACAGAACTGAGTTGTCCTGGATACGTCAACCAGTCCAAAGTCTTTCTTTCCCAATACCACAGCCATTTACCAATCATTCTGAATTTAGACTTAAATTAGTATATTTTTTATTCTTTAGTTTGTAAAACTTTTTTTTGTTATTGTTACAATGTATGGCCAAAAGTTTTTGGACACCTGACCATAAGATTATCCCATTTCACATTTATTCTCAGTTTGTTGTTATAATAATCTCCTCTTTTCTGGAATCAAATATCAGTCAGTGTTCACATTCATACTAATAGGTCTGGAGCTCTATAGCAGGAGATCATCCACATCCTCCAAACCAACCCAGCAGATCTTCATGGAGCTGGAGCATTGTCATGTTGTGAAGGTGAAAGGAAAATGAATTCTATCGCATCCAAACTCATCAATTACAACTGTGTTTCTCCAGCTTTTTGTTTAAAGTTTGGGGAAGAACCAGGTGTTCCAGTACTTTTGCCCATATAGATGTTCCCTCATCAGCTTCTCTCTCTCTCTCTCTCTCTCTCTCTCTCTCTCTCTCTCTCTCTCTCAATGTTAAAAACACAGCTACTGAGGAACTTAATGAAGCACTGACACTGGAGACTTCTATTAAAATAAAATGGTCTCCTAACAGAAAGCTTTAGCATTAGGGCTAATAGATTCGACAACAATATCACGATACGCGCGCATGTTTCAACGATACACAATTCATATCGTGCTGTATCACTTCTCTAACAGTGTCTGTGATGTTCTTCTTTCCAAAAAGTAGTACATTTAAAATGTATATATTTTTTTTATGTAACCGTATCAACGATCTCTGAGAAAAATGAATCACTTAATTGTTTATCACGATATCAATATAATCGCTCAGCCCTTAGTTGTGTTAGAACAGCTACATGTTTTTTCTGTGTAAAAAAAGAAAGCTGTTACCATAGAAACAATGCCGCTTTGACTCGCTCTGTTCGCTTCCATAGATGAATTCCACGGATGTGAGGATGACGAGACGTTTTCTGTGTAATTTCATTTAAACAAAAAACAATTGCATAGATTGGAATCTGATAGACCACAGATCAGACAAGAGTCTAATCTTGGACCATTACAAAAAAAAATAAATGTGGGTTTATGGAGGTCTACAGGTCTGGGAGTGGAAAAATAAATGATAATAATTTGATCTCTGTGAAATAAGAGATGAGATTGTGTTACACTAACCTTCATATAAAAGGTAGAACATTTGGACCAGTTAGGAGTCAAGTTTTAGATCAGAATTTAGATCAGAACAGATCAGACACTGTGTTTAGGTCTGAAAGACAGTAATAACAGTAACCTAGAAGTATATTTATCAATGAAAAGTCTTTGTGTTGCTGTTCTTCCCTTTTTCTCCTGCCACTGTGTCACTGTGTGTTACAGAACACGTCAAAGCCAGATGTTACAGATGTTACAGGTTTTAGAGTCAGAAAAGGCTTTGAGCATTTTTTGGTAGAAGTTTTGAGGTTGTTTTGTTGTGATCTGTTTGTGAGAGTAAAGACAGTATTCTGTTTGAATCCCTTTTGTGTGTGTGTGTGTGTGTGTGTGTGTGTGTGTGTGGGTGGGTTCACTGTTCCTCACGTGGAATAAAGATACTCAACTTTCACATACTCATGTGCCCTGTGTTGTTATTTCAAAGCGCTCACTTTAATGCCAGAGTTTTCTCGTGTGTGTGTGTATGTGTGTGTGTGTGTGTGAGAGAAAGAGAGAGAGAGAGCACTCGCTGTTGCAAACCTTCCACATTGCAATCCAGCCAACACCCCGCATACATTAACATTTCTTATTTGGAAATGGAAAAATGAAACAGGTTTTTATTTGTCTTGAGTAAATTCCACAAACAGACAAGAACCTTCTGTATTACGAGTTTTTTCCCCGTAAACTCATAAGAAAAAAGGCAGGAAGTGTGTGTATTCGTTGTGTGCTGTTTAAAAGTGGATTTTAAAAACGCCATCAACTGGTCGGGGCGGAGCCAAGACATTAATCACATCAAAATCCATTGTGACAATATTCACTGCTAAAACTCCCTCAGAAACACACGGATTAATAAAGTCTCTGTTCTTGTACCAACAAAATAAAAGATTCATCCTCAACATATTCCAAATTCATCCCTTTTGTGAGGAGACATGACTCTGAAATGATTTCCGCAGGTGTTTTAAACCCCACCCACCTTTTAGTAGTTTATGAATAAGATTTATAAGATTCACTATTCACACCTGAACTTCCAGCCAATCACAATCCACTATTCACACCTGAACCTCCAGCCAATC
>JAAIIK010000099.1:4620199-4630596 GCA_014706435.1 Silurus glanis
CACACCCGAACCTCCAGCCAATCACAATCCACTATTCACACCTGAACTTCCAGCCAATCACAATCCACTATTCACACCTGAACCTCCAGCCAGTCACAATCCAATTTCCAGCCAATCACAATCCGGTATGATGAGAATCTCTGCTCTCTTGTGTGTTGTGAGACTAATGTTGTGAGAGTGAAATTTATGATGAACTTTTCAGGATTAAAGATTAAAAGTGAGATTTTTGAATGAAACAGTGACAGGTTTTGGACGCAGGGCTGAAGATATTGAAAGGCAATTCAAAACTAAAAGGGCAGAAAAATCATTAAAACTGTGAATCAGACAGGGTCAGACGGAGACTTTTCCTCCGATGCCTTGATCTTGCGTTTCTCGTAATGACGTGGATTTTATGAAATATAGATGGTTGCGATGTGCTATTCTTTTTGAGCACTGCTGCAGAGCGTGGAAGATGGAGGGAGAGAAGGATTGCTGCAGTTGTATCCATCATTCAGGATGCATCATTCCCTTCTGAAATCTCTCCTCCTTGACTTCAAAGAGTCGGTGAGACACGTGAAAGATAAGGCCAGGAGAAGCTCCTGTGAGTCCTTCAATATTTACCAGAACGCTTCCAGCCAGATGTGAACCGACGAGAGGAAATAAACACGCCGAATCCGAGCAGCTTTTACTGCCTGAACTTTTGATCCTTTCAGGATGGGATTTGTATTAAAGCAGGATTTTAATATCGTCTGATGCTCAGGGATTTTCCGAACCAACCAAGATGAAAAAAATCACGTTATTAAGTGTAACAACAAACTGATTCATTAATGATTTAATAAACTGAGAGCTTCATTATTTTCGAAAAACAGTAAGCGATTTCAGTGCCCATGTAATGAGGGTGAAGGCGGATTCATATCCAGATTTGCAGAGATCAAAACGTGCAAAACATCAGACTGCAATTTCAAGTTTTATAAGCTCACAAGTTAATGACATCTACTGAAATGTAGACCACGTCACAACTTACGAAGGAATACATCAGCAGGATGCATTAGGGGGAAAAACAAAAAGAGCAGGTGGTTTTCAATCATGTCCAGGATAAGTTGAGATTCCAAATTTGCTAAAGGAGCCTACAGAAACATGAATCCTAGCCTACATGTGCAATCAAACTGAATTCTTATGATGACTATTAATAGATTTTCTTAACTGGGATCCCACTGCATATTTGGGAGTGTTCAAGTCAAACCGGGACTTTGAATGTTACAGGTATAAAAATAGATGCTAGTGTGGCGATACTACACGCGGTAATGAGTCGCTAGCGTCTCCTATTGCTGATAGCCGGCACACATGTCGCAGGACTCTTAATAAAGATGGCAGACGACAGTGTTTGCATGGAACAGCGTGTGGTGCTGAAGTTTGTTGTGAGCGAAGGCATAAAACTCGCGGATATCTATAGAAGACTTCGAGCACAGTACAGTGATGAGACGTTCAGCCGCAGTAAGACTTTTGAACGATGTAAACAGCTCAAAGATGGCCGTCAGTGACGATCCTGCTCCTGGTGGTTTCCTGGAGACAAAGTGAAGCAGGTTTTCCGAGGATGGTTCAGGCGTACTGACAAATCCTTCTATGTTGAATCTTTCCAGGCGTTGGTTAAACGCTGAGATTAGTATAAATGTAGCAGGGGAGGATGCCATTAATGCAGTTTCCACTCCTTAAAATTAGTTATTTTATTTAAAAACTCAAAACACACTTCGTATTTAAATTTAAACACAATGGTGCGTCGATAACTATGTCATTTTATGTTGTATTTTTATTGGCTAATCAGTAGACGTAGGTCGTAACAGCTAACATACTGTGAGACGATCCTCTCTCTGACACTTCCTTTTGTCGTTTGATCATCTTCAATTCTCTCTCACAGTACGACATAGAAACATGATTTAGGAACCACGAGCAAAGAAATCGCCTTGTTTGCTTCACGGTGGTCATCACTTGTCTGGGACAGCCCCCGAAACCGTACACTGTATACTGGGCACAAGAGGCTCAACCAGAAGTGGAGTCACAGTGACATTGTGACATGAGCATGAGAAAAGACTCTGATATGCAACTGAAAAACTGAAGCTCATTAACAGAAAATGTCACGCAGATGCCAAAAGGTCATGTGACATGATCCAATGAGGTGCTGCGGCTGATGTCAAACAATCCTCAACAACCACTGAGAAACAGTGTAGCTCCTGGTGTCCTTCGTTTTCCAGAACAAAATATGACCACCAGGGAGAACACTTCAGTAACGACTCTGTACTATTCACGTTCATCCCATTACTAATCATCTACTCTGCTCACTAATCAGTGGCATTGACAGTGTTAATACTTTAAATCTGTACCACTCTCAATGTCCCCGTCATATCCATAATCATATACTGTATATACCACCCCTTTCTGCCTTATTTTTATTTGATATATAGATATTATAGTATAGTATATTTTCATGTACTTATATTTTGTACTGCATATTTTACTTTTATACTTAATATTTTTATTTTATTAGTTTATATATATATATATTCTACTACTATTTATATTTCTGTATTTCATTATTTCTGTCCAGAGAATTTAATGTGTATGTGACAAATACAATTTAATTTGATTTGATCATCTCACACACACACACACACACACACACACACACACACACACACACACCTGAAAGCAATCACTACTCAGAGGCTATAAGAAGCCACAGATTTTTTGAATATAAAGACAGAAATAACAACAAAATAAATGTCAGACTTGTTACATCTTTAATGTGATTTTCTAACAAACAGAAATCTCGAGAGAAAAACAACACCCTAATTGCCTAAGTTCTCTTTCAGGAACTCGAGCTGCGTCGAAACGCTTTGGGAACGCCTTGCTTTGTCCACGCTCTGAATTACGTGTAAAATTCAGCCAATAGGCAAGTCGAGAAATCATTGCTGGGCGACGTCGGCTAAACCAGGAAGCTACAAAATGGCTGAGCGCTGGTAGCGACATTAGCTTCTGTTTGTTTAGGTAAGCGCTTTGTGTGTGAATCTGTGCAACCATGGCTAAAAAACAAACAAACTTTCGCATGTGTGTCCCTCCTTGCCCCCATTTCATTACGAGGGGAAAAGTTTTGTGTTGTTTGTTTGGGAGTAGTGCATGCTCAATCGGCTCTCGAGAGACGATTGTCCGTGCTGTAGCCGTATTATCTCCCTCGCGGTATTATCTCCCTCGCGGCTCAGGTCCCGCTCTCGCCGAGGCAAATTGAAGCGGCACCAAAGGTCGTGGGGCTCGCAGGCCAACCTAGCAGAAGGCATGGAGACGGCTGAGTCTTTTTTAGCCTCCCCTTTTGGGCTGAGCTCCCGTTCCCTGAGGAAAGCACTCACTCCGCCGTTTTCTTCTCCGAGGAGGGAGAAATTTTAAAAGCTAGCGAGCTCACGGAATCCTCACAGCCTTTGCTGATCGAGGAGCTCCTGTAGGTAATGACACGAGTCGTGTCCAAGCTAGAGTTAGCTTGGCCGGGTGAGATGCAGAAGCAACGCGTTCCCAGCAAGCTGGATGAGCGTTTCCTGCATCCCGTGTCACAGCATTTGTGCCGGGTTGGGTTTAAGGAGTGCAGCTATGGGGAGATGCTTAGGGTCGAAGAGACACTAGTTTGCTATCTCTGTTGCATTGCTGAAGGCTCCGGTATTGCCTACTAGGCCGTTGAAAGCCACTTCGGCCTTAGTAGGTGAAGCTTACGTGGCAGTAGGCCAGGTCGCGGGTTGCCTTCACACTATGAGCCTCTCGTGCAAGAGTTGGACGAGGGTTTCAGCTCTGGGGCTGACGATTTTAAGGAGTTACGTCGCTGCCGACTTAACCCATAGGGCCACCAAGGACACTGCGCGGGCCGTAGGTCAGTCAATGTCGTCATCAGGGCTTTTCTGCTGAATACCCCGATAGCTACTTTCGGCCTTTTCTAGGCCCAAATCGAAGGAGTCGGCCAACCTGAGGGTGGTCCTCTCCTTGAATAAACGGGCAGTGGTGAAGCGGCCCTCAGAGCGCTCTACATCGAGTATGATGGTCTACACCTTGCATGGTGCCCGTACCTCCTTCCTGGTGGCACCACAACCTCCCTCCAGCGGGTGTCTTCCTCCATCTCCGCCCAAGAGATCGCTGCTCCTGGGAGTTCTGGAGAGAATCCGCCAGAAAGGGATTACGTCTCCTCCTGGTGGCACCTCGTTGGCCAGGCAGACCGTGTTTTACGGACCTGCTGTCCCTCCTCGAGGGACCTCCTTGGGAAATTCCTCCCAGGAGGGATCTTCTCTCGCAGGCAGGGGGAAACCTAGTTCACCCCCGCCCAGAGTTATGGAAGCTATGGCTGTGGCCCCTGAGGGGGCACAGTTTCTAGCAGCTGGTCTCTCTACTCAGGTAGTTGAGAACATCCTCCATTCCAGAGCTCCCTCCACAAGGAGGTTGTATGCCGCTAGATGGCAGATGTTTTCCACGTGGTGTGAGCAACTGCCCAGTTTGTTCAGTACTGGACTTCTTGCAGGATTAGTTTGCCACAGGGTTGGCCCCGTCAACCCTGAAGGTTTATGTGTCCGCTATCTCGGCTTATTGTACCCCACCTTTCTTTTGGCGATATCCTCCCTTAAGAGCAGGGGTCTCCAATCTTTTCCAGAAAGGGCCAGTGTGGGTGCAGGTTTTCATTCCAACCAATCAATGGTCACACCTGATAGTCATTTACAATGACGATCATTAGATTTGAACAGGTAGAATTTGGTGTGGACTTGCTTGGTTGGAATAAAAACCTGCACCCACACCGGCCCTTTCTGAAAAAGATTGGAGACCCCTGCTTAAGAGGATCGGGGACCTACAGGCTCTGTCTGTGGCCCCGTCTCTCCCGGAGTTTACCCCTGGCATTGCCACTGCCTTTCTCTACCCAAAAACTGGGTATGTGCCTAAGGTGCCTACCAGGAAATGAAAAACCGACTGTGTCCAGTGCGAGCACTGGATACGTATCTCCACATGATGCGTCTGTGGAGAAAGTTGGAGCAGCTGTTTGTCTGCTATGGCCCTCACAGGAAGGGTTTTCCTACCAATAAGCAGACTATCAGCAGATGGATAGTGGATGCTATTACCACATGTTATGAGTCCTCTGGTCTTCCCACTCCTTTCGGAGTCAAGGCTCATTTAACCCGGAGTATGGTGTTCTCTACGGCCTGGTCCGCGGGGGTTCCCTTACAGGACATATGTAATGCTGCGGGCTGGTCCACCCCTTTGAGCGTCTCGTTCCCTTAGGGAACTAGGGTTACTTCAAATTGTTAAAGGATCTCCTGTGTACGGCACGTCTTCGATTAGTCCATACCTTTTTGATGGGATGTCTGGGCTCTTTCTGGACTATTCCAGGACTTTTATTCATCTTTCTGAAGCCATGTCTTTGTTGAGCTTTGGGTCATTGTTATGTTGAAATGTGAAATTGTCTTCATTTTCAGCTTTTTGACAGAGGACAGAAGGTTTTGTACCAAAATATCTTAGTTGGGAAAAATATCTCCAAATACTATCTTGAAAAGTATTTCTGGACCAGCTGAAAAGAAGCAGCCTCAAAGCATAATTTTTTCCCCACCATGCTTCACGGTTGCTATGGTGTTCCTTGGATGATGCTCTGCATTGGCTTTGTGCCAAACATTCCTTTTAGACCAGAACACATTTTCCCAAAATGGGGCGAATTTTGGGGCGAATAAATGAATGTTTTTGAATAATTCAGACGGACTTAATTCTTCTTCTTGCCACCATACCCTACAGCCCAGACCTGTGTGGTCCTTGAGGCAAAATTGCTCAGCTTGAGGAAATCAAATACTATGAAAAGTAAGTGTATGTTTGAAAAATTGTGCAATATACAACTTTTATACACTTGAAAAACACGATATCGCCCGATAGTGGCAGATGTCATTAAAAAATCTTACAGACTTTTAGGGCCATGGGTCGAACATGCCTACCGTTTTCTTTTGATCGGCCTCCGTTAACCGTCTAACACAGGGGTGGCCAACCCGCGGTTCTTGAGCCGCATGCGGCTCTTTGCCTGGTTTCATGCGGCTCTTACGTTCATATCGAAGTTTGTGTTTGTGTTTTTTTTTAATGTGCGTGTTCGCTTCGCTTGAGTTTATTACGGTATTTTCGTCAAATGCGCATGTGCGTGAGATAAAAAGTTTCCCAGCAGGGGCAAGATCATTTAAGTAAAAAATTTGTGTCAAGTTCGCTCTCAAAATGGCAGGGTAAAAAGCCACAGCAAAACGAAAATATAAAGATGAACACTGGACGTTTTTAACAGAGTGGGAGAGTTTACCGTAATTTCCGGACTATTAAGCGCACCCAAATATAAGCCACTGAATTTGACAAAGATGTTTATTTTGAACATAAATACACCGCACCTGTCTATAAGCCGCAGGTGCCTACATTGAAACTAATTGCGGCCCGGGTTCGCTCCCCGGTCAGGGAACAACCCCAGCCATTAGCGTTGCACAAGCCAGTGCACTCTTAGTGCCGGTCCCAAGCCCAGATAAATGAGGAGGGTTGCGTTAGAAAGGGCATCCAGCGTAAAACATGTGCCAAATCAAACATGCGGATCATGAATACGGATGATCCGCTGTGGCGACACCTAATGGGAGAAGCCGAAAGAAAGATTTATTGAATCACAGTTGCACTCTGACTTTCAAGCGTGTGAGTATTTTAGTGTCGCATTGGATGAGAGTTGTATCATACAAGATAAGCCTCAGTTGGCAATATTTGTACGGTCTGTGTCAAACGATTGTGTGATCAAAGAATAACTTCTTGGAAGAACCCATGGCATAGATGTAAAAGAAACAATGATGGCTGCATTTGCGAAAGCAAATCTGCCCATACCGAAACTAACTGCAAGTTTGTGAGAGTTTGTGTGTGTGAGACAGTGCACACAATGTTCATTGTTGAAAATGACTGGCCTGTGGTCTTAGTACTGTAGGAGTCAATTTCTGTCATTATCATGTTGGTGTGTGACATTTACAATAAATCTGGCTGAGCAGAGGTTTGTGTGTGTGTGTGTGTGTGTGTGTGTGTGTGTGTGTGTGTGTGGCTGTTGGTCTCTGACTGGTTGGCCACCCCTGGTCTAACAGGTGCCCAAATGTCATTGGTGGATTGTGGCCATGTTTTTTGAGATACGCAAATGTCCTCATAAAAATACAAAATACAGGAGATGGCAGTCACATGCAAAGACTGTATATTGTCACATGCCATAATGTCCATATTATATTATTATTATTTGGTTTATTTATCAATTTAATTACAGATATAATGGAAATGTAATTCACCGGAATGCAAAGTTATTGGTGCATAGAAAAAGAAAAACTGAAACAAGTGAAGGAAGAAAACAAACTGCATACTGAGAAAGTCAACAAAATAGAAATTCTGTCTGTGCAGCACAATACCAAATTATTCATGGTCTGGTCAGGGAGCCTTCACTACAGCACGGTGAAAATCTTTATTCACATATCCCAGTGATCTTAGGAAGCTGGGGTCAGAGCACAGGCTCATCCATGATACATCAACCCTCTAGCACAGAGAGTGGTAAGGGCCTTGCTCAAGGGCCCAAGAGTAGCAGCTTGTCGATACAAGCGCTAAAACCCTGACCTTCTGAATAGCAATCCAGAGCCTTCATCATTGAGCACTTTCCCAAATTAATGATGTATCACACACTACACAAGTAGGAAAATGCTCTATACATCCTGTCAACCTGAAACTTTCAGCAAGTAATCGACAAAAGCGCAGAGATGGAAATGCGGTTACTATTTCTAGTAATGTGTATGTCTTCTCTTTTGATGCTCTCAGTGAAATATTTGTACTGTTTATAACAACAAATATTTTCTGCTTTGTTGTTTCGAATGTTAACTTGCGTAAGGTATGTAACCGGCTTGAACCGAGCTCCGCCCCTCACACTTCAGTTTATTATAATAATAATAATTATAACAATAATAAAAATAAATATAGCTGCAAGCAGCGATTAGCAGGGTTCAAGCAAATGAGGTACTGAAGGTCATAAGGAAAAAGACATTAGGAACGAACATGCCCACCGAGTTTCGCTGTAATACGCCTCTGGTAACATTGTCTAACAGGTGCTCACATGTAATTAGCTGATGGCGGCCATATTTTTTTAAATATGCAGATATCCTAATGAAATCTAATGGCACATTGGACAGAGACATTGCGTGCCAAGTTTTTTTTATTTGATTGACAGCAGTGGTCCTTGAGGCAAAATTGCTCAGCATGAGGAGTTGAGCATAAAAAACATGATCTCGCCCCCTATAGGGTGCAGTAGTACAGATTTTTAAGGCGTTGGTTCGAACATGCTCACCGAGTTTCATTTTGATCGGCTTTCGTTAACTTTGTCTAACAGGTGCCCAAAATCATTGGTGGATGGTGGCCATGTTTTTTTAGATACGTAAATGTCCTCATAAACCCTTATAGCAGATTTGACAGAGACCCTACAAGCCAAGTTTCAGGTCAAGCGGACAAACAGCATAGCTATAGCAAAGCAATGCAACTTTTTTGTACATAGACACATATACCATACCAAGTTTCGTGAAGATATCTCATTCCCTTCATGAGATATAGCCATTTTTGTAAAAGTGGCCCCGCCTACTTCGAACGTTTTGGCGAGCCTTTGCGATGATGAGTTAAAAGTTCTAACTTTTTTTTATAATAACAAACAATTGCTACACTGGTTTTGTTCTGATGGTGTGAAAAACCTAAGACTAGTTTGCAAAAGAATGTTTTTAACATAACTACATTTTACGGAAAAAGCGAACTTTGTAGCGCAAACACATCAATAGGCATTTTCCAACGATTCCAAGCATCTGAAAGTTTTGAGTCTACGATAAACCTTGTACAAGCTATGGCTAAAAATGTGTGAAATTAAGTTTTTTGGACTGTAGCGCCCCCTTTGGCCAACTGGGTTGATACTTATAACCTCTCCCAAAAATTAAGCACTACCATCTGGCCAAGTTTCAACTCTCTGGGCTTTACGGTTTAGTCTTCACGATCAGTTAAAAAAAAAATTATAATTATAATTATAATAATAATAAAAATAAAAATCTCTTCAATAACAATAAGGTTTCAGCATTTCATGATTGAACCCCTAATAATAATAATAGTATGATGTGATGAGGTGTGAGCAGATATTTATATAAATAATAAAAGTATGAAAAACATGAATGCGGGGCTCACGCTGTGCCATTTTCGCCACCATTTGGTCATCTGATCATTTTTTTCCTCTTATGAAATTCTAGTAGCATCAGAAGATGACTGTGAAACCGAGAACCAGTAGGAGCCCCAAAACTGATGACGCAATAATAACCACCTAAGGGAAAATGTGGAAGTGATTCAGGTGGAGAGTACAGCAAGAAGAGAAATGTATTGAGTGATGAAGGGAAAAGGAGTGTTTATATATTGTTTTTATTTATTATCATGTCATGTAAAAGAGCTCTACAGATTGTTTTCGTTTTCTGCTAGCTAGTATTAGCGAGAGAACGCGGGTCTGAACGTGTCACAGATTGATTACGTAAAACTTCAGACGGGTCTTTTTTCTTGTGTAAGTCATTTTTATACTTTCAGACACAAAGACACCTGAGATTCTACAGTGTGATATGGGGATGTTGTTCGTACCATCTGACAAACAACAATCACAGTAACAAAATCACACAGTGTGAGCCAGAGGAAAGCAGAACCTGAGCATGAAGCCATAAAATACATAGAAAACACGAGCGCTGATGAGCTATAAATAGGAATCGGATGCAAGTGACAAGGTGTAATCCTGACCGATAGCAATAATAAGAGTTGTAGAAATGAAGGTAACGGTGGTTGTAATAAGGCACCAGTACAGCAACTGTGTTTGTGTGTAAAATCGGAGGCCTTGTTTCCTACATAAGTGACGGTTGAAGCTTCATCAGTGAAATAAAATACAAATGAAAATAAACCTTCACATAAATACGATTCAAGAAAGAAGTTATCGCTTTTTCAACACACACTCTTTCTCTCTCTCTCTCTCTCTCTCTCTCTCTCTTTCTCTCTCTCTCTCTCTCTCTCTCTCTCTCTCTCTCTGATTTAATGTGTAAACACTACCTGCTGGCTTACTGCAGTAAATATTGATGTTTTATCGGACAGCGAGAGGAAAAGGATGGGTGGAAAAACGTCTCGGAGGCAGAATGAGTACTGAATTCGCTCTGCCTCGGTGCTGAGTCAAAAAACACAAGAGTGGTGCTGATTGGTTAAATTCTCTGCAGCAATGATGGAGTGGAGACAGAGGGAGATGTATAGGCAGGGAAATTATATATAAGAGAGAGAGAGAGAGAGAGAGAGAGAGAGAGAGAGAGAGAAAGAGAGAGAGAGAGAGA
>JAAIIK010000099.1:4634769-4648008 GCA_014706435.1 Silurus glanis
GAGAGAGAGAGAGAGAGAGAGAGAGAGAGAGAGAGAAAGAGTCATGCCTTTCAAAAGCATCCTCAATAGAGACAGCAGCACTGGGAAATGTCAGAGTGAGTGTAACCTTTCATGCTGCACTTGCACATTCTTCTCCGTCATGAAGCAGCATGTTGCTGAGCCAGCGGGGAGGTGGATGGTGCAGATTATCCTGAACAAAAAAATGAAAAATCCAGGGGTAGGTGGAAATATGAAAAGATTTGTCTGTCAAGATTTTTTTTTTTTGCACACACTCTTTAGTATAATTGTACGGTTGCTAATAATAAGAACATCACTCATTCACTTCTCCTGGCAGGACTATTATCCAGGGAAAGTAGAAGTGAGTCTGGCCAAATGAGTTCTGCCTGGCTGAGGAGCCTTTCAGGTATTTAGGGTGCAAATTAGCTCCGGAGTTCCAGTCCAATAAAAGACTAGGGTTAGGTCCATCATGATGAGAGGTGGATTCACTGGGGCTTTAGCAGAGACCGCAAATGTCGAATCCGAGGTGAGCCGAAAATACAAAGATAAAGTGAGTCTTTAAAGCAGCAAGGCCAAGTCTAGAATGAATCCAAATAAAAGCTAAATTGATTCAGGTTAAAAACAGTAAACCATCAGATTATTTTTAAGGCTAAGCCTTTAATCGTTTATGAGCTGTACCACTGTTCTCTAGAACCAGTGAATTCTCTCAGTGAGATATTTTTATTTATTTAGCATATTTAGTGAGACCAGCGCCCCCGAGAGGCTAAAGGCAACTCCCCTGCGATTTCATCATGGACAGCAAGTTAGAACAAATAGCAGACATGAAATTCTGTGTAGAACTGGGCAAACCTGCCAGAGACTTTTAACATGACGTAAGTTTGACATACACTGATGTTTGACAGACGCTGCAATGAGTCGGTGTTTCGAGCAGCACGTGCTCTTCAAGAAGAGCTTCAATGAGCTCAACTCCTAAAAATGACAAAAACATTCAGCAACTTGTGCATAATGATTGTTGGACAACAATTCACAACATGTGGGCGTGTCATACGGAACAGTCCAGGCGATCCTTATGTGGAATTTTGTGGGGTACAACCCTGAGATGAAGCAACAGTCTTCCCAGTGGAAGAGCCTGTCATCTCCACGGCCAAAAACAGCGAGGCAGGTTGGCAGCTCGACCGAGTCTCATCTTCTTTTTCCACATTCGCCGCGAGTTCTGCAGCCAAAACAAAAGACAAAACTAAAACAGAGATAGTCTCAGAGCTAAATACCGCCTCGTATCATGTCACATGATCACTACTTACACCATGTCACATGACCAAATGCACCTGTATCATCTGCACAATGTTCAATTAGCACTAAAAGTTGTCACACATTGTACATCACACGTTTTAGTTCTTTAGTCGTCACCTTGATCCTGTTTTACTGTAAATAAATGTACATAATGGTGGACTAAAGTTTGTGGACACCTGACCGTAAGATTCCTATGTGCTTCTTTTTGAACTTCTCATTCCACATTTAGTCTTCATTTGCTGTTATAATAACCTTCACACTTCTGGGAAGATGTTCCACTAGATTTTATAAAGATTTGTGAAGATGTATTCAGCTACAAGTGTGTTAGTAAAGTCAGGTACTGATGGTTCACTGGTTCAGGTGTTCAATAGGGTTTATAGCTCTATAGCAGGAGATCTTCCACTCCAACCCATGGAAAGAACTAACTTTTTTTAATGAATATCACATTTTGTGTAAAAGCTCCAGTAAATGAGTGAATAATATGCGTATTTAAAGTTTTAGTTTTGAATCTTCCAAAATAGCAGTAAATTAATTGTTATTAAATAAAGAGTTTCTAATCTTACAGCAGTGTAATGACTTTCCTGAGCTCTGAGTTTTCACCCCGCCATGATTCTTAGTAGGGTGTGGCCTGGTGGAAAGAGAAAGGGGGTGGAGTCTGTTTTGGAGGGAAAAATGAACAATAGGTCGTTCTTAGGTTGCTGAAAACTAAACTAAATACCCGAGAAAAGAAGGACAAGTCGTGCTGAGAAACTCGATTTCTGTTCCTTTTAATCCTTCCTTTGTGATGCACCCAAACACTTTCAGAAGATAAAGTGAACAGCAGATAAAGAAAGTTTGGGAATTATCAGATAAACCTGAGATCTACTGGAACCATCTCCAAGAAGATTTACACAGCTATGTTGGAGAGATCTTCTGATCACACAGAACGGTGAGATGAATCCTTTGAAACTGAAATTCACAAAGTGTTTTATTTGGAAATTTTGTACAATATTTGATCCTTTTGAAGGAGTTTTGATGGAATATTTGGGATTCAGAAATAATCGAATGAACAGTTTTGTGAAGATTTTTCAGGTAGTCCAGATTTGGTTTGTTGTGTTGTTTGATGTTTTGATCTTTCAGCGCTATTAGGAGGGAAACTTGTGTTTTAGTTTCTATTGTGTATATAATATATATGTAATTTAATAAACATGTTTCATTTCCAACATTAAATGAAACCTTTTCGGTTCTGGTGCAGTGGGCAGACAAGCGGAAAAAAGCAATAATGTTTGTGCGAGGTTGGTTTTGATGAGGCTTTTTGTGCTCGCATCTTGGTGGCATGCAGCGACAGCTACAGAAGCGTGAACGGACAAATCAAGTGTGTCAGTGTGGAGCTGGAGAGCAGCAGAGGTCTTGTGGTGTGCAGATGTCAGAGCCCTGACAATGTGACGAGAGCCATAACGTTTAATGTGTGACATGCGAGTGCGCCTCTGAGTGCATGGAGTTTCTTAGCAACGACATTGTGGAGGACTTGTGATGAGTGTGATGACCAGAAGAGCTTCTATGGTGCTGCTTAGGAGGGTGTAGAGATCCAAGATATCCTAGAGATTGCATTTAGTCCACTTCCTGTATTTGATTCCATTCCATTTTTATTGCTGTTTTTATTTAACTTTTTTTACTTTCTTAACTCTGCACTTGGCATCAATCATTTTACTGCTCTTTGCTTTTGTGGACGTTCCTGTACAAAACCTTTCATAAAGTCTGCAGATCACTGTTAGCAAAAATGTCCTGTCCTAATGATGATGATGATGATGATGATGATGATGATGATGATGATAATATTAATAATAATAATAATAATAATAATAATAATAATAATAATAATAAAGTGTTAGCAGTGTGAGTTTCCTCATAATCAGCTGAACTGGGCCCAGATCAGTGAAATACCCTGGAGATAAAGCGTTCAGAGCTGGAGGACTTAAGCAGGACTTTGTAAACAGTTCAGTGCTGAATGCAAAGTCGATAGAGATGCTGCAGAGTCAAACCCACTTTGCACCAACAAAGATATTGTTTCCCACTGGAGCGATTTCTGCTGCCTGACAAGCAGATGCTTGGATAGGGATTTAGTAACAGATGAACAAAGCCAGAACATTTTGCGGATTATGCTGGATTTGGAAACATTCTCAATGATCTATATTTTGAAGAACACCTACACTAAATGGGCAAACATTTCAGATCCCTGTCTTTTTTCAGCCAATACAGTGCCTTGCGAAAGTATTCGGCCCCCTTGAACTTTGCGACCTTTTGCCACATTTCAGGCTTCAAACATAAAGATATAAAACTGTAATTTTTTGTGAAGAATCAACAACAAGTGGGACACAATCATGAAGTGGAACGAAATTTATTGGATATTTCAAACTTTTTTAACAAATAAAAAACTGAAAAATTGGGCGTGCAAAATTATTCAGCCCCCTTAAGTTAATACTTTGTAGCGCCACCTTTTGCTGCGATTACAGCTGTAAGTCGCTTGGGGTATGTCTCTATCAGTTTTGCACATCGAGAGACTGAAATCTTTGCCCATTCCTCCTTGCAAAACAGCTCGAGCTCAGTGAGGTTGGATGGAGAGCATTTGTGAACAGCAGTTTTCAGTTCTTTCCACAGATTCTCGATTGGATTCAGGTCTGGACTTTGACTTGGCCATTCTAACACCTGGATATGTTTATTTGTGAACCATTCCATTGTAGATTTTGCTTTATGTTTTGGATCATTGTCTTGTTGGAAGACAAATCTCCGTCCCAGTCTCAGGTCTTTTGCAGACTCCATCAGGTTTTCTTCCAGAATGGTCCTGTATTTGGCTCCATCCATCTTCCCATCAATTTTAACCATCTTCCCTGTCCCTGCTGAAGAAAAGCAGGCCCAAACCATGATGCTGCCACCACCATGTTTGACAGTGGGGATGGTGTGTTCAGGGTGATGAGCTGTGTTGCTTTTACGCCAAACATAACGTTTTGCATTGTTGCCAAAAACTTCGATTTTGGTTTCATCTGACCGGAGCACCTTCTTCCACATGTTTGGTGTGTCTCCCAGGTGGCTTGTGGCAAACTTTAAACGACACTTTTTATGGATATCTTTAAGTAATGGCTTTCTTCTTGCCACTCTTCCATAAAGGCCAGATTTGTGCAGTATACGACTGATTGTTGTCCTATGGACAGAGTCTCCCACCTCAGCTGTAGATCTCTGCAGTTCATCCAGAGTGATCATGGGCCTCTTGGCTGCATCTCTGATCAGTCTTCTCCTTGTATGAGCTGAAAGTTTAGAGGGACGGCCAGGTCTTGGTAGATTTGCAGTGGTCTGATACTCCTTCCATTTCAATATTATCGCTTGCACAGTGCTCCTTGGGATGTTTAAAGCCTGGGAAATCTTTTTGTATCCAAATCCGGCTTTAAACTTCTCCACAACAGTATCTCGGACCTGCCTGGTGTGTTCCTTGTTCTTCATGATGCTCTCTGCGCTTTAAACGGACCTCTGAGACTATCACAGTGCAGGTGCATTTATACGGAGACTTGATTACACACAGGTGGATTCTATTTATCATCATTAGTCATTTAGGTCAACATTGGATCATTCAGAGATCCTCACTGAACTTCTGGAGAGAGTTTGCTGCACTGAAAGTAAAGGGGCTGAATAATTTTGCACGCCCAATTTTTCAGTTTTTTATTTGTTAAAAAAGTTTGAGATATCCAATAAATTTCGTTCCACTTCATGATTGTGTCCCACTTGTTGTTGATTCTTCACAAAAAATTACAGTTTTATATCTTTATGTTTGAAGCCTGAAATGTGGCAAAAGGTCGCAAAGTTCAAGGGGGCCGAATACTTTCGCAAGGCACTGTATGTGATGCTTCCCACACCTGGCACTTAAACATCTGACCATAACATTTATATGTACTTTTTTGAACATTCCATTTACTCCCCATTTCCTGTTATAATGAGCACCACTCTTCTGGGGAGATGTTCCACTAGATTTTATGGAGATTCATTCAGCTATGAGGGTGTTAGTAAAGTCAGGTGCTGATGTAGGTGAGAAGGTGAGGAGGTTCCTGGGTACAGTCAAGGAAAAAACACAGAAATCAGTGTTTTTATTCATAGATTCCGGTTGAGAGCGCGATCTCTCTGCGGCACATAGAATAAAAAAAAGGAATGAATTGTGTGCGTCTACAGGTTTCAGGTGAAGGCTCAACCTTCTTCATTTCACCTTGGGCAGCAAAAATTTGCAGAGATCACGAATGTCTCCTCCACCAACCATCAATTACATTACACCCAAAAGCACACAGAGTCAAACGCTGCAAAATCACCTGTCATGGAAAAAAGTGTTTCTAGGGGCTTTTAAATATCATTCGGAGCGTCATGATAAGATCACGTTACCAGCACATAGAATGAAATTTACAATACAGATGCTGAGGGTTTTTCTGCACAGTGCAAAAATCTGCCATTTTCTCTTCGCTGCTTCATTCCACATAATAACCAAAATAACACGCGCGTTGACACAGAGATAGATAGATAGATATCATCCGTCACACAGTCCCTGATCTTTTGCTCCTGAATGCCCATATATTTTAGAGTTTGCTCACATAATTTTTTTGTGGAAATGGTTGAGGAAGTAATGATGGTAGGTGAAATTGCACACGCTTAGCAAACGTCATGTTGTGTCACCAGCTGCCACCTAATAGACCCTGTCAGCAGTGATTGATTCCCCGACCCTCACCACCATGGCAGCCTCATTTTTATTCAACCGAACGTGTGTGTCAAAAAGGATTTTCGGAAATTGGTGTGAGAGGTAGTGATGCAACCCAGCCAGAGCCGACACACTCGTCCCAAATCCGCCTCCGTGATCTGATAAATAATTCCAACTTCATATCCAATCTTCTTTTTAACCTGTTTAGTATGTTTTGGAGTTTGTGCAGGATTGATGGTTTTTGCTGCAACACGAGGCCACAGACACGTTTTACAGCGATGCTAGATTTTGGTGTTGCAGGATGACGTTAATAAAGACAAAATGAAGTTGAGAAGATATCATACTTGATTGACTCTGTGGTGAATGTTTACAGTTACAGCTGAGATTCCACTTCAGTCATCCAGCCTACAGACTAGCACCTTGATTTAACAGTTTCAGATGTAGTTTTTATTTATTTATTAATAATAGTCTATATAGACTAAATAGACTATAATCACACTCTTGATGTCACCCAAATGAGGATGAGGTTCCCCTTTTGAGTCTGGTTCCTCTCAAGGTTTCTTCCTCATAACATCTAAGGGAGTTTTTCCTTGCCACTGTCACCACGGCTGCTCATCAGGGATAAACACACATCATTCACCTTCACTGTTGATTTCTGTAAAGCTGCTTTGAGACAATGTCTGTTGTGAAAAGCGCTATAGAAATAAACTTGACTTGACATGACTATGAATAATAACATTAATAATCATAAAAATCAAGATAAACAACACCTGTGTAACTGTTAAAATTGATCAGAAATGGCTCATCTAAACAAATGAGTTTTACATGATATAAAAGTGGTCAGTCAACTTTCATGGTTGCCAGGTTTCAGCTAAATTTCCTTTCAAAAACCACACAAAAGACCTGGACCCCAGACAGGAAGGAAGTGACAGCTTATTGTTTATTATCTTAGACTTCTATTTGGAAGGTCATGAGTTTTAAACCGACCAACCGGCCATTGCTGGTGTGCCACCAAACTGCCTTTACTGGTCAGGGGTATAAATTAAATAGTTTTACAGGATAATGCCCTGGATAATAGCATATACCAAACATCAGTGGTGTGATATAATCCCCTCTATAATCCTCTTTTCCTTTGCTAAATGTTGCTAATATAGCTTGCAATAAAATAGTTCGATACCCCATAAAAAATTTGATCAAACATTTGATTTTAATTCTGATTATTTGTTTTAAAAAATCTTTAGAAATATCTTTGTATATGTAGATAGTTTTATTAATCAAATCTAAATTCGGAATGAACATGTCAATCTGGCAACCCTGTCAAAGAAAAAAAAGGTTTAGCGTGCGCATGGGGCAGCTTGATTCCTGTCCCAATGGGCCTCTATGTTTCCATGTTTGTACCTCTAAGTGCAATAAAACTGTATGGATCCAAACAGGGCAGTAAACACGACACAACCACACTGTGTCTTGGAATGTGAGAGAATAAACTGAACATCTGTTAAACAGCAGCATTGCTCAAAGCAACAACTTGCTGCTCAGTACAAAGAGGTCATCAGTTTTTCAGCAGAATATAAAACATATGGAGTTGCAAATGAGGAATTTATGAAGATGGAAATGATCCGTGGATCTGTTTTTCCTGACGCCACGGAGGAGCCACTGGGATTAAACTAATACCATTCTCTGGATTCAAACAGTGACACGTGATGGATGACCAAAGATAAGAAACTCCTCTAAAATGGCTGCTCTTGTTTAATTCATGAATAATGTACTGATGCTGCTGCTAGTTTTATCTGTACATGGACACCTGGTTTCAGATTCCTTCGATTAGATGTTGATTAGACCGTGTAAACCAGAGAGTGTAGGGGTCCATGAAATATCCACTGCATGGGATCAAATCCTACATGAAGTTTTTGAATTTCTTATTAAGAACCCTTTGCATTAGAATACAACCCACACCTATTTCACCAAATGTTCTTCTTGTGGACACCTGACCATGAGATTCATATGAGTTTTCAGGGGTGTGTTTGTGGAGATTTTGTTGAGATTCTTTTAGCCACAAGGATGTGTGTTAGTAATGTCAGGTACTGATGCAGGTGAGAAGGTGACGAGGTCTGGGGTGCAGATGTTCATGCTGCTTACTTTGTGCACATGCCAGAGCAGGTTTGGTTCTCCTAGATTAAGTGAAGGGAACATTTTATGCTATGGCAACTAAAGATCCTGTACAATTGTGTGCCTTCAACTTTGTGGGAGCAGTTTGGGGGGAAAACCTGGAAAAAAAACTTGTGTATGTTTCTTGTTTTATGCAGTGAATATCTAGGAATATAGCAGACCCTGCTATCTGTTACATCATGTTCTTTCTTTGAACTTTAATTGATGCTATTGTTTGTGTAGATGATCTTAATGGATCATCTACACAGCTGGAGAATTTTTCTCAGAGTTTATTCAGACGCATACTGAAGTTCTTACATCCAGAATGACAACGTTAGCGCCTTTCTCATTGAGCTTATGTTAAAGCTGCTGCTGTTCTGTGTAGGTGTGACTTCTACAGTAGGCTTCTACTACTAAAAGCAGTACATTAAACTAAACAATATTTCAGACTTGGTAACGGGGAATTAAGCAGGAGGAGGGCATTAGCTTCTGGTAATGATGTATCAGGCACGTCCAACTGGATAAAGACCCTGGGGCAGACCCTCGGGAGAGGTTATGACACACAGTTGGCTTTAAAACATCTGAGGATCCCTCAGGAAGAGCTGTAATCTGTGGCCAGGGATAAGGAAATCTGGACTGACCTTCTCCATCTGTTGCCATCGCAACCCCAACAAGAAAAAGCAGAATTCAAATTAATTCAAAATGTAAAATCTGTTAACAAAAACTCCGAACTCTAGCTGTAGCTGCAGTGAGAGAGGAACATGATGAAGTACATAAAGCAGACACGGTGAAACCATAAGCACTGATGGTGTAGTACTACAAATAACTGTATTACAAGTTTTGTTGCTCTTGCGGTTTAGTGTCTGAATCTGATGGAAGGTGAAGAAGGTTCTCACAGAGACCTAAAGAATGTGACAGTTTTAAGGTCAAAGTTCCTCAACTGCTTCCTCTTAAATTGGAGGCATAAAAGAGCCTTGATTCTGATCCAAGTCTCTCTGGGATGGCCAAGGAACCAGTTTCGTTTTTGTGACCTGTATCTGCGACCTTATTCTCTCTGTCACTACGCACAGCTTTGGAGCTTTTGACCGTCAGTGAAGATGGAGACATTGATTAACCGAGACCTTGGTTTAAAAAAGAACCTTTTTCCTACTCTCTCTGAAATTGGGACCAGGGCTGAACTTTAGCTTCAAGACCAGAGGGGCCGTAGAGTCCATGACCTTGACATGTCCACAGACAGGAGCAAAGTCCTCTTCAATTTCATGGTTTGCTCTCAGAGGGAAGGCAAGCACTTTGTTTGACGTGACTAACCACTCACTGAGGAACTGGTCCATAATGGGAGAACAGTTCTGAACTGCAAGGAGGAAAAAAAACTTCAATTTCTCCTGGCTTCTGAATCACAGGATGATAAAAAAAAAAAAAACCTGCAACTACATCATTCCGAGTTCTCCCCATTTCCCACCTCAGAGCAAGGCGTAGTGATTTACACAAGTGAGAGAGTGAGAAAGTTCAGAGAGGGTGTTGAAGGTAACATAAAAGAAGCGAAGTGTCAGTAAGTCAGGATGATTTATTCACCACATCTATTAGCATCGTAATACTTTCATCTCTCGTCTAACAGCTTCTCCACAAAATGAAATTCTGATGCAAGTGTTTACTTTTTCCTGGAGTTTACAAAATATTCCCGTTAACATGGTGCAGTCGTGTTTATGACCATGTGCATTCGGAGATCATTTCTTACGCTTGTTAGCGTCCATGTTCCGTTTGAGGGGGATTTGTTATTAATGGGGGAATGAGGGATTTTCCACTCTACAGAATCTTAATGTTGTACATCACATTTTCTGTCAAATATCACATTTATACAACTAAGCAGTTGAGGGTTAGGGGTCTTGCTCATTGGGGGATCTTGTAGCATTGGCAGCTTGGTGGGAATCCAGGAGGTACAAGAAAACATGCTAACCAAAGTAATAAATCCCAGGTTTCCTTTTCTAGGAATCAAAACAGGGCAATTATGTTTGCATGAATTTGAAACTGTACTTTATGACTTTTTAGAAAGTTACTCTAGTTATAAAGCATTGTGCGAAACCAAGCACCATCTGTTCAGTGGTGGAGGAATTACATCATTCCGGTAGATGAGTAAAAGTACCAACCTCCTGCTTAAATATGGAGCCCTTTTACATTTTCTTTATAATGAACATGGGTATGTTAGTCAGCGTTTTACTTACTTTTATTGTCTGCAGAGTGGAAATTTGCATTTGGCTCAACAAAGCAATATGAAGAAAAACACCTCATAAAAACCTAAAAACTTTCAAGGAAAATATTTCAGGCCTGTGACCCTGATCCTGATCCCAAAAACACCTAGTGGTGGAGTCAAAAACCAAAACATCATCCTCTATTTTAGGCCACACTCACTACAGATCCAGATTTACAAACGTTATCTAAAAAATGTTATATGTACATGCTAGCTTGAGAAAATAATATCTCGATAAGCTTCATTTCATGTGCAAACATTTTCCCACCTCTTTCACTTAGAAAAAAATTATCCATCAAAGGCCTTCATTAAATTTATTCATTATTTTTAAGAATTATTATTACAATTATGGCATATGTCCTGTATTTAAAATCAGAGACATGAGAACTACGTATATTTATAATTCTGTTCTTTATGGTAAATTTCACGCAAACACTCCTAAACTCGCATTAAATTCTCTGGATTGAGAGAAAAACATGTTGTGTTCTGTCCAGTTCCTGCCACTCTACACCACACTGGAAGCCCAGAGAGTGATTATCTGCTTCACTGCTCTTGCTGTACTGTCTCACAAGCTGCTTTATGTGCCTTTCCCTCTCTTAGTCAGCTCAGCTAGTTGGAAGAAAATACCCAGGAGGAGAGAATAAGCAAAAAAATCGATGCAGAAACTGTTGCCGTTCGAGCCCAGATGCCCAGGTTCTCTGATGAATCTTTCTTTTCCACAAGCTTTGTCGCTTTCAGAAAATAATGTGAGCAGCAAGACTGGGAAATAATTGCAGGGGAATTCGCATCGCTCCCACGGGTAGCTCTGTATCTGAATAGCAGCTCTGCTTCAGTCCTGACTTTTGACTTTATTTATTTTTTTGAGAAAATGCGCAAACACGTGACTATGAGCTGACACAAGAGTTTCGACATTTATAACCACCTTCCTGCGTAAGCATCACCATTTACATGCTCTTTTTTTTGCTGCTCGTTTTTCCCAGCAGGATTCTTTAAGGATATAATAAACTGCTGTTATGGAGGGAATACAGTTCGGTCCTGATGTGCATTAAACTTTATTGCTTCTGCCATTTCTATAAATTCACTGAATCGTTGTAGAAATATAATGAGATTCTGGTAAACTCCAAAATGCTTGCTAGTGCTCCAGAACCACATATTAAGCTGCTTCACTGCTGCATGAAGTTTTTTTTTTTACACAGCTGGCAGTATTATACATATTATTTAATATACTGGAATGTAATTTGGAAAGCTAATCACACTCCCCGGTTAGTGTGAGCAATAACACAAACGCAAAGTAATGACTAAAAAGGAGCTTGGAGAAATGAGCTATTCCCACTGCAGAGCTGTATAGAAATATGTTTGTTTATTCCTCCACACTCAGAACTCTCCACAATGTCTGAATAAAGGCAGTTTCCAGCACCTTTCTAACTCGCAGCATGGCACCAGCACCTTTCTTTCTGGACCGCTTGGAGAAAACAGATCAAGAACAAAACGCAGGGTTTGGTTTATTTTCTGGTTTCATGCTAAAACATGTCCTTCCATCTGTCTGATCAATTATTTATCCATCCAGCCATCCTTCATTTACTATTAAGGGTGTAACGGTACACGTATTCGTACCGGAATCTTTCGGTACCGGGCTTTCGGTTTCATAGACGTGTAAAAAATGCAATACTTTTTACGTGCGGGGCATAGGTTAAATGTGAGTTCCCTCAGGAACGTATTAAGTGATGGACCGCGAGTTTGTTTAGTCTCCGCCTCGCACTTTGAGTGCGTTTTTTAATTATTATTAATAAACTTAAAAACATACACAACAATGCAAGGGGGATAAAAAAAGAAACTAGAGTTAGAACAATGTCACTGTGGTGATTTATTTCACTCCGTACAGCAAATACATTGCATTTAACAGCTAAAGAATCCATAGCACTAGCATAAGCCGCTAGCCACTTCCTGGTTGGCAGCTAATGCTAATGCTAAGGTTTATTTAGCGTTTATGTTCAGCTTCAAGAATTTTCTATTAAAAGGAGAAAATCCTGACAATTCCACATATTGATGGAAGGAATAAAGACATTTGTTAATAATGCTGAAATAAGTACACTTACTTTACGTATTTATTTAATTAAATATTAAATGTAAAACATACGCATACTTACATACATCTGTATTACCAGACGGGGTCAAAAGGACAAGAAACGTATATTTTACATTTCTTCCTCCTGATCGTACCGAAATTAAAACAAACCATGAATTTTGTGTACCGTGACACCCCTGGCAACTATTAATCTATCCATTCATTTATCTGTGCAATCGTTCATCCCTTCATCAGTCCTTTGGTTCAATTATCTATCCATCCATCCATTCATGATTTTTCATTAATCATCCATTCATCATCATCATCATCATCATCATCATTTTTCTGTATGACATGCATCAGGTCAAGACCTTAAGTTCACATTAAACATCAGAGTCGATGGAAAGCTCAGTGGCCGTGTTTCAGAAACTGATGATCTCCAGTGGTTTGTACACTCAATACATCTCAATACACGTTGAAAAAAAAAACACATCCAGTGTAGCAAAAAATGTTTGGCAAATGAGAACAACCGAGCTGACACAAATGCTACGCTAACTCATATAACTGTTCTTTGCAATCATGTTGAACTTTCATGCGGATGGGCTACAACAGCAGAAGACCATGTCTGGTTTCATAAAGGTCTGCTGGATGGGAGTGTACAGTGTATCTGGAACATTTGTGTCCAAAATCGAGATTCTCTATCATATTACAGTGAAAAGGAACAAATCTACCATCTGTGTCACACACACACACACACACACACACACACACACACACACACACACACAC
>JAAIIK010000099.1:4648018-4670555 GCA_014706435.1 Silurus glanis
CACACACACACACACACACACACACACACACACACACACACACACACGGCCAACAACAGGGATCAATGGCAATTCAGAAACATCTTGCATTCACAAATCTCCAGTCATACATAAAAGGTAAAAAAAAAAAAACCTCCTGAAACATTTAGTGTCTAATTTCACACTGGTGTTTTTTCAGAGGTTCAGAGGAACATGTTGGGGGGGGTACGAGCATTGTTATGTGAAGTAGGTGATTACCCCATCCAGTGGTTTTCTGTCCAGAGGTGAATAGCTGAAAGGGGGGCCATTGTACGCCTCCACTGCATTTCAAAGCCAGAAGAGAAGGTGGCAGCTGATGGTTCCATTGCTCGGGGATAATTTGTCTCCTCCATGACTCTGACGCTGCCAGATCTCTTTCTCTCTGTGTACAGCCCCCAATTTTCTCCCCTGCCATTTAGTGAATTTCTCTTCACTCCTGATAATTAGATGCAATTCTGCGTCACAAAAACAAATGTTTCCATGTAACTCTTTCATACAGAATCCATGATTGCAGGCGGTCAGATCATGCCTTTAATTTTTTTTTTATATTCACACATTCACTTTGTTCATGTCTAACAAGAATATTGCCATCTATAATTTCTTTCCTCTGGTTCAGAACTAAAATTCTTCTCATCGACATTAAATAGTTCTGCACTTCCAAGAAAAAAATTACGTCATTCTTTATCCTATAAAATCCATTGAATTTTTTTATAGAAGTGATGTAAAAAAAAAAAAAAAAAAGTCCAACTTCACATAGCATGCAACTGTACATAAGAAAAGAACCTGCTGAATATATATATATATAATGAACGAGGAAAATGAGAGAGAGAGAGAGAAGGTTGGATGGTGTGGAGATGGTGAAGCAGGAAGTGGATAGGATCAGTAAGGAGGAAGTGAGAGGTATATCAGTAGGAGAATGCTGAGGATGGAGCCACCAGGAAGGAGAAAAAGAGGAAGACCAAGGAGGAGGTTTGTGGATGTGGTGAAGGAAGACATGCAGGTAGTCGGTTTGAAAGAGGCAGATGTAGAGGACAGGGGGTATGAAGGCGGATGATCCGCTGTGGTGCCCCTAATGGGAGAAGCCAAAATAAGAAATATATAAATAATCAAATTATATGACCAAAAGTATTCGGACATCCACCTTTTCCACACAGAATGAGTTCTTCCCTGAACTGTTGGAGGCACATAATTGTGTAGGGCGTCTTTGGATGCGGTAGAAATTTATTTAGCCATAACCTGTTCCAGCATCACAATGCTCCTGTGCACAAATCCAGCTCCATGCAGATCTGCTCTACATGGTTTGGACTGGAAGATCTTCTGCTGTAGAGCTCCAACCCTACTGAACACCTTTGGGATGAATGTGAACGCTGACTCCACCCCAGGACTCCTCACCTTCTCACCTACATCACTACCTGACTTTACATTGTAGCTGAATGAATTTCCACAAAATCTAGAGGAACATTTTCCCAGAAGAATGAAGCCTATTACCACAGCAAATGGGGACTAAATGTGGAATGAGCTGTTATTTAGTCGGAACTGAACTTTTCTGTGCTTTTAAATAAGTAAATGACAATTTAATACCAACAACCCCTTGGTTAGTTGATCTTTTCTTATAAGAACCATGTGAAAGATATTTGATCATGCTTAATTGAGATAAGGGATTTGGATTAGAGCAGTTTCATAAAAATTGAAAGAATACTACTTGCATCTGTGTCTCTGTTTTTTTATTTATTTCTCATTTTAAAATTTCCATGTCCTCCATAGAGCTCAGTAAAGTTATCACGATCCACTATTCACACCTGAACTTCCAGCCAATCACCATCCAGTATTCACACCTGAATTTCCAGCCAATCACAATCCACTATTCACACCTGAACTTCTAGCCAATCACAAGCCACTATTCATATTGTCTGTGGTGTAAATATATATTATATGTAATATGATTGTAGTAAGGTAAGTGAGTGATGTCATTCTCAGGGTCTTTAAAAAAACTTCCTTTTGATCCAGGAAGGAGTTAATCATCTAAAAAAATTCAAAAATGATATGAGGTCCACAAACAGGAACGAGATGAAGACACAGGAGGCTATAAACAAACTACTCAGTATCTAAAAGGAGGACAAGTGAACACCATCAGGGAAATAAACAACGTTAAGACAAAGCAAAAATGTCACAATAAAACCATGAGCAGTGAAGGTGATGGTGGGAAATGCAGCGTGGTGCTGAGGGGATTCGTGACATTATGCGAGTGCCGGGAAAGTTAATAAAGCTTATAGCCAGAAACGGCTCCAGTTTAAAGAATACACAATGTTTGTTCTGGGTATATTATAACTGTCGAGGTTTCAAAATGGGGGAAAAACCCAGCAAACAGGGAACACTGGGAATGGTGTGTATTGTTTATTGTGTTGAATTTAATTGGGCTAAGTTCAGATGTGCACATCTGTATTTATCCTTACACAGGGGCTTTTCATGAGCACATCAGGGGCTGATGGGAAGGGGGGAGGTTGAGAAATTTGTGAATACTTAATACTTTGATTCTCCAATCCACCTTCTCTAATGCTTTGAATGGGAATAATCAGAGAGCATCTTCATGACTTGAGCAAAACCGCCAATTACAATGCTAGCTACCATGCACCATGGGAGAGGAAGTAGCTCAGTGGTGAAAGCTCTGGGCTTGTGGTTGGCCCTGTGCTCTGATCCCGGCTTCCTAACATCACTGGGATGTGCAAAGAATTTCACTGTGCTGTCAAGCTAATTACAGGCTTAGTGCGTCAAGGTGAAGCCTTCGGAGGGCTAACTACCCTACGAACATCGGCAGAGTAACGTGTTGTGACGAGTCTAGTATTCTCCGTACTCAGCCATGTTGACGGTCATCCCCCCCACCAAAGGGAATGAGTCGAAGATCAGGGAGGTTGCATCCCGCCTGTGTCCATCATCATGTGGAGCAACCATCTCGGGCAGGGACCCTCACCCGATGTGCATCACGTGCATGGGCCCGAAGCACGCTCAAACGTCGCACGCAGACCCGCAAGCATGCGCTCACTGCGCGTCAATGCCAGTGAAACATTTGGAGAGACGGCTGAGAGTAGCGGTGGCTAACCAACAGGACCCGTGTCTGTCCAGCGCCGCCGCGAGGTCTACGGCTGTCAAACATCAGCCGCGAGCTACCACAAGCTGGGCGGACCTGATGGAGGCTGAATCGCCGGTCATGCCGCCTCTGTTTGATAACCTCCTCGTGGAGGATGAGGAACGACCGTGCGACGAGGACGCAGATGCGAACTCGGACCTCCTCGACTTGGATATGGAGGATGAGGACAACAGTGGTCCCTTCCCGGCCCAACAGTCGAGTTTACCCCTCACACAGAAAATATTTGAGGTTTGCACACGGAAGCACTGCCTACGAGTTTCAAACCATTCCGTTCGGACTGTCTCTCGCTGAGCTTGATTTCCCCCACCCTGGCCAGGGTCAGAGAACTCAGCTTGTCACTGATTTTGATAGCTCCACGTTGGGGGTCAGAACACTGGATCGCAGAAATAGTTCAGCTACTGTCAGATCAGCCGTGGCCACTCCTTCCACAGAGGGACCTTCTGTCCCAGGCGGGCGGGGAGATTTATCATCCGCACCTGGACAGGATAGCTCTCTGGGCCTGGCCCGTGAGAGGTGGAACTTGAGTGTGGCAGGTTTACCCCCATCGGTTATACACACTATCCAGAGTGCTAGGGCCTCGTCTACTCGCACGCTTTCTGACAATAAATGGCGAGTTTTTGAGGAGTGGTGTGGCCGTAGTCACATTGTCTCTTTCCAGTGTTCTGTGGGAGACATATTGTGCTTTCTCCAGGATTTGCTGGATAGAGGGAAAGCTTTTTCTACTTTGAAGGTGTATCTGGCAGCTATTTCTGCGTGTCATGTCGGGTTTAGTAACGAACCTGCGTGTCGGCACCCTTTGATTAGTCAGTTTATGAAAGGTGCACGCCGTAAGAGGCCGGTGTCTCGGCGGTTAGTGCCTCAGTGGGACCTGTATTTGGTTTTGGAGGCCCTTTCTCATCACCCCTTCGAGCCGGTGGATGGCATAGGGCTGAAATTTCTTTCTCTTAAGACGGCACTGCTTGTGGCTCTAGTGACTGCTAGGCGTGTGAGCGAGCTGCAAGCCCTGTCTGTCAGTCCATCCTGTTTACAGTTTGCCCCTGGAATCACGAAAGTTTCCTTTCACCCTAACCCGGCGTTTGTACCTAAAGTGGTGGATTCTTCTTATAGATGTCCCGTTACGGAACTTTCGGCTTTTCACCCTCCTCCGTTCTCATCTCAGGAGGAGGAGAGATTGAGTTCCTTGTGCCCAGTGCGGGCCCTCCGTACGTACGTCAGGAGAACAGCGGGTTTCAGGAAGTCTGAACAGCTGTTTGTGTCTTAGGCTACCCCTCACAAAGGGAAGCCGTTGTCGAGACAACGGCTGTCCCACTGGATTGTGGAGGCTATATCTCTAGCGTATGAATGCTGTGCTGTGTAGAGGGATGGCGACATCATGGGCCCTACTTAAGGGAGTTTCTGTTCAGGAAATTTGTGCGGCGGCTGGTTGGGCTACGCCACGCACTTTTGTGCGGTTTTATAGACTAGATGTGTCTGAGTCATCCTTGGCACATGCAGTGCTGGGAGCCAGACGTCCTGAGCCCATGTGATTGGGTGTAGCGGGATCATGTGCAAGCCGGGAGTGGTCTATATCTCCCATAGTGAAACACCGAGCGAAGTTAGAAAAAGAATGATGGGTTACTTAACGTAATCCTGGGTTCTTTGATAACAGAGTGAGGTGTTTCACCAGCACTTCCCTCCTTGCATGGGGTTAGGGAAGAAATCTCGCTGCAATGATGTTAGAAGGGGTCAACCTGAGGGATAAAGGTGGGGCGGAGCCTGATCTCAGGTCGACCTGTCTGTCAAGACAGACGTGGTGTCATAAGAGCTTCCATAGTTGGTCACGCCCAAAGCGATTCCCATAGTGAAACACCTCACTCTGTTATCAAAGAACCCGGGATTACGTTAAGTAACCCATCGTTTCTGAGCCATTTTTGGTCTTAAAAAATATTGCGCTTTATTTTTAATGTACACCTTTGAGTGCCGTTGTTCTTAGCCGTGGTGCATGTGCATATCATCTCTGTAGTTTAAAATCTCTGTAGTTACTACCAGAAGGTAAAAAGGATGAAGCAGAACACCTGCTACAGTCTAAAAGCTGTTACGACTCCAAGATGCCTCTCGTTAATAAAAAAAGAAAAAAATACTGGATTTAAAAAGCACATGCATAAATCATTCCAAACAGACATCGGTGTCACCTGACATCTGTTCCAAAAAGAGGAGAAAACAGAGATGTCCTGAAAGACAGATCGCAATCTGATGCTTCTTGGTTTCTGCTCAAATCTGTTAATGAAGGATAAATAATTAAACATATAAGTTATGGATTGGTCTAAACCAATACTAAATAAAGATTTTCTTTAAATATATATATATATATGTAAAGATGTTCTCACTTTCAGCATCCAGACACTTCGTTTCTCCAAACGTTTCTCGCTGAAATTCTTTGCTGTGCCTCTTGTAAAACTCACCAGAGATGTTCTTCACTAGTCTGAGATCCATCCATCCATCCTTCCATCCTTCCATCCTTCCTTCCTTCCTGTGATGCAGTTCAGTAGGATTTAGATGTGGTGACTGGGCAGGTGTTTCCATGATAGATATCACTCCAGATGTCTGTCTGCTCTCTAAATAACACTTACAGAACTCAGACGTGCGCTTCGGACCATCGTCTTGTTCTACGGTGAAGTTGGTTCTAATGAGCCGCAGTCCAGACGAAACTGCATGATGATGAAGTCTGGAATGGGAGCAACGTTGGTTCACTTTCACTTCCCGACTTTCCTGCTCCAAAACAACCCAAAACCATTAAACTTCCACCTCCATGTGTGAGTGTGGGGGTGAGGGAGTCTGATCACATCTTCTTTCCTGTTCTCCTTCTTACACAAGTTCTCATGTCACATTTGGACTCCACAGAACTTTCATCCATTTGTTCACTGTCCAACTCTTGTGTTTTTGCCTTTAAAAGAGTTTGTTGCATAGAAACAAAAGCATCATGCATGAGTCTCAAAACTCTGGGTTTTCACCCTTTTTACAGGCACGTTATATATTTGTTAAATCAAGCAAAGGAAAAGTTTGGACCTGTTTCTCACATTATTTTGCAGTTAAAAGAGAGAAAAACTGCAGGCCTTAGCAGGGAGGTTTGCCAATATCAGATCTATGCATAAAAAATAATAACAAAATCCTATTTTAGATTTGAAATATGTATTTAAAATACATGTATCATAAATACTGCCCATCCCTGATTACCATAGTCCATAGTCAAAAGCTCTAAACAAATAAAATGTAAATAAAATGAATAAGCTGCTGGACTTTTGATCAATTAAAAGGAAACAAGGTTTCAGCAGAAAAGCAGCCTTCAAAAAAAACAGGAAAATATAAAACTACTTCATAAAAATAAATCCAGTGTTTTATTTTTCCAGTCAGCTGGTACTGGTAGACCAAGAAGGATGAATAGAAAATGCAGAAAACAAACCGAATGAGTAAAAAACAGGAGCATCAGTGTTTGTGTTGGAACTATAAGCAATTATTAATGATGCTGATAAAAAGCTCAGTTTCATGGTACATTCCTACAAAAGATTTCTTATATTTTATATCTTACACTTTTTACAAAAGTGTTCTTTTAATGCAATTAACCTCCAGTCATTTTCTAAGGTGCATGAAATCAAACTTCTAAAGTGAAAAAGCTATAAGTTGTTGCAAGGCTGAAAAAAACAGGTGACTTTCTTGTATATTAAAATATTCACCTAAAATTAGGCATTTTTGTTTTCAAGGCTGTTCATGGAAAAAATGTAAGAATATAAGCTTTATGAAAGGATTTGAATGTTTTAGAGGAGTTATGTCCTCTCTGAGACGCATCACTGTGAATCAATACAGAATCGTTCCAAGCCAACATATTTATCTTCTGATGAAACGTTTCTATCTTTATAGGGGTGTGGCTCCTCCAGGATGACTCCACCCCATCCATAAAGCACAAGGACCTCCTGTAGGGTTTGATGCATTTTTAAATGATGGGTTTTTTACCTTTTATATGAAACAGGCACCAGATTTCAGCTCTGTGAGAGAATTTGGAGAACACCAGTGTGTTAGACGACACTCTTCAGAACAACTGTCTGAAAAATATTTTAGACGAATGGGTTTCCGGTACAGATTCAAGATCAAATGTGTTATAAATAAGCAAATGAAATGGATTTGTGGTGCGTATTGTACAAAAAATACATGTTTATGTACAAAAATCTTCTCCAGCGTGTTTAGTCTTATTGGCGGTTGAAGTTCACCAGTCTGAAAGCAAAAATAGTAAAAAAATGAACCAGAGGAGCCAGCAGTTGAGCTGTTCTGGATAATACAGTGAAGTCAAATCTGCAATGTACATGTTTTTAGTAAAACTGAAAAAAAATGACGGTGCAGTTTGTACAAGAGATTCTGTTACTCGAAGACATGCAAATGCTGGAAGCGAAACACGGACAGCGAAAAGGTCAAAAAATGTCAATTAAATACAGCAAACTGAGGTAAAAAAAAAATAAGCATAATTTATGCACAAACTAACTGAAGCTCGTTCGCCCTTCGGCGTAATTAGTGGTGAAGGTTTGGGGAAAATGCTCATTCCAATCATCTGATGTCTGCCTAAACCTTTTTATTTAAAACTGAAGTAAAATTTGCGGTGAACCGTGTACTTAACTGATAAGAGTATATATAATTTACTTTTATATATATTACTTTTTATATATATATATATATATATATATATATATATATATATATATATATATATATATATATATATATAAATTATATATATATATATATAAATAATACTTATATATCATTTATATCATTTACCACTGTCTAAATGAACTAATAACGGTAAAAATAACATCTTTTTTACTTCTTGACAGTGTTAGGGATCAGGTTTATCAGATGAACCAATAAACAGATCGCATTTTTTATTTTTTCTCTGAATCTTGATTAACAACATTCACTGAAGAATCACATCATCTTAATCACACGCAAACCGCGGCCTGCAATCGTGTCAATTCTCTATACACCCGGAATTATGTTTGTCTTGGGAGCAACGTCCCCCAGAAGGCGTCCTAATGGTGTTCATTAATTATTCCTACTTGCTCAGAGGACACGCTCTTTGATTGCTTTTCATTTCATATCTAATAAGAAGGCGTCGTCGTGTCGAGTAACGCCAGGCGATGATTTACTGTCTATGCAAAGAGAATTGTTTTGTACAAACTAATCAAACGGGAGCAGGAGCACACCTCAGGGCTCCTACAAACCAAAGCTTGTGAATACTTTAGTGTAAGGAGGGAGAAGGCTGGAACATAAGTTCATCAATATGTCAGTGCACGTATCAGATACAGGCATGAGGAAAATCTGTTATTAATCTAAGTGTGTAAATAAAGTGGATTACTTTAGGAGGTCCCTCACACAGGAGAGGGGGACTTTTGAATCATCCTGTTGCGACAGATGTACCTGTGAAATGCTCGTAGTGCACCATGGTGGTGTCTTTTAAACGTTTTTATGTTGCCAGATGACATTATTTTCCCTGTGGCATCAAACCAAAGGAAGCTGAGATTTATGCAATAGGCTACACTCTCGTGAATATTAAGCAGATGAGATCCATCAACATAGTCATCCAGAGTACACTCTACCATCTCATTTTGCATGGTTTTAGAACTGGTACCTTTGTTCCACTTTGTTCCATGCAGCAGGAAGGTTTCCAAAAGAACTCACTAAACGAGGTTGCCAGTTTTAATCAAGATTCCACATCATGGCATTGACAAATTTAAAAACCAAAAACACAAAAAAAAACCTGAAATGGGCTTCGACAACTCTGCCTTTGGAAAACAGATTTTTGCACAGATGGAAACAGATGTCAATTATTCACTCTATAATCCCTCTTCCTCTTTCCAAATCTGTACAATATATCTTACAGTAAAAGTTATTCTATTCATCATACATAAACATTACTTTACACTTTTTACAAGCTTTTTTTCATGATTGATTTTCATCACAATTATTTTTTCTGTGGCTATAGTACATATTTAAACTTGGTGTAGAAATGAAATTCAATTCATGTTTATTTGTATTGCACTTTTAACCATGAACATTGTCTCAGAGCAGCTTTACACAGATAATGTGGTGATAAAAATTAATATGTTCTTTATAAGTGTAAGTTTGTCCCTGGTGAAGAAGCCGGTGGCGACTGTGGTGAAGGAAAAACTCATGCAGAAGGAAGATGCAGAAGGAAGAAACCTTGAGAAGAACCAGACTCAAGAGGGAACCTCATCCTCATCTGGGTGCCACCGAATGTCCATTTATTACAGATAAACGATGTTGAGGTGCAGTGATGGAGATCAGAGCAAACTGTAGTCCTGAGTCAGTGTAGCAGACTGTTGATATTAACTACAGTCCAAATCCATCCTCAAAGCTCCCGTTCTTACTACGGATTTTCATGGATCCACCCAAGGCGTTGATGAGAAACATCTCCAGCTGTACAGAGTGGACAGAAATCACAACCCTGGCAACCCTGTTACTATCAGTCTAACATGTTTGCTTTGACTCTTCCTCTAAAAATGTTTATCGCGTGTGCATGGGGCAGCATGATTCCAGTCCCAAAGGGCCTCTAATTACTACAGTAATCCCCCACTTTACCGCGGTTCTTGCGCCCCGGTTTATCACGGCATTGCATTTGCCACATAACTAATTAGTTTGGCTGATTTTCCCGGTGTCTCGAGGAGAGCACCATTGACCAAAAAACTTATGGGGAATTCTTTTTTTTTTTTATGTATTAATAAAAATATAATTATTAATTTTAAAATGAAGTAAAATGTTAATACAGTACTGTATACATAAAATAGCATTTTTGGAGTGGCGTCCGTTTATCGCGGTTTTTCTTTTATCGCGAGTGGTTTTGGAACGTAACCGCCGCACTAAATGGGGGATTACTGTATTAATCATTGTAGTTCACATGTTTAGCCACTAGGTGCAATAATAGCTCTATAAAGCTAAAAGAGGCAGTGAGGATGCGACATTTAGAAAGTTTTTTCAGCTTATATTTGTCAAATAGTTACATGGATATTTTTTAAACATTGTCACTTAAAAGGGATCGTTAAAATTATAGTAGATCTAAAATTTATAAAATTGGGACTAAGGACTTTTTTATGATTAATGGTGGGACGGTATGGACAAGTGGTCACTGATTGGGGCATTGTCACAATTAACAATGAGTAATTCTATGTACAGATGGATTCTGTGTTATTTCGTAATCACACAAATTGTGGGCCGTTTGTATTTGTGGCTATACTCTCGCACAACAACACAAAGCCCGAAAGTGTCAACGGCAGTAAAGCAGTCCATTTCGTGTCTGACAAATCACTTTGAGTAAATCGATCGGACCCACAGCCAAAAATTCTGTGCCAGAATAAACGCTTTAATACATTCTAAGCAAGAATGCACCGGTGAGCTTAGCGCTAGCAAACAAACCTGTCGGTGGGCAGACGAGTCAGAAGGAGGCTTTCGATCATGATGACAAATTGTCAAATAGATCAAGTGAAGTATCCTGGACGTAGATGCAGTGCCGTGTCAGAAGAAGCAATATCCAGATTAATTTTGAAGGTGGGCCGAAGTGACAGCGAGCTCGGCGGGATGGATGGATCGATACCACGACAAGTTTACACAATGATTTTTACAAACTGAGACACTCTGCACTGCTTCCGTTCTGGTCTTCCACATCCAATGACCTTTAATTTAATTATATTATCATTATTTTTAAACAAAACTGAAACACATTTTGTTTATGAATTATCTCACAAAAAGTACATCTTTTTCTTCTCCATATAAAGCAGGAAAATATTCAGCCAAAATGTATCTGGATTCATTTATGCAGGTGTGTTTTGAACTCTGATATGACCTGATGCCACCTGGAAGCCCCGCCCACTTCTCTCTGTTTCACCTGATCTTGACTGCATTTGCAGATTGCGTTAATCGTAAATGGAGACAGGATTGAGCTTATGTGTGAACAAAAATCTATAAATTTAAAACAGTTAACATCAGGTGAGTACACGAAATTAATAAATGTATTAATAAATGTAATAATAAATACATCTCCACCCATATGTGGTTCTTCTCCAGGTTGGAGAAACACATTGTGAAGGACATCTTTGGATGCAGGAGCATGAAATGTTGCCTTCACCTGAACTAGGAGAACCAAACCATGAATGTCTTCACCTACATCAGTACCTGACTACACCCCTGTCACAGAATGAATCTCCACAAAATCTAGAGGAGCATCTTCCCAGAAGAGTGAAGCTTACTATAAGAGCAAATAGGGACTGAATGTGGAATGGGACGTTCAAAAAGCACATACATGTAGATTATATTTATTATGGAAACCGCAGGGAAATGGAGAAAAATGTACCTCAGGTTTTCGGTTCTAACGATTAAAACTTTTCATTGTTTTAAACATTAAATCACAAGTAAATAGGAAATGTTGAATAATAGTTTGTTTAAAAAATATGTCCACAAAAAGTTCTGCTCAAGGTCTTCTGGACAGATAAAGATAAACCCACACAGTTCAGTGATGGAATGAAGATGCATACTATTTCATCTCCTTCATAGAACTATCTCACTTTGTTTTTATTGATGATGTGACTCTAGCTGGCAGCAACAGAATAAATTCATAAGCATGCAGATGTATTTTAACTGCTCAGATCCAACCAAATATCTCAAGGGGTCACTGGATGGCACGTCACCATGTGGATAACATCTGGACACCCAAACCCTTATTTATCATGGACAAAAACATTCTCGAACAAGCTGTGAGCCACTCGATTGGAGCTGAAATAAATTTTACACAACCTTGACTTAATGTAATCGTGCTCATTGCTCTCTCATAAATGCATCAATTCAAGTCTAAATGCACTGGTCTTAGATTGGTCATGGTTTCATGGAATCTTATCTCATGAAGGATAAAAAAATTCTCAGGATTTCTCAAACATTCTCACAATTATAATTCACTGATCTCATCCAGCTACATTTACATGATCACATAGCGTTCACATTTATCCCAAAGGTGTTCGATAGGGTTGGAGCTGGAGATCTTCCACTCCAACCCATGGAAAACAGATCTTTATGGAGCTGGCATCGTCATCCTGCAATAGGTTTGGGTCTCCTAGTTCAAGTGAAGGCAAAATTTTATGTTCTAGCATTTAAAGACGTCCAACACAATTGTGTGCCTCAACTTTGTGGGAACAGTTTGGAGAAGAACTAGATATGGGTGGAAAAGTCAGGCATCTTGCAGGTGTCGACTTTGGGCACAATTCCATTTTAATTAAACATACATCATATCTATTTTATAATGCATGGAAACAATTCAAATATTCCATAATGTCCAGGGAAGAGATTACAATCAGTGGAGGCCTGAAATTAAAGGGGGCATAAAAAATGTGTACATGTGTTTAAGGTCTAAATGCAATTTAAATTAAACCTGGAAATGTCATGTTTCTGATTCTCCTCTGGTGAAGTGAAAAGTTATAACAGAATAAATAAATAAAATAAATAAATACGTTATACTTGTTAAACAATAAGAAGCAAGTTGTTTCTTTGCCCTTTGTTTGTACCATTTACATGAAAACACACATACACAATGTACCTTTAAATAGATGTAAGTTTCTTAATTGGACTGTTTTAATTGGTTCATTTGAAAGGTTCACGTTCCCATAGTCGAGATACACACTAAAGCTAAAAATGAACAAATATGTTGTTTTTATTCACTTATTTATTTGTTATCTCTCCAAATATTGAATGGAAAAGGAACATAAGTCATAAAACATTTTTGGAATTTATTTTAACACATTCAGCTGTAAGCAGTTTAAGAACTTTGATGCTAAACGAAAGCGATAAACAAGTTCCTTTTCATGAGAAATGTGATCGTAAATGTTCTAATGCTCACGAAGTTTTTAGATGAAAAGTATGAACGCAAACCACAAAACTGACCAATGAGATCCAGCTGTGGTGTTACCATCCGACAGGGGCTGGGGCAAGTACAGGAACAAGAACCATTTAATGTTTTTGGATAGAAATAACAGTAAATATCTTTAGGACAGAAGGTTAAAGGTATGGTCCAAACGGTGAAGACATAAGACACCAAGCAGGGCAGAAAAACAGAAACAGAAAAGCTCACAGGAGTAGAAAAACCTGGAAAGTGCCATGAAATAAACAAAAGAAAAAAGATCTGGTCTATGCTGCATTTTATTTAACTAGCCTCACTAACAAACTTGACTTGGTGCTTCATAACGAAGACTTCAGGACACATTCAAGAGGTTGCAGGAACGCTGTGCAAGGGGACCTTTTTTTTTTAAGGTGATAGTGTGGAAATATAGTTAAATAAACTACTTTCTTGTAAACAGAGCGAGTCTCCCAATTTTTAAATACTATCTCGTATGCTAAGATAACCAAAAAGACAAGGGGTAGCACCTGCCCTTTAATTTAGAGTGTCTCAACAATCGACAGCAATTAGATGGGAAAATGTAGGTGCACACACAGGCTTACCTGTTCCAAACAAAGTGAGCTAGTATAAGACACAAGGTTAACAAGGCTAACAGGCAAGTAGCGACCAGGGAGTTCAAATGAGCTGACCTGTAGACTTCTGGGTGCTGCTTTTAAATTATAGGCTTCACCTCCATTATAGGCTTGTCTTCTGATTGGTCGATTTTTGGCCAGCATTTAAGTGTGATTGACAGAGAGTTCCACCTATAGCAGAACAGCACAAAGCACCAGAGAAAGTACCATTCAGAAATCTATTATTCTTTACAAAAAGCTGCAGATTTTTTTTCCTTCAATCTAAAATCGCTTTGGTCAGCACAGTTAGTGGGGGGAAAAAAAAGCTGAATAGCAACTTTGAAGAAAATGGTGTGATTGAGATCGCTGTGCCGTTTTCCATTATCAGCAAACAGGACGAGATGCTTCTCGTATAATTACTGTCCATATCATGATCTTACACAAGAGACATTTCAGGTGGACTGAAAGAGAATCAGAGTGTACTGTGAGCCGTGTCGAGCTGCATACTGCCTGCCTGCATACTGATGCATTCCTTCCTTCATGTTCTTCTTCTCCTTGTCCTCCTGTTTCACTTTTCAATATGCAGAGTATGAGAGAGAGAACAGATGTTTAAGTATAATAAGCTTATAATATTTTCAGCGCTGATGCCAATCTATCACAAGGCACTTTTCACACACACACACACACACACACACACACACACACACACACACACACACCCCTGGGCACATGGGGGCAATTTATCGTAGTCAATCCATCTTTTATCTGGGAGCTGAGAGACAATCAGAGGAAACCCACATTACCACTGGAAGAACATCAGAGTATCATCAGTGTTTTTGTGTTTCAGAAACTTTTGACAGCTCCAGCTTCTCCACTTCATCTTCTTCTTCTTCTTCTTTTTTCGGCTTCTCCCATTAGGGGGGGCGCCACAGTGGATCATCCGTCTCCATACCCCCCTGTCCTCTACATCTGCCTCTTTCACACCAACTACCTGCATGTCTTCCCTCACCACATCCATAAACCTCCTCCTTGGTCTTCCTCTTTTCCTCCTTCCTGGTGTCTCCATCCTCAGCATTCTCCTACTGATATACCCCATGTCCCTCCTCTGCACATGTCCAAACCATCTCAATCTCGCCTCCCTCACCTTGTCTCCAAAACGTCCTACATGCGCTGTCCCTCTAAAAAACTCAGCTTCTTCACTTCCACACTGTAAAAGATTGTCATGTAAATAAACATTTTTAATTTGACAGTTCTTTTAGTATAATCCACTTTATTCTATTCTATTCTATTCTATTTGTATAGCATTTTTAACTATAAACATTGTCCCAAAGCAGCTTTATGGAGATAAATAGATTACAAATATATTAGTCTCTATAAGTTTATCTCTAATGAGTGAGCCAGTGCAAAGGTGGTGAGGGAAAAACTCCCTGAGATGGTATGAGGAAGAAACCAGACTCAAAAGAGAACGTATCCTCATCCTGGACATCAACTGTCCTTTAACTATATTTCCATCATTCTTGTGGTTGAGGTCTCAAAACGGTGCTCTTTGGGAAGAGTTGAAGTCTGCAGGACTCAAATCTGGTGAGTAGGATGGGTGCAGAAGTGAGATTGTATGGATTGTTTTCCCACAGCCGTCATACACGTGTTGCTGAACGGTTTCGACATTTCCGTGGGGTTGAGCTTGTCGAAGGTCTTTCTGATCTCTCGTCGTCTTCCAGTGATGATGTTCCGCTCTTAAAGCACGTGTGCCGCTTGAAACACCTCGAACGACTTGTTGCACGTCGCCGCATGTCAAACGTACGCCGTGTCAAACATCTCTGTGGCAGATTCACCCAGTTTCATGCAGAATTTCACGTTTGCGCTTGTTCTAACTCGCTGCCTGTGATAAAATCGCAGACGTGGTAACGCACGCGGTCAGAATAGTTACACCATTAGTCTCCAAACTTTTTTATACCACCTCGTAAACTCAGGAGCATGTGTGGCTCCATAAGAGGAGAGGAAAAGGAAGGAAGAGAGAGAGAGAATCCTGGATTATTAGATATTCTTATTGTCATGTAATGGTTAAAGACGCTGTACAGTAGGATCAGAGTGCAAGTAGGGACTCCAGCAAGAATTGAAGGTAGAGCCAGAAGGTAGAACAGACATGAAGGAGCTCTGGGATATAAGGCAGCCAGCTACTCTACAGTCAACAAATCTGAATGAATGTGTGAGAGTGGAGGGACAAGCGGCATCCAAACATTCCAATTCACCAAAACCATAACCAGGAACCTTTCAGATCTGCTCCTTTTCCTGAGCATTTTGAGAGTAATAAATAATAAAAGAACTTCTGACTCTCCAAAATACTGATTTATTATAACTATAATGTTTCTATTATTATTTTTATCACAAGACTCTTTACTTAATCACCTCAGTTTATGTGTAAAGACTCGAATGTGACTCTCAGCACACTGATCTATTAATAGAATGATATTAATGACTCAAACACTGATTGATTTCTATTACAATTATCAAGAACACAAAACCTTTTAAACTACTTCAGTAAAAACGTGTAAACGAGGTCACGTGTGTTGTGGTGAGTTCGAGTCTGGAGTTTCTTCATCATTTATTCCTCTCTAAATGTTCTGCTTGATGTTGAACTGATGCTGAACTGTATGTTGGTGATCAGTAGATGCACCGAGCGCCGATCAGAACACGTGTAAAACAGAGCGTGCGCTCGATCCTGATTGGTGACTCGCTGCGTGTTTCACCAGTTACGTTTTTATCCTCATTAATAAAAAGAAACGACTGATTTCACTAAATGTAGTCGAGTAAAAAGATATTTGACTTTGAAATTAATTTACAGTAAAAATCTCCCCAAATGGAAAAACTTCAGTAAAATACAGACACGTGAAAAAGCCACTTAATTACAATAACAAACTCCTTTCTGTCCAAAACTCAAAACTGAGGTGATTAAGTAAAGAATCTTGTGATAAAAATGATAATAGGAACATTATAGCCGTAATTAATCATAGTACTTTGGATACTTATGGATATTTTAAGGCAAAAACTTTTGTACTTTTACTCAAGTGAAAATAGACATTTTTACTTTTTTCACTTTTTAATATTTTAACTTGTGTTTCTCTACTTTAACTCAAATACACTGTATGTGTACTTCATCCACCACATCCACTTCCTGTAATAATACCACAGGCAGTAATCTTGTCATTACATCATTGTTTCTTTTTATTGTTAGCTTGTTGTAAATGTAATTTTTCTGAAAACAAATTGTGAATGACGGTGACATTCAACAATATTCAATATGATCAGCTACAATCGTTGATGTTTGTGGTATTTGTTTTAGCAGTGTTGTAAACTTAACACTGGATGCTTGAGATGAAAGTGTACACGTGTATTAAATATAAATGAAACGTTAATAAAGCGGGGAAATTATATTAATATGAAACACAAGATATCTCCACAGGGAAAGTGGAACGTTTTAAAGAGATAATAAATAAATAAATAAATAAATACGATGGTACAACAAGTAATAGTATCAGCCCCTTTTTTATCTTTCACATCGGAAAAATAGATACACAATATACCTTTAAATACGTTTAAGGTTTTTAATTGGGTCATTTAAATAAATTTATGCTTTAAAGCTTCACATTCCAAAGTTGGAAATATGCACTATAAATAAATAAATAAATAAATAAATAAATAAATAAATAAATAACAGGTAAACTTTATCCACTCTTCTAGGAAGATGTTCCACTAGATTTTGTAAAGATTTGTGGAGATTCATTCCACATGGGTGCTACATTCAGCTACATTATATGGCCAAAGGTTTGTGGACAGCTGACCATAAGATTGCTATATAAATCTTTTTGAACATCCCATTCCACATGTAGTCCCCATTTGCTGTAATAATAACCTCCACTCTTCTGTGGAGATTTAGAGGAGATTCATTCCACAATTTTGTTAGTAAAGTCAGGTACTGATGTAGGTGATGTGAAGAGGCCTTGGGTGCAGTCAGCTTTTACATTTATCTCAAAAGGCGTTCAATAGTTTTGGAGCTCTATAGCAGGAGATCTTCCACTCCAACTCATGGGAAGCAGATCTTCATGGAGCTGGCTTTGTGCACAGGAGCATCGTCATGCTGGAACAAGTTTGGGTCTCTTGTTCAAGTGAAAGGAAAATTCAAAAGACATCCGATACATTTGTATGTCCTCAGCTTTGTGGTAACAGTTTAAGGAAGAACGAGATACGGCTGGAAAGGTTGGGTGTCCCAAAACTTTTGCTCATGAACTGTGTTCTATTTTAAAGCATTAAAGAATACAAAAACTTTCTTTATTTTCCTTTTTGCTAAATCTAATTCTGAATTGAATAAAGGAATAAAACGAGCATTTCATTATCTTCGTGTCCTTATTCATCCCTACGTCCTCTCTCCATCTTTCTGTCTCCCCACACCGCCTCTCCATTGTGTTTACTGCCCCACGCCACAATCGTTCTGTTCCAGTATTTAGCTAATGCTGTCCTTGCTCAAGGTTTGTGCTCAAGTAATGACTAAGTGGATCAGTGGCCCAAGCAATGTATCATGCCAGATGGCAGGTGCTTCAACCTCACACAACAAACCTTACAAGCTTTAATCTTCAATTCTGATCATCTTCCCATCTCCTGCTCAATCTCAGGCATATCCTCTCCAGACTACAGTCTGAGAGATTCAGCCTGGATCACTTTAGAAGTGCATTAGGATTATGGAGAGCCAGAGGGCACTGGGTTGTACGCATCAAGAATGGAGCAGCGCATGATGGGGGGAATGTTGTAAGAAAAGGGTCAGAAGGAAGCTCACCAGGGTGGGAGTAGGTCAGTACAGGAAATGAAATTGGTTAAGAGTAGTTTAGATTGGATTTTCTTTTGTTTCCGCATGAGAAAAAAAAAGAGTTTGATGCTGTCGTGTCTCGAAGGAGGGAGTTGTTTTTTCTTCTTTGTATGTTTTTTGTTTGTTTGTTTAATTCATCAGCTGGTTAGAAAGTGTGGCGTATCAAACGTCTTCTTTCATCGATGTCATTTTGTTCTGTCTTCTTCTTAATCTGCATTGTGCTATTTGTTATATGACTGTCCATGGCATTGTCCTGTTCATCATCTGGCAGCAATACTCTCTGGACCGGACCCAGTTAGATGTCCTGGAACCACTTTTTAGACATTTCTATCCAGGTCAGACCAATACTCTCAAACCAAATTAAACTTTTGGGACAATGAAAAAAAAAAACAAGACCTATTTTGTCAAGGGCAGCGAGACGGTCGCCTCCATAACCCTGAATCCTGTACTGCACCACACCAGGGCTGAGGCACAGACGCACTTTATTAATCATCGCTCTTTAATTGTGTCCTGTGAGCAGGTTGGAAATGGAGCAGTGGCTCTAAAATGTCATCTGTGATTAAATAAATGGCAGGATAAAGCATTTTTTTTCTTCGTTTTGGCACAAAATGACAAACAAAAGTATGGTGAACTTTTCCTCAATAATCATGGGCACGACCGACAATCTTTTCACTGGTCATATCTATGTTTATCCCCTGGTCAGTGTGAATAGTGGCTTGTGATTTGCTGGGAGTTCAGGTATGAGATCAGAGTTACAGGTATTTTACAGTAAGCTGAATCACATTATTAACGCTTATCGAAACATGTAGCACAGCTAATAAACACCAAATTATCATCCAGTTCCAGATCCATACAAAATATTGCAAATTACAATATAAATAATGTCTCTAAAATTTCCAAGAAAAAGGACCTTATGCGTAGACAAGTCCAGTGATCATGTATAATGAACTTTTTGTTCATCCAAGCGACAATCTGGATCATGCCAGCGTGTTTGGGATCAACTCTTACCTCTTTGATTTATTTTAAAAAGCGCTCCATCCATGGGTTTTTAATTAAAAGCCAAAAATACAATGGCACATTGCCCCCTCGAAGCTCTACGGCCTTTTTTCAGCCGTATCCAAACGATCTCTGTGTTGGTACACGCTCATTAGCATAATAATGAGAAATCCAGGCCAGGTCTGTGATATACATTTATACCCTTAATTTTCCAGAAAGGAAATATATTTTTAAAAATAGAGTCAGAAAATTGGCTTAGGATGGAAATGTCACATCTGTCACATCTCTCACATCTGTCTGAGACTAACCTGTCTTATTAGAAGCTCATTTGGATGCACCGTCTGAACCCCCGGTTCCTGGATTCAAAATTTTATTAGCTTTAGACTTTCAGAGCCAATCAAGAACAATGACTCATGAGCCTTGATCACGATGAGGAAGAAAAATAGAACAATCTGTATTTAAGTATTCCTCTCTACAGGCTTGAAATTTAAGTCAATGAGGTGTGGTGACTGTAAAGCAGAGCCGAGACCCTCGGCAGTTCAGAACACATTATTCTGTAATGATTTAAAAGAAATCTTAGGGTTACTCAGAAATCTGTGTGCGCTGATTCATCCGAGTGAAAAGAAAATGCTGCAAAAACCTTTTTTGGTCTATATGATACTCACTAAACTCATTGTGGATGGTTATTTAAATTCAGAGAACATTAGATTACTGTACGTATAATGTGTCGCCATGCCCTGGAGTACCCTCGCTGTATTCTGTATATGCAGCTGTATATTTTTATACATGTAAAAATATATACACTATACTGTCAAAGTTTTGTGTCCAGCTACCATCACATAAACATTCTTCTTGATCATCTCATTCCACGTTTGGCTGTTGTAATAAGTTCCACTCTTCAGATTAGGCTTTTCTCTTTCATTTTAAAACATCATTCCACTATAAGAGCTATTTAGTGAGATCAGACACTGATGCTGCAATGTCTGATGTTCCATTTCCAGTTTATTTTGAAGGTGTTCAGTGGACACTTGAGTTCTTTGAGTGGAACAGTGTTTGGGGGTTTAAAAGAGAAATCGTAATGCAACAGCGTACAAAGATGTGCTTCAAGCACATATAAGTGAGCTGGTCAGGGGTGCACATACTTTTGCATAATATCCTTTATTTAATGTTGCATAATAAATTACTTATTGTCCTGCATGATTGTGGTACAATATAACTTTTTTTATTTATTTATTTGGCGAAGAGGTGGAGAAGGTGGAGGAGTTCAGGTACCTTGGGTCAACAGTGCAAAGTAATGGAGAGTGTGTTAGAGAAGTGAAGAAAAGAGTGCAGGCAGGGTGGAGTGGGTGGAGAAGAGAGAGCAGGAGTGATTTGTGATAGAAGAGTATCTGTGAGAGTGAAAGGGAAAGTTTATAGGACTGTGGTGAGACCTGAGATGTTGTATGGTTTAGAGACAGTGGCATTGAGTAAAAGACAGGAGGTGGAGCTGGAGGTAGCAGAGCTGAAGATGTTGAGATGTTCGTTGGGAGTGACGACGATGGACAGGATTAGAAATGAGTTTATTAGAGGGACAGCGCATGTAGGACGTTTTGGAGACAAGGTGAGGGAGGTGAGATTGAGATGGTTTGGACATGTGGAGGGACATGGGGTATATCAGTAGGAGAATGCTGAGGATGGAGACACCAGGAAGGAGGAAAAGAGGAAGACCAAGGAGGAGATTTATGGATGAGGTGAGGGAAGACATGCAGGTAGTTGGGTTGAAAGAGACAGATGTAGAGGACAGGGGGGTGTGGAGACGGATGATCTGCTGTGGCGACCCCTAATGGGAGCAGCCGAAAGAAGAAGAAGATTTTGAAGCTATTATTTGTTGAAGTATTTATATTAAATGCAAAAAAAAATGAGTTAATAAACTCTAGTGGAACTGTAGAATTATAAACGTTGGCTATACAGTTGTCGAGTATTTACTTTATTACTTGGACTTTGCCCAATAAGAAGCATTTATAGAAATTCATCACTCTGGGAACTGATTATTCAGACGTGATTAGTGGAAAGGATTGTCCTGAGCAATAGTTTTTTTGTCCGAACATAATTTTTCCATTATTTATTGCAGACGATGGGCATAGTCACAAAGCAGCTTTACATAAATAAATAAATAAGAATACCGTAATTTCCAGACTATAAAGCGCACCCATATATAAGCCGCACCCACTGAATTTGACAAATATTTTTATTTTTAACATAAATAAGCCGCACCTGTCTATAAGCCGCAGGTGTCTACACTGAAACTAATGAACTTTACACAGACTTTAACGAAAGACACTAAATGCATTATGTTGCGCTTCTATTAGGAGCATAGCGGTATTTTGGGAATAGCATGTCACTGCATTCTTCCGGTATTACTGAGGATTATGTGCTCATTATTTTCTGATGCTCATTTCGAAGTTTCTTTGACTAACCCGTAACGCTGTTGCCAAGAAAAATAAAAAAGCACGAGTTTTGGAAACCTGTCTGTGCTTATATGATTTCTGTTGCAACTGGAGTTTTAGCGAGCTCTCCCTTCACCCAGACTCAACGCGTTACAACGGCTTGTATCTAAACAGTAGCCTACCAAGAAAGTCATTGTTCACTGTCTTCCTCCTTCCTTTCACAACTACAGTGGTACCTTGACCTACGAGTGCATTAATGTACGAGTTTTCCGAAATACGAGCGGTCACTCGGTCGATTTTTTTGCTTTGTTATGCGAGCAAAAAATTTAGGTACGAGCTCGAGACGCCGCTGCTAGATGGCGAAGCAAAGCCAGAAAGCGAAGATTGTGACAAAAATTAAGATAAGCAAAGAAGAAAAAGTAAAAATTGTCAAGTTTAGGGATACGTAGTGTACAGGAGTGATAGTAAAAAACGAGTTTTCCCTCCGCCTCCGCTTATCGCCTCTACCCCCCCTCCACACACACACACACACACACACACACACACACACACACACACACACAC
>JAAIIK010000099.1:4679449-4691699 GCA_014706435.1 Silurus glanis
TGTTTATGATGACTGAATAACTGAGCTGTTCACACACAACACCACACAATACAACAATTTACACACCACCGCACAACACCACAATTCACACAGAATAGAACACCACACCTTACAACACATCAGCGATATACAATACAATAATACAATTAACACAACACAACAATTCACACACCACATTTTACATCATAATAACACAACACCACAATAAAACACAACAATGCATGACACAACAAACTCCACAAAACAATAGCATATAGCACATCATGCAGCACAACACACCACACTACACAACACAAAACCACACTACACACTAGAACTCTACATCACACCTTACAACACAACACAATACCACAAATCACACAACACCACATTACACCACACCTTACAACACAACACAATACCACAAACCACACAACACCACATTACACCACACCTTACAACACAACATTGTACCCAACAACACAATAAAACACACAACACAACACAAAGCCACACAGCACACAACACCACCCAACACTACACACCATTATTCTAACACAAATCCATATTAGCGTTAGCAAAGATATCAGGCTAAATTGGGACAATAAAAAGGTACATTTTGTTAGCAAATTAGTAAAACATACTAAATTATGCAGGTGAAGGAGGTTAAAGTACTTTATTTATTAATTAAAATTATAAACATATTTAAATAAATACTTCAATGTAGTAACAGAGTAGAATTGCGTGTTTTTCTCTCCTGGTTTGTTGTGGAGCTCTGAGACGTTCACTGAACATTGAAATGTCAGCTATTGATCTAAGAGTAATTACACTCAATGGATTTTTTCCGAACACGTAATTACAATGAGGGAAATGTGTGACTTACAGGCTGCTTAGACACAAACAAACAAACAAAACACAAATTAAGGACACAAATTATTCTGATTATTTTTATTTTTGCTTTAATCTGCTGTATGGGTGTAAAATATTGTTTGAGAAAAAAAAAAAAAAAAAAAATATATATATATATATATATATATATATATATATACACACACACTGTATATATATTTCTTTTTAACGTTAAATACAACTTGGAAACAGCATTAAAATGAAAAAAAAAAAACGAGTTCATCAAATTTCGCTTTATGGTAAAACGCTGGAAAATTCTTTTGTTTAATTCATGGAATTTGGCAGATGCCCCACTACCTATGTGCCAGAACAACGAAGAATGTTTGAAAGGAAGAATGTCTTCCTTTGTACCAGAGAGAGGACAGTTAGACCAGTAAAGTAGTGGTAGTGGATAGAGGGAGTATGGTGTAGCATTAAAGTATGGAAAAAGTGTGCTGCATTGTGGTGTAATGGTAGAGGATGGAGGGAACGTGGTGTAGTGATAGAGGATGGAGGGAACGTGGTGTAGTGGTAGAGGATGGAGGGAACGTGGTGTAGTGGTAGAGGATGGAGGGAACGTGGTGTAGTGGTAGAGGATGAAGGGAACGTGGTGTAATGGTAGAGGATGGAGGGAACGTGGTGTAGTGGTAGAGGATGGAAGGAATGTGGTGTAATGGTAGAGAATGGAGGGAACGTGGTGTAGTGGTAGAGGATGGAGGGAACGTGGTGTAGTGGTAGAGGATGGAGGGAACGTGGTGTAGTGGTAGAGGATGGAGGGAATGTGGTGTAGTGGTAGAAGATGGAGGGAACAGGGAGGTGGTAGCTCAGTGGTAAAGGCATTGGACTTTGAATCGGAAGGTCACATGATAAAAGGGTAGAAGATGGAGAGTGCTGGTCTATTTTTGGCTCTGCAGGTGCGCATCAGTGTTTTAAATCTAATGTAGGCAGCTACAGGAAGACTATCATAGGGGTGGTGATGGAGAACCTAGGGAGGTTGAAAACAAGTCGTACAGCTGCATTCTGGATTCGTTACAGAGGTCAGATGTCTTCCAGGAGCAAGTTGCAGTAGTCCAGTCTTGATATAACGAAGGACTGGACAAACACCTGAGTGTGAACAGAAACGGATGAAAACACAATACATTGTGGGATATTAAATGATTTATTTTAGGAGAGAGTAATACTAAACCCAGCCATTAGGGAGGCACAAGCCAGTGCACTATTAGTGCGGGCCCAAGCCCGGATAAATGGGGAGGGTTGCTTTAGGAAGGGCATCCAGCGTAAAAACATGTGCCAAATCGAACATGCGGATCGCGAATACGGATGATCCACTGTGGCGACCCCTAATGGGAGAAGCCAAAAAAAGATTATTTTAGGAGAGAGTAATAAAATTATTTCATGTACAATCGCTGTCTCACTCTGGATGGAACTGGAAGTGGCTGTTACTATGAAGCACATTTATTTAGATTCAACTGACAAACGCAAACTTCATGTGTGTTCAACAATCTGAACTCACAACTGAACCTCCAGCCAATCATAATCCACTATTCACACCTGAACTTCCAGCCAATCACAATCCTCTATTCACACCTGAACCTCCAGCCAATCACAATCCTCTATTCACACCTGAACTTCCAGCAAATCACAATCCACTATTCACACCTGAACCTCCAGCCAATCACAATCCACTATTCACACCTGAACTTCCAGCCAATCACAATCCACTATTCACACCTGAACCTCCAGCCAATCACAATCCACTATTCACACCTGAACTTCCAGCCAATCACATACCATATATTGTAATAAATATGTTAATTGTATTAATTATTAAACTTTTCTAAAAAAAAAAAAAAAAAAAAAAGACTTCCATTTCACATTTGCAGCATTTTGCAGAACCTCATCATCCAGAGCTTCTGTCTGAGTCTTTATTAAAACACACGTACATGTTGGATCACCAGGTCAGGATCTAAGACCAGGACCATGTAAAACACATACCTAGTGATCATGGTTGAGAATTTTTATACTAAAGCTCTGAAAACGATTTCGGTTGGTTTCCCTGCAGCACCCTCTTTTGTCAGACTCATAAAAAATTGCTCTTTATCCTTAGACCAATGGCAAAACTCCGAGCAGAACTTTGGCTTGAAATTCCCTGTATAACACTTAGAATCTCAGTGACCTGGATTTGTCATTTAGGATTTATTGTGACGATCGAGCAGGCGAGATCCCAAACCTCTCAACACAACGAGGGTTTAAGGGCCAGATCTGAAGGTCTGTGTTCCGGCATGAGATTGTGAGACTGAGTGCTGTATAAGAAGATGATTTAATATTCATTTATGATCATTTACATATTATTAGCATGCACTGTATCGAGGTATAATGATGTATTTTTATTGGAGAAAAATTATAAGCTCTACGATTTTGCACTAAAATTTTAAAAGTTAAAACTATTTAATTGTATTTTCTATTAATATTACAATATATTAAATTACATTTTAAGCCATTTTATTTTGTAGGCAACGTTTTCATCTATTTATTATTTATCAATTTACTATTTATTCCTTCATTTATGCATTTTTTTTACTTATGCATTTGTTTATTCATTTGCTTATTAATTTATTTACTTATGCAATTATATACTTACATGTTAATTTATTAATTCATGTATCTTTTAATATACTATTTATACTTTTTTATATTATTATACTTATTGATTGTTTGTTTACTTATGCATTTTATTTATTAATTTATTTATTTACTTGTGTATTTGTTTAGTTATGTGTTTATTGACATTTATTAATGCATTTATTTGTTTGTTTCTGCATTTATTTAATTAAACAGTTACTACAGCAGTTTAGTTCTAAATCTAGACCTCTCATGGCCCATGTTTAGAATCCATTTTGTATGTTTGAATTGTCTCCATCACACTGTCCCCAAGAACCTGTGAAGCAGATGAAATTGATGAAATTTAACTGCAGTTGATTTTCACTTTTGTGCAAACTCATACCTTAATTTTTTAGGACTATTTTTGTTGTAAATTTGCGCCTGGCCACTGAACCCCTCTCCGTTCCTGACCGTGTTCTGAGGAACCTGATGTTGTTTCTTCATTTAGATGACCAAAGTGGTTTATGACAAATCATTTAACGTTTGCTATTTATTTGCTCTCCTGCGCTTACGTTCATTCCACCCAATTATTATGAAGTTTCAGGCTTAAAAGCACAATCATCGATAGATTATTATCTTCTGCTCGTGATAACCAGCACTTTCCTTTCTGTGCTGTTCCCAATTTGCCTCGGAGATTACTCTTAAGTGCCATAAAGTCTTTCCTGTGTAATTATCACCAGCTAATATTCATGCTGCACTGAGAGCTTCAGGCTGGGAGAGATTTAACAAATCCTCGCATGTCATTCTGGAGCGTCCTGCTAGTCCTGATGCTCCAGATGCACACCGTTTAGGGTTGGTGTTCTTTATGTTTGATTGATTAGCAGAAGCTGAGGTTCTGAACTATTAGAGGTGAGATTGGGGAAAAAGACGAGCAGGCTGTTTGTCTTTGGCACGGTGCGAGCTGGAGTCTGCTGGAGCTGTCAGGAGACGGTGAACCGTCGATTATTTGTGGTGCAGAAACCCGGCGCTGTCCTATGGACATAAGTCCCTCATGAAGCAAATTAGAACAGCTGTGCAGTGTCCTTGGGAAAAAAGAGGAAGAAGGAACAAGTTTTTGTGTGTTTAGTGCATGTTATATCAGGATCTTTCTTATGTTTCTTGTATGTGTAAAAAAAAAACATAAAAAAAAAAAAAAAAAAATTTATTTAATCTGTGTATTTAATCCTAATCAGTGTGTTACATGGCTGAGAAATCTGTCCCAGGAATTGAAGACCAAGAACTATCTCTGCTGCAGAGGATACTTCAGGTACTTCAGGTGACAGATATATTTCAACATCCACTGTCTAAATTTTTGATTTTTGAGAACCACAGTGTGAAGCATTAAGCAGGAGGTGTAATGGTGTGGAGGTGCTTTGCTGGTGACACTGTTGGTATTGTTTTCAAAATCGAGGGATCACTTAACCAGCATGGCAACCACAGCATTCTGCAGTGACATGCCTCCCATCTGGCTTACACTTAGAGAGACCATCATTTGTTTTCCAACAGGACAAGGTTCTGTAAGAGCTCTTTGTTTAAGAAGAAGAGTGATGGAGCTGACCTTCTCTATCACCCCATCTAAATCCAGGTGAGATGGATTGGGATGAGTTGGACCAGGGAGTGAAGGAAAAGCAGCCAACAAACGCTCAGAAACACTCTGGAGTTTAACGATTTTTTTTCCAGAATGACGTCACAACAGGCGTGATCGGTGATCTCTGTTCATCTCTCAGTGTAAAACCATTTCATTCCCTCCTTTCAATGATCCATGTGTAGTTAGGAGACTGGAGATCATAATCTAAATCTGGTATCAGGGTTATCAGAGTTTGTGTGCATTCACACACAAGGAACAAAAACACACTCCTGTAGACTGGCCTGCAGCACTCCAGACAGAGAGAAAAGTCAAAAGTCCCCAGTTCGCTGCTAATTTCTTATCGGATCATTAGGCAGTTGTTGGGGATTTTGGCAGTGCAGATTACACTCAGAGTGGCTCTGAAGGGAACAGTGCTCCTAATGACACCGGTCTCCTGGGTGCAGATTGGATTGTCTGAATATTTGTAATTCCTTCAGCTTGTGTGTGTGTGTGTGTGTGTGTGTGTGTGTGTGTGTGTGTGCGTGTGTGTATATAAGTAAAGCAGTCAATTCTTGCTTCACACATCTCTCAGGAGTGACATGCATGAGTTCCTGCTTTCTCCAGACACGCATGACTGATGCTCAGCAAACCAACTCTGGTTCACAAATGCACCCAATAAAATCTCTTTAGACTTCATCTGCACCTGGGGGTATGGTTACAGTTTACCCGCGGGATACAGTGAATGAAATGACATGGAATAATTCCTTCTTCTGGAGAACACACTTTATCATTGTCATAATCCATATGACCAAATGTGGTATGTGCACCCTGACTCACATTCATACGAGTTTGGTATCAAAATGTTAGGAGACTCGCTCGTCGCCTTACACAGTAATACAGAGCTCCCAGTGTTCTCCTGGAACGTGTCCTGGAAGTCTTCTTTTCGAAGTGTTTTCGAGCATCTTCTGCGGTTCATGTCGGATCGCTGCAATGGTGTCAAAATGGTAAGCTGGATCTTCATCTTCGGGAAGAGGGCGAAGTCCGCAGGAGCCAAATCTGGCCAGTAGGGTGGGTGCGGAAGGGAGATCATGTGGATTGTTCTCTGATCTCTTGTTGTCTTCCAGTGAACAACTTGTTGCAGTGATGCCGTATGTCCAGCGTACGTCACGTCAAACGTATCTGTGGCAGATTTGTTAGGTTTCATGCCGATTTTCATGTTTGCTCTTTGTTCTAACTTGCTTTCTGTGATGAAATCGAACTAAGATTCCCAACAGTGCTCCAGTGGTGTGAAAGTTGGGCTGGAAGAACTTGAGTGTCCTTTACAGAGCCCTGACCTCCTCAACCAAACTGAACACCTTCAGAATGACCTGGAACTGGAGCCTCCTCGAACATCCCAAGATCAAAAATCGAAAATTTAAGCGAAAGCCTTTGTTTAATATTAGTGGCTTTATGGATTTTGATCTTAAATTCCTCTTGTCTTGATTTGATTGAGTCCTGGTTTTGGACTTGACAACACCCTCTAGATGTACCTGAAACTCTTTAATAATTACAGTTTTTTTTTTCCCCAAAGAAAGCTTGCGATGTTGCTGAAAAAAAAAACATTTAAAAAAAACTTTTGCATAGGTGACACTTTTTCCTTTTAATAAATAAAGACAGTTGAGAGCGTCCGTGTTAGCGTCTGGGAGAGCTGTCTTAATTAGCAAGAAGCCTTTAAAAAAAAGCAGGTGACATTTTTCACCTTATCTGCCTGTTAAAAAGAATGCACTGCAGCGTCTCAGTCCTAGCAACAGCTATGCTTTTATTCTGCTTTTGAAGATGTGAGAGACAGAGAAAAAGATCAAGAGAGAGATGGAGAGAGAATTGAGTTTGCAGGAGCGATTCACACTCGCTCTGTTTTTCTACCTGAATTAATTAACTTCTTGAATATGAATATGGTTTGTCTCGAGACGCCGTCCCACGAGCTTGCTACAGACCGAGCATCGTACATGAAATATGCAGGAAATTGTTACTTCATTTAAACAATCCCTAACCTCCTTGCCTTTCTGAAGTCCCAAAATAATTGGCGCACTTCATGCACTTGGGGGTGAAATCTGAATTCGTCGCTCGTGGCAGATAACGCTAGATGCTGAGATCACACTGGGGTTTTATATTTCCCCTCTGTGAGGTCTTATAGCAGGAAATAAGTTTACAGCTTTTTGGTGCTATAGAACTGGTGTTAATGTGATCTCATGTATGGGGATGTCAGGGACAGAGCTAATAAAACACAGCAAATACATGTTTTCATGGTAAATAAAAAAAATTAAAAAAGGCTTGGTTGCAGGATGAAGTGTCAAAATAGTCAAAAGACAACAAGATGGTGTATTAAAGCAAATAATCTGTATTTAATTAAATACATGTTCGCAAACATGGCAAAGTGACTGTGTGTGTGTGTGTGTGTGTGTGTGTGTGTGTGTGTGTGTGTGATCAACAGAATATTTTTTCTATGTAAGATCTATTTTGAAGATGGAAGATAATGAAGTGGATAATATTGAAACCGTGATTCCCCTAAACAAAATCAGAGGAATTATAGACAGGTAACATCTGTTTTTCCAATGTTTTTTAGGACATTTTTGTTTATATATTACAATTTAATATTCTTAAATTTACTCCTATATGTTTTTCTATATAAATGTATCCCTATTGAGCGAGACAGTGGTGCTGGTGATGAGGGAAAAACTCCCTGAGATGATTTGAGGAAGAAACCTTGAGAGGAAACAGACTCTAAAGAGAACATATCCTCAACTAGATACCGGATATTTATTCATTATACACTGATCGGACAGAACATTATAACACTGAGGGGTGAAGTGAAGAACACTGATGATCTTCATCATGGCACCTGTTAGTGGGTGGATTTATTTATTAAGCAGCAGGTGAACATTTTGACCTCAAAGTTGATGTTAGAAGCAGGAAAAATGGGCGAGCGTAAGGATTTGAGCGAGTTTAACAAATTGTGACGTCTAGACGACTCAGTCAGGGCATCTCCAAAACAGCAGCTCTTGTGAGATGTTCCTGGTCTGCAGTGGTCAGAATCTATCAGTAGTGCTCCAAGGAGGGAACAGTGGTGAACCGGCGACAGGGTCGTGGAGGACGAGGATCATTGGTGCACGGAGCATTATACTTTATTATGAAAATAAAAAATAAAAAAATGGACTAAAAGAGAGGAATCTGTTTGCACATGCTTTTATTAAGTTTGGAAAATGCCTGGAAACAACGCTTTCTGGTGGGAGAGATGTTTGATTAGAGCACAACATCATCACCTGATGAGAAACTGAGACAAGAATTTTATTCTATAAAGTAACACGATGCCTGCATTTAATGGGGAACTCCGGTGCGTTAGAGGACAAGCTCTGAGATTTATGTGATCAGTTGTTTCAGTGCTGCACTGTTGTTTTAGATGTTTTTCACAGTGGAGATTTTTTATGTCTTATCTGTTTTTATTTTTTATCATTCAGCAGGTACAGGTGTGTTCTCATCCTGACTTTCAGCCACATGGAAAATTGAAGATGATGCCACTACGATTGAAATGACTGAGCAAAGCCATTCGAGTCAAAGCCGAGCTGCAGTTTAATCAAAACAGCAAACAGCTGAATATCACCTGGTTATTTTTATCCAGTTTTAGGTGTCAAATGTGATGTGTGTCGGGTCAAGAACATGAGCATCCCTGCAGCAGGTAATCAGAAAATTACTGTCATTGTAACTCCTGCTGTTTCTCACTGTTGTGAGAAACTATATACGTTTATATAGCTGTCCAGTTGTGTGCCTCCAACCGTCTTCTCCAAAACAAAAACTGAGGAAGGGAAAACAGATACAACTTCTTTTTTTCCAATGACCCATCTTTTTGGCCAATTTCTCTTTGGTGTGTGTTTTTTTTTAGATCTAGTTGGGGAGAGTGAGATCCTCAGTGGTCATTGCGCCAGGATAAAGGAAGGAAGAAATTGGAATTTAGGACACCAGAAGCCCTATTTTTGTCATGAGTATCAAAAGCGTGCAGACAGCTTTATTGTATTTAAGTTATGAAACTATGAAAATGAGCACCATGAACAAAAGACGCTTTAAAATGAGGCTGTTGTGGTCTAACAAAAAAGCATGATAGGTTTCTACAAAATAAGACGATGGGAAAAGACATAAAACCAGACAGGGGCAATAGAGTCCACAGAGAAGTTGCACATGTGCCAATATACTTTATTGGTTTGGTTTTGTTGCTCCATTTGATGGCCAATGATGCTGTTTCACACCCGAAGTGCAGCACTGCCATGCTTCAGAACCGGCACCGGCATGCTACGGACCTGCGCAGCATCACACCAAGTGAATAGAGGAACATCAGGAGAAGAATAAACATAGCAAAATCTCATTCACCTGCAGCAAAAGCAGCCATGAACGCAAGACCGACGATCGGAAATACAGAGTGGAGAACAGAATATACAGAAAAGGTGCGAAGACTATTTCAGAAAAGGATAAGGATCTGAAGACTGCATTGCAAATTCTGTAGTTCCGAGCATGATGATGGTGTGCACCTGAAAAACCTGCCTTTTAATATATAGTCATATTTTTCTCTCTTCTTTTGATCTATTTCCTACAGAAACAGTAAAATATCTCCAATAATAAAAATATATAGAATGATAGAGCTTCAGTTTGGATTTTTTTGTCAGTATCTGGATGGTCAGAAACATTTCCAAAGCTCATGAGCTCCAAAAAAAAAATGTTCCAGAAAACTCATTACATTGTGCAGCATTTTTTGTGTGTTTACAGCCATAAACCGGAAGTTTAACCGAAACGAGAAGAACGTTGCATAGCAACTGTAAAACGCCCTTGAAATCTATTCATGCGTGATGTGTTTGGAGCTTAATAGCACTCGTTTCATTTGTTTACAAAACCTGGCTCTGTTTATTCTGCAAACCTCAGTCAATATGCAGAAAAAAAAAAAACTATATACACCATATATGGCCAAAAGTATTGTAACAGACGACTTTTTTTTTACACACACACACGTGGTTCTTCTCCAAACTGTTGGAGACACACAATTGTATCCGACATCTTTGGAGGCTCTAACTTGAATTATATTTTTACTTAACTAGGAGACCCAAACCTGTTCCAACATGACAATGCTCCTGTGCACAAAGCCAGCTCCATGAAGATCTGCCCCAAACCTATTGAACATAATAAATGTGAAGCTGACTGCACCCCAGGCCTCTTCACCTCACCTACACCAGTACCTGACTTCACTAACACACTTGTAGCCAAACAAATCTCCACAAAATCTGGTGGAAAATGTTCCCAGAAGATTGGAGATTATTAGAACAGAAAATAAAGACTAAATGCAGAATTGTCCGGTGTCCACAAACTTTTGTCCATACAGTGTGTATGTTTTTATGTAGAGAGAGAAAGTACAATAACGTAGATAAAGACACTGCTACAGTGCAAAGAAAATGACAGAGCAATAGCAGCATCTTCTGGTCAATCATGAAGCATCCAGTAACTACAAATCACTGCTGTGGGACATTCAGATCATCCAAAAAACATTATTTGCAGGCACCAGGTATGAAGAAATCCTGCCAGTGATCTAGCAATTGGATGTATTCAACTAATTGGCCAGGTATGTCCTGAAAGAAATCACAGCATGGTCTGTGTGATAGAACTGATTTATGCGACCATGCTTTATTTTTGGTTTGTTGTGAGACAACAATATGAGACTCAAACGTGTTTAGCACGTTATTAATCACAATATTAATAATCTAACGATACAATATATTTGTATTGCATTTTTTACGGCAAAGGTTGTCACTAAGCGGCTCGAAGTAAATAAATAGATTCATAATATACAATATTCTCTGAGATTCCCAGGGAATCAAACTTGCGATCTAATGCTAAACTCTGGCGAGGGAGGAAACTGCATTCTATTTAATTACACCCCCCCCCCCCCCCATCCTGCAGTAAACCTCTAGAGAGCTCACAGTTCATCTCTGGCGTACAAACCAGGAACAGGACAAATGCATGGTTCTAACTGGTGAGTTCAGAAACTAAACAACGTCCATTTGGTGTCTTCGGTGTTGAAAATGATGTTATTGTGGAATGATATTTGTAAATGATACTGAAGGATCTGCCTAGTATTTGGAAGAACCCACACCTCCATCCAGATCTCTGAGGCTGAAACATGACTCATAGAACAACGAAATGCCTGAGTGAAGACCATTGGTTCAGGATTTTCTTTATTTGTGTGCTATGTGCATGCCAGTACACTAGGGGGTGCTACAATTAGCACAATCTAAATGATGATTATTTTGTTTGCGTTTATAAAAAAACTCGGAAATTCAGATCTCCCGCTTGGAAATGAATTTATAGCAGCATTTACTTTAGATATACAGTATCGTTATAGGCGTGTGGATAAATCTATAATCTTGTGCGCTTTTTGAGAAAGTAAATACATAATAAACTCATTTAACAGAACACATGATCTCATGGAGGTGGCCATGTTGTTTTATTTGAATTATATCTAAAAAACCACCTGAACCTGATCCTAACATTGTTAATGAAACCACTTCTCCTTTCTTAGCGTCCCCATTTCCTAACATCTACATATTGTTTTATTCAGCAGCAGAGATGTGAGATATAAAAAAAGAAGAGCATTGTTAGAGGCTGCGACTCGGCCCGGTAAACAGACATTCCACTTCCTCCGATTTGACTTTCAAATACTGAACGCTGAGCTTTAGGTACTTCTGAACGTCAAGGTTCTCTCTCTAGATGGTTACTCCTCGACAGACCCGCAGTAACCTCAGAGCGTCGACTCTCTAAAGTGTTCACGTCGACCTTGATTAAATTACGTCTGGAGAACCGAGAGACGCCGAAGGACGTTGTTTTTAAAAGGTTTCCGGAGAAAAGCAATGCCTTTAACATTTCCATATGTCACTGTCCTGTTTCGTCCTTTTGTCCTGTATGTGTTCATGTTTACTTTGTAAGTGGCAATAAAACCCTTCATGACGTCATCCTAAAGCCTCGATCACGAGCCGGAGATTACAGCAGGGTTTACTGTGATTTTATTTTATTACCAGAAATATTTTGCATCTCACACACCCACCCACACACACCCACCCACACACACACACACACACACACACACACACACACACACACACACAC
>JAAIIK010000099.1:4704336-4715697 GCA_014706435.1 Silurus glanis
ACTTTAACAACACTGACTCCAACTACAACACTGACTCCAACTACAACACTGACTCCAACTACAACTTTAACAACACTGACTCCAACTACAACACTGACTCCAACTACAACTTTAACAACACTGACTCCAACTACAACACTGACTCCAATTCCAATTTATAGCAACTACTACAAAGACTAGTAATGCAAGAACTACTTCTAATACCTCCTAAAACTACAGCTACTACGAATACTAGTTAATTAATACTATATTATGCTACAACCAATACAGCAACTAGTACCTCTGCTAACATCAACACCTACCCCATTTAACTACCAAAACTATTACAATGTTAATAATAATAACAGGGTATGTAGAGCACAGTGATGAGAGTAAAGTGATGTACCTGATCCATTGTGTATCTTTGTGATTGGATCCAAATGTGTTAAACTATGAGAGAGAGAGAGAGAGAGAGAGAGAGAGAGAGAGAGAGAGAGAGAGAGAGAGAGAGGGGGAGAGAGAGAGAGAGAGAGAGGGAGAGAGAGAGGGAGAGAGAGAGAGAGAGAGGGAGAGAGAGAGAGAGAGAGATTTAGTTTATTTCTCAATGGTACACATTTCATGAGCAGAAATCGAATCATTATAATGAGCAGTGTTTAATTACCACATGACCTTGGATTAGAACTTCCTGGAGAGGACAGATCTCCACAGGAACATCACACAAATGAGATTTGAAGTATAATGTTGTGTTTTCTGATTTAACCTCCGGAGCACATCAGTTTATTTATTTTATTCCATCCTCTATATTCCTTCACTGCGCTGGATCCTGAGCTCATTAATATTTGAATAAATCTACTTAATAAACTCTTCTGTGGATTTCAGGAAACATACGGTGCATTATTTTTCCTCTTTAATGGAAAGACCAAAGAAGAGTTTATTCCACCTGTGAATCCTCCTGTAGGTGTCCTGTTCCTCCTGACAGAGAATTCGGGGAAGTTCCACTGCAGACTCCAGGCACACTTTGCCGATGGCCTCGTGAGGAACCACGTGGATCGGAATCTCAATTCTCTCGTACCTCGGAGTGACACAGAGGAAGAGGATTTTATTCCAGAAAATTATACAGTAATATATAATATTATACAGTATTATTATTCCTCTAACTCATTGCTCATCCGCTCAGTGTATAAATAAAATAACTAAAAGATGCTTTGGATAAAGGCACCTTAATGTAAATGAGTATATACTGTGTAGGCTAAAGAGGAAAGCAAAGCTAAGGATGCTAAACAGACCATTTCCAAATAATGTTTATTTGATGTATTTATTTATGATTTTTCAGTTTATCTTACAAACTTCCAGACGTCAGAAATTGATTAATTAATTACTTTTTTTTTAATATACAATTTTAATTGATATACAAATATTTAGTGATAAACTGAAGTAGGATTTCCGCAAAAATGTATATTTTTAAATGTTTGTGACTTACTCCGAGCCTTTCTGGGCCTGAACCGACTGAAAGCATGTGTACAGAACTCGACCCGTCTGAAAGAGAACCACAAACAGTACAATGAACAAAATCTGCCATCAGAATTGATAAAAAATAAATAAAAAATACAATCTTCTATTCCGGTTGAATTTTTTTTATTGTACTCAACTTAAATCACGAGTATCGCTTCATCTACACATAGTAAAATGTTCTAAAATTAAAAAATGTAAAAAACTGTATTGTGCATCGTTACTGTATTCAAAGCTGTTACTCCACTAGGGGGCGAAAGAGAGCCAGAAATAACGCCAGCTACTGATAATGTTAAATTAATGTAATTCTTAATTATAAAGCTGGAACTCTGTCTTTAACTACATACCTTACAAAATATACATAACACTGTATCATCAAAAGTACTGGGACACCTGACTTTTCCATATACATGTGGTTCTTTTCAAAACGTACACAAAATTGGAAGCACACAATTGTATCACACGTCTTTGGATGCAGGAGCATGAAATTTTCCCTTCACTTGAACTGAGACTCAAACCTGCTCCAGCATGACAATTTTCAATGGGTTGAAGTGGAAGATCTCCTGCTATAGAGCTCTAAACCCTATTGAACACCTTTAGGATGAGTGTGAATGCTGACTGCAACCCAGACCTTCTCACCTTCTCACCTACATCACTTCCTGACTTTACTAACACACATGTAGCTGAATGAATCTCCTCAAAATCTAGTGGAACATCTTCCCAAAAGAGTGGAGCTCATTAAAACAGTAAATGGGACTAAATGTGGAGAAAGATGTTGAGAAAGCACATAATCTTATACTCAGTTGTCTACATAAAGCCGTCCCTGGACTCTGAACAGATTCGGATCGGATGAAACCGAATCTGATTCAGAATCGAATTGCTGATTTTTAATTCGTAATCGTGTTAGAGGTACGTGCAGAACCTGAGATTCAGGCCGAACCCCTCACGTGTCTTTTCCTGTTTTTCTCTTACCTTTGTGTTCTTATCTTCTATGAAGCAAGAAAAGATGAGTCCGACAAAACCCTGATCCATCATTTGGTACATGGCCTGAGTCCTTACATCTGCACACACACACAGTTAATTAAACTTTAATTATCAACTTGATTAACAAATAAAATACTTAAACCAGTGAAGTACACTCGTTATATTAGTACACTGTAAAAACTCGATTGTGTATGAAGTGTGTGATAAAAGAAGAATGCGTGTGTGTGTGTGTGTGTGTGTGTGTGAGAATATGTGTATAAGAGTGTGTGTGTGTGTGTGTGTTCTGCAGATCTCTGAAAAAACCCATGCTCCACAGACCGACGTGTGAAGGCCAGACGGTGATGTGAGGATGAGAGTGGTACCATCCCACCACCCGTACAGGACGCCCAGTCATCTCAGCCTGTCTGTGCTCCGAGGTTAAGAAATCAAACCTTATCCTTTTTATTTGGACGTCATATCCCTCACATTCTTACACTCACTGTACCTACAAATAAGATCAGAATGAATCTAATGGGTTCTGCAGGACACGTGACGTATACAGACGGGATGAACACATTTCAGGTAAATCTTTAGTCATAGTTTATATTATATATTTGGTTTTCTTGCGGCTCTTAAGAAAAGGAGAACGAAATCGGTCTCATAGCTGCATCATGAGGTTTGTGATGGACTTTTTATTGGAAACACAAACATCACTGTTTCCAAACTGGAACAAAATGAGTAATTTGGTTTGTTTCTGCAGTTCTGCCGGTAATTATTTGCTCTCGGTCTCCTGAAAGTGCCGAAAATATTCACGTTCTTAGAAATAATGTATAAATGCGCATCATAAAAGATGCGGTTATCAAGATATTTCAGGACTTTTTATAAATAACATGTACAGTAAAAAGTATCAGCAATGTGTAATTCTGATGTTTTATCAAAACACCTCAAAAAAAAAGTTTGAAATTAAGCAGAACATTTAGAGGAATAAATGATGAAGAAACTCCAGACTCGAACTCGCCACAACACACGTGACCTCATTTACACGTTGTTGTTTTTTTAAGTAGTAGAAAAGAAGGTTTTGTGTTCATGATAATTGTAATAGAAATCAATCAGTGTTTGAGTCTTTAATATCATTCTATTAATAGATCAGTGTGCTGAGAGTCACATTCGAGTCTTGTTATTATTTACTTGTTATTTATTATAGTTATAATAAAATCATAGGATACTGAAGAGGCAAAAACTTTAGTACTTTTACTCAAGTGAAAGTTTAAATGGACACTTTAATGAGTGTTTCTACTTCAACTCAAGTACATGGTTTGTGTTTTTCCTCCACCACTAAGATGTTGGACTTTGATCAGAAGGTCATGAGTTCAAATCCCAGCACTAATTGCTCAGCTGTATAACTGAGATAACTGTAAGTCGCCCTGATTAAAGGTGCCAAATACCATAAATGTAAAATGATGAAGAGTGTGTAGTGAAAGGATATCTCAGCTTCAGTGGAGGCTGCAGAAAGCTGTTCAGGAGAAATCTCCACTCGATCCTTCCTCTTGTCGGACCTCCGCAGAATAATAACCGAATGGATGTGGACAATGCGATTCGTATCCACCTGCAGAGGTGATGATCGTTATTATTATTATCATCATTATTATTGAACACACACAGATATCGACACTGATGAATGAAGGAGATCGAGACTCCATCATGCGACACATTATTCAGGAAAACAATGTCACTACTCCACCTCTCCGATGCACAGCCCCATGACTTCTTCTTTCTCTGTACTCAAGGCGTGATTCATACACACTAGAAAGGCATCTGACTCCAAATGCACCCCGATGACTGCCATTATAGAATTATAATCAATCAAATCTGACTTTTCAACTGATTTGTTTTCTTGTATACACTACTTCCGCATTTGCGTTACCGGTGTGTGTTACAATCAAAAGGTTCCGGGGACAACACAACATTGAAAGTTGAAATAAATGTCCGCGTGACTTAAAATAGAATGTGATCGAACCCAAATGAGAAAAGGAAACATTTTATTATTTTTTCAAAAAAATGGGTTTATTGTTGTGTTAGGATGGCTCTGAAATAATATTCTTATGCTCGAATAAGCCAAGCAGACCAACTCATGACATGAACACTCCTTTATTCTTTTAAGAACACTCCCTCCATTGCTCCACTAGGGGGCGGTATTTCCCCCATATCCCTACATCAGATACGTCTATGTGAGATGTAAACATTTAAACTTATATTTCCACAATACAACAAAATCTGTTATCTTCAATAAATAATTACTTATTACATAACCACATTTTGTCACATATTTCTTTTCTCTCTAGAACAATGTAAACATTGAAATCAACATTGAAACCCATTCCTTCTACTGTTTAGTTCCCCAGTCTTCACTTGACAAGCAGGCACTGTTTATGCTGCTGGACAGAGAGATGACAGAAAGAAAGAGGAGAAAAATGGGGAGTTATTTTATAGCTATAAATGAGAACGTTGCAAACTGCAGTGTGTGTAGGAAGACCATTCACTACTGTGCAACACCACCAATTTATCAAAACACATTAAAAAGAGAACTGCAAAAGAAGAGTAAATTAATATCCAGGTAGCTGTAGCAGTGAAATATAATATTTTAGTCATATCAGAACTTCAGTTAGTTGAGTTAATGCTAACTCAGCAGATTGATTATATATAGACTATATTCTGATCAGTGGCAGTCGTGCATTTGGTACCTGGGCCTTCAGTGATGACGTACCAGAATTAATTCCCCTCTTAATACCACCACTATCACATCACAATTATAGAAACTATCAATAAAATACAAAAATACAATCTAACAATGTGTGGGATTACAGAGAGAGAAACATTTCACATATGGAGTTGAAAACCATTTTACTAAAACAACAAACTCAGTTAAAAACATTATAAGGGACTCCTGTATTTAGGCTTTAGACTGGACCAGACTTAATTCTTTTCCCATTTCACCCAGGTGACTCCCCAACAGCTATGTATATTACAAGAATCCTTGCTGAAATTATTGTAAAAGACCTGCAACCTAATCTAAGTTTTAAAACATTTGTTGTTCTCTAATAATAATAATAATTTTGTGGGAATTTCATGTCTATAAATTCAATAAATCCTGATTTTTGTTTAACTTAAACACTTGTTTCTGACCGGAAATTAATACCACGTGCACCAAGCTGCGGGTAAACAAACGAGGCGTGGCTTTACTATATAGTGCACTAGGTAATGTCTAGAAGCGGTTCAAATGCGCCCTCGGTAGTGCACGTGTATAGTGATTGTAGGACTTTTTTAGTAATTGCCCTACGCTGTAGAGTTCTTCCGGCAGGTGGAGAAGGTGTTGAGGTCTCCTCGCTGATCCACGCAGATGCCGCAGAAGGATCCGTGTCAGAAGCAAGCCTGCGCCATACAGAAGTGTTTACAAGGTAAACCGCGTTACGTGTCTCAGGGGATTATATATATATATAATATTATATACGTTATATTATACATATAAATGATATATATTGTGTATTGATTATTAATATGTACATCTCTGTAATTAAATGTATATTTTTATTCATGTGTTTACTACGTTTGTTCTGTTAAAAAAAAGTTTTATCGCATTAAATCAGGTTAAACTTTGTAGTATGTCCCGAGAAAAGCCGCTTTGTTTGAGGTGTATTAATAATCAATACCCAATATATATTATGTATATGTATTATAATAATAATAACGTATATAATATTTCATGTGCATGTATTAGTCATATACTTAAATTTGAAGTAACTGCTATAAATATAGGTATTGTCCGATCTAATGGTATTTTAATTAGAAAATTCATAATGCATCTAATATTATCATTATGATATTATTAGTTATTGTGTCGTATAGTTTTATATCTGTACTTTTGAGTGTCATCAACAGCTGGAACCAAATTCCTTGTGTGTCAACACACTTCTCCAATAAACCTGATTCTGATGTGTCATATCCTAGTTTATTAATATTTAATATATTTGATATGAAATGTTTAATACTTATTTTGTACATACGGGCTAGTGTATAATTATTTATTTCATGTGTGAATTGAACATTTATGTACAGTATATAGATTGGTATAAAATGTGACTGTAGGAGAGCATGCGAAAGAGCAGATAATAAAAACCAAATTCAATATAATTATGGAATATCTGTACAAAATAAACATTTCACGCTTCTTTTAATATTCTCTATTCAGCGTTCATGTTTTTTACTGGAGGAAAACGATTAACACGTAATTAAACGCGTTGCGTTCGTATTCTGGACTCGTGCTGCTCTGTACATGGTATTCTTTATGACGCGGTCTTATTGCGTTAAGCATTTTAAATGGTCTCTTTTCTCTCTTTGAAAGCCAACAGATACATTGAAAGCCGGTGTGAAGACGTGATCCGGGCCATGAGAAGATGTTGTGAACTTCATGCAGGAGAAAACTCTGTGTGCTGCTCTGGATTTAAACACGATCACAAAACCACAGAGGAGAAAGCAGACCAAACTAAATGATGTGCTCTATACCAGAAATGAATAGATATTTATTTTACCAGACACCATAACTCCAAAAGTATGTGCACCCATGATGATCACACCATAATGTGGTCCTTCTCCAAACTGGTTAACTTCTTTCCCTAAAGAGAACATTATAGTGTTCCAGCACAAAGCGAGTTTTAGGAGGTTGGACTGGAAGAAATCTGGTGTCCTGCACAGAACCCTAACCTCCTGAACCTCCATGAAGATCCTGACATCGGTGTCTGATCTCACTAATGCTCTACTCTAGTGGAAAGACTGCGTGTTGAAACGTATTCCAAAAACAGAATAAATCTGGAATGAGACGTTCAACAGGAACATGACTGATCAGGGGTGCACATACTTTTAGCCGTATCGTGTGTAAACAGTGACGTGTGGAGTTTTGATTGCTCCAAAGAACCATCTTTGTATTGTTCTAAAAAAAAAATGGGCTTTGATGCTGATTAAAGGAAATTCAAAGACAAACAGCTGTTGTTGAACATCAACTATTTATTTATGGATATGAAAATAAGGAGATTTTTAATCTCTTTAAGGGAATAATCCCTAAACACTTTAAATCTGTAACGTTCATGGGTTTTTCGCACAGTGCTTAAATTCTGCTTCTCGCATGCAGATAAGTCTTTGGATAAACATGTTTTGAATATCTAAGATGATCTTCCATATCATGAAATATAATTCAAGGGAAAAATACAAAACAAAAAGGCATCAAATCAGTGCAAATATTTAAACGCTGGCAGGTCGAGTGATGAAGAAAATATAAACACCTACAATATATAAATAAACCATTAAAGAAAAGAAAGTGTTCTGTTTTTAGTCTCAGCACGATGCTGATGTTCATCGTAGTTTTGTGTGAGCGGCTAAAATGGACGAGAAAATCATTACGAGGCCAGACCGAGCAGGAACCCTCCCACGAAGCCTCCCGAGAGGACGATGTTCTTCTTCACGAACGTCTGCACCTTTACGAGAGAGAGAGAGGAACGACTGAAAATTAATGAATTAAATAGAGAGGAACGATAGAAAATTATTAATTAAAAAGGAACGAATAAATAATTTAACAAAAAAAGACAAATAGAAAAAAAAAATTTGACCAAAATAAATAAAAATGCAAGTAAAAATATAAAATACAGTTAAAGACAAAAAACTATTAATAAAATAAATAAAAAAATAAAATAGAAAACAACCAAATGAGTGAAAAATAAATGCAAAAAAATGAATGAAATTTTTAATAGAACAGTTAAATAGACAGAAATAATAAATGAAATAATTTAATAAAAAAAAAAAATTAATAAAAAAAAGAGTAAGCTAATGAAATAGAAAATAAATAAAAAAAATGTTTTAAAACAATCAGTACATTAATTAAGTAAAGCAACTAAAATTGACAACAAATAATACAAATACTATACAATACTGATAAATAATCTGCTTTTAATTCTTTTTTTGTGTGTTTTTCTAAAATGCTCAGCAAAAGATTCTTTTCCCGCTCAAGATAAGAAGTCTGTGTCGCCTGGTACGAGCGAGCGAGCAAACGATGACCATCGGCTACCTCTTCCACTTTCGTCTTCACTTCTTTACTCTGCCTCTCAGTGTTCAGCTTCAGCTGCTTCTTGGCCTTGTTCACGTCGTGCTCCACTCGCTTCCAGTCCACTGTAATGTACCCGGTGTGATTAGCAATCTGGAGAAAAAAAAAGTTCTGAGATTAGACCTGTAGCATTACACAGGATCAGATGATTATCTCAGGGGCTTAGTCAGGATCAGTGATGACCAGGAGATGATGTGGGCTGATGGAAATGAACCTGGCCTCATCAGACCACTGCAACCCTATAACATTTTTTTTCTGGATCTATCTATCTATCAATCTGTCCATCCATCCATCCTTATCTGTCAGTGTTAGACAGTTTCTAAATCCGGAGATCAAGAAATCAGAAACTTCAACTGTGTGATCGGTTTCAATCCCTGCTGATCCGAGGGACTGGGATATCTCCATGGTTACCGCATCATGCTTTAGATTTAACAATTGGACATATGGGAATGTTAATTGGTTTAAAGCTAAAAAGAAGCGCTGCTGGGGGCGGCCATTTTTATTCACTGCCCCTCCCTGATCTCAATGTTATCATTCCCTCCACTCTTCTGGGAAGATTATGTGGAGATTCATTCAGCTTTTACAGATGCTTCATGCTATATAAATATGATGCGTGTGCACCTAGAACTTGATATCGAGTTACCTGAAGCAACAAGAAGCCTCCTCCTACAGCCGACGCTGCAACCTTTCCGACTTTCTGAAACAGGTATCCTGCACACCTGAAACACGGAGACGTGGATTTAATGCAGTGATGTAATCATAATAAATATAACTGTGGCACTGTGAAGATGCCTGGTCCTTCACTACAGATTGTATTACTCACCACCCGGTCACTCCACCGATAGCCAGCTGCGTTGCGACCGAGTATTTCTCGGCAGCTGGGCCCGAGTTATTCCCGAACATTTTGTTCCACCATCTTTGCTTCTTGACCTGTTCGGCCAAGTCGAGAACATCAAAGGTCTCGGGCTCTGTTTAAAACCGAGAACATATTCAGCATCAACAGATTCATTAATTTCATAACAAATAGTCTGAGGTATGTGTATATAAACTTCAAGAATCCATTCACATTTAAAGAATTTATTGGAGGAAATATTTCCTCGCTGTCGTACTGAGGTACACAAACTACTGAGAAACTAATACAATCCGAACAGGGCTAAAAGAAACAAAGAACAGACCCATTTTTTCAAAAAAGCGATAGAAAACTTGTGTTAATGTTTACATGTATACCTTTATTTATCTATCTTTCCAACTGTATTCTTCTACATTTAAATCTTATTTTAAAAGATTTACACCCTTTCTCCCTGCTCATGTTTGATGATGTGCTCTATGATCTGGAGTTTAGAGTTGTGACCTCAGAAGACCTTGAACATGAGAAAGCGAGCGATGAGTCGTTCACAATTGAGTCGACTCTTCGAGTCACTTCTAATTTTAAGAGCCGACTCTTGTACTTAAGACGTTTAAGTTTATTAATAGCTCTCTTTAATCCATTTTAAGTGTAATATAAAGGATGGACATTTAATATTGGAAATACTGAATGCTGTAAATGTTTAATGACATGTCATTTGAGTTAACTTATTTACATAGCTGCAATTAAATGGTATGTAAAAAGGCTTTTCTGTATAATCAGAAGGTATAGTAAGGATTGCAAATAACCATAATTAGGCAAATAACTAGAAAAAAGATTCTCGTTTAAAAGAAGAATCAGAAATGAGCCGTTTGGGAGTCGGCTCCTGTTTGTGAGAAGAGTCGAATGATTTGACTCACTAAAGGATATCGGAATTCCCATCACAAATCTGACTTACATATGTTTCCGTGTTATTATTATGATATTATTTTGTAGTTTTCTAGAAAACTATACTTAGATAATTTTACGATTATTATTATTATTATTATTATAAAAATCGGTAACCGCGCATGCGCAGAACGATTTTCCAGCGCATTAGTTATCCTTTCCATCAGAATTTGTCATTAAACCCGTGTCGGTGTATAAAGACTCACTGTGAGACACTGCTGCCCTGTTTTTTGTCTGTTTGTTTTGTGTCATCGTTTCGTTATTCATTCAGACAGGATTTTCCCTCGAACCCTGCGTCATTTCAGCTCTTTGTTTTCGGTCCCCAAAGTTCACAAAATGGTTTAGAAAATTCTGAAACCTCCCTGGATAATTCTGGAACATTCTCTCTTTCAACCAATACAAATTAATAATTACCTATTTCCTTTAAAAAATATATGGATAAATAAAAACGCTTCTCCTTGCAAGTCATTTGGTCCTTTCAGTTTACTAGCGTACATCTTGCTAACTGACTAGCATCAAGCCTGTTTATTTACCCTGAAAAACAATTCAAAAAGAGTAACACCGGATAACGGAATGCTGCTTAAACGTTCAGCTTTATATTAATTCTTTTTTTATTAAACACTTTTCTTTAAAAAACACACACACACACCGGCAACATAATCCGTACCTTTCTTCTGCCCTGCCATTTTGTTTGTGTTTCTTACCCGGACGTTTATACAGGGCACACCCTTGCAATCACGTGACCGACACAACACCTAATTTAAAAAGTGTTTAAACTCATAAATGTGTTTAACTTTTATAAATGAATATCACTTACGAATGTTTGATGACTTTTATCAATAAATATGATTGTTACCTGAAACTTGTAAAAAGGTCTGGTTTTTATTTTTATTGCGTAATTATTCATATAATTAAAATTTTATTAATAATAATAATAATAATAATAATAATTATTATTATTATTATTATT
>JAAIIK010000099.1:4761899-4812163 GCA_014706435.1 Silurus glanis
GTGTGTGTGTGTGTGTGTGTGTGTGTGTGTGTGTGTGTGTGTGTGTGTATATATTGCACAAAAAAACTAATATATTAGAGTAAGCTTATTATTCGTCATTACACCTGCACCTTCTCTCTCTTCAGTAATAAGTAACATTTTGAATGCTGTGTGAATGTGTGTGTGCAGTGTAAGAGAAATAAAACACACCTCAGTTAAATAATAATAAAAATAATAATAATAATAATAATAAAAGGAAGTGTGTACCTGGTAAGGGTGTACTCCCTGAGTCCTGAGTGCAGGTTCATGGCAGAAAATGTACCTATACAACCTCTCAACCGCTTGTCCCGGCCGATTTTCCAAGTGACAAACAGTGGGCTATGGAGGAGAACAGCGAGAAAAACAATTAACCCATAACACACACACACACACACACACACATCTACAGTGTAAAAATAAACCAGATGCTACGATAAATGTTTGCTCCAGCATCAGTCTCTGCCTCTCCCCCCTCCCACATCCCCCACCATCTCCCTCCCTCCCTCCCTCTCTCCCCCTCCCTCCCTCCCTCCCTCTTTACCTCTCTCTCTCTCTCTCTCTCTCTTTACCCCCCCTCCCTCTTTCCATAGAGCACTGAAACTGGAGACTCCTTCCCCAAACATTAAACATCTCTGAACGAGGGGAAAAAAAATAAATAAATAAATAAAAAATAAATAAATAAAAAAAAAACACACATTAACACACTTTACTTTTATAACAAATTTCATGTACGTCTTTAAAAAATTTGGTGTGTGTGTAAATGGGCTGTTGCAATAGAAATGATGACTCATCAGAACAAACACTGACATAAATCGAAAATAAAAGACCCGTGTGAAAGAGCTGCTCTGGAAGGTTAGTAATGATTTGACTACGTTTTTATTACTGATGATTCAGCATTACGAAAAACACTAATATATATATATATATATATATAAAAAAAATAAATAAAAAAGCGCGAGTGGCGTTCGGTCCCCCAGCGTGTTACGGAGATGTGGATACAGCTGACTACATGAGTTTTAAGCATGAACGATCAAACAGAGCAGAAATCTGTTTCAGTAGCAGGGACAGGCCTGACTGAGGAGAACAGTGTGTTCTTACCAAGGAGACACACACACACACACACACACAAAATACCTGAGCAGACCAAAAGACTTTCTCTTCTGACTTTAAAGTCACATTTCCACCATTGCAGGTGTAAAGAGAGTAAAGGAGTTCATACCCACTAGTGTGGTCAGGAGCTGCTTACTAGGCAGAGACGATCACAAAAAGGTTTAAAGGCTCAAAGCAGATTCTCATCACCACCAGTAACATTATTTATAAGAAGTTTAGATGTGTTCCTTTGCTCTTTTTTAATTTAATTTAGAAAATTTCTATAAAATTACACCACTAATAAAGAGCTGGCTGACAGATTTGAAGGCAGGTGAGATGAAGAGGGGGGGGGGGGGGGTTTCCATGTTGCATCAATTAAACAATTAAAGAAAATTATGCAACTGTCAATCATTTGAAGTTTTTATATTGATTAGATCATTGAGTGTTTTACTGTATACATCAACAGTTGTTATTAGTGTTATTAGTAGCTTCTGTCTTCACTCTCTTCCTGTCCTCTATACATATTTAAAATCAAACACTGGCGGAGCAAAATACAAGAAAAGATGTAATGTTACAGCGTGAATTTCAAAGGAATTTAACACAAATTTCGTCTAGCCGACAGACGTCTGAGTATCCTGCAATCTTTACACCGGGATGCGGAACAGACCGAGCGCAAGAAATGATTAAAAACACAAACTAGAGGCAGTCTGATTCCGTTTATTGAACAGCCAATAGGGTAGCGATACACTAAGCCTCGCCCATTCCAAGCAAAGCCTAATACGGAGGATGGCGGTTATACCCAGATGTATTGATGAACACGACGGGAAATTATGCTGTGATTAGAGGTCAGTCGATTAATCAGTGCCGATAGTTGATCACTGGATCTATTCGCTATCTGCAAAAATCTATACTGATTGTGGACCGGAAGCCGGAAAAACTATCAGAGAGTGGCCTCTAGAAGCACATAATGATCCAGATTTACTGGAAGGAAAAAAACATGGTTCTGTACTGAGATGATTAGAGATAAACTCCAGCAGCTGTGCAGTGACCGACGCTGACTCAGAGCACTCAGAATTTCATCAGGCTTTTGCTTTGACCTCTAAATCCCGGGACAGAGGAACACATCACGTGGATCAAGAGATTAACAGGCACGATCACGCTCATCTCTCATCTGTAAATCCGAGAGATGACACACAACGTCCAGGGGGGAAAAAAAAACCCTGTTTATTGACATGTCTCATGGAGAATCACTTCTGGGAATCATCCTGGTGAATTTGGGTTTCAGATTTTTTCCACTCTCTAAAAAATATATTTAGCTTTCAAACCAGGATCAGGGATTGGCAGATCAGGAATGACATCATCGCTTAGATGATATAAAATAGAGATGTTTAAAGACTTGGCAACTGGCGCATCGCTTTCACACAACACCCGCCCTTCATGCTAACTTTATGCTAGAGCTGAAATAAAGAACTACAGCAGGGGGCAGATGTTTCTCTGATAAACCCCACAGATATGGAACAACCTTCAGGACTCAGACACAGTCTCAGTGTTCAAGTCGAGGCTGGGTCGTCTCTTATCCCAGAGATCCTCATGTCTGTACCAGGTACCAGTGACCACTGTTCCTGCTCCACTCCTCGGATTTTCCCACTTCATCCTGGTCTGCCTCTGGATGATGTTCTCTTCGACTGGAGGCGACTCTGTGCAGCTGGAGATGTTTCTCATCAATGCCTTGGGTGATTCCATGAAATTCTGGAGTAAGAACAGGAGCTTTGAGGATGGATTTGGACTGTAGTTAATATCAACAGTCTGCTACACTGACTCAGGACTACAGTTTGCTCTGATCTCCATCACTGCACCTCAACATCGTTTATCTGTAATAAATGGACATTCGGTGGAACCCAGATGAGGATGAGGTTCCCTCTTGAGTCTGGTTCCTCTCAAGGTTTCTTCCTTCTGCATCTCAGGGAATTTTTCCTTCACCACAGTCTCCACCGACTTGTTCATCAGAGACAAACTTACACTTATAAAGAACATCTTCACCTTTATCTCCACATTATCTGTGTAAAGCTGCTCTGAGACAATGTTCATTATTAAAAGCTCAATACAAATAAACATGAATTGAATTGATAACACACTCGATCTCAGAAAGAAACTTGGTGTGATGTCAAAAGGATCGAGAAGAAAAACAGATCCATGGCTGTTGAAGCTCCAGCTCTTCACTTGGAGCTCGTAGATTATAAATAGAGCACTAATTCAAGAAATCCCTCTGCATCTAAACCAAGACGTGATCAAATGACCTGCTCTCGGCCAATGGCTCTGTGCTTCCTGTCTCCTGTTTAAGGAGTGTGTGTGTGTGTGTGTGTGTGTGTGTGTGTGTGTGTGTGTGTGAGAGAACGAGCTGAGACGAGACAAAGAGCTCACGAAGGCCATTTTTGTTCCTTTATGAACACACTGTAAAGCAGAAAGTAAACAAGTTCCTCATAAACATATTTATATTTCTACGATCTGAAATTTGTGCGTAAACACTCGTCTGAACGACCGCCTTCCCTCAGATTCACTTCCAGTTCATACTCATGCGGGAGAACAGAAAAACTCCGAAACACGCGTTCTAAAGGTTTCACATTTTACCACATTCCAAAGGTTCATCTGGCTGACCTGAGAACTCGTATCATGTGTTCACAGACACGTGACCAAAGATCAATACCATCACGGTGAAAATCCAAGATGGAGGCAGGAGGCGAATCATAACGGATCGTTTAATACAACAGAGAGCGGTGTGTGACGTCATATCTGTATCTGCAGCAGGTTTAAACCTGAGCGTTTAGTGCAAATCTGCAGAAACGTGTGCGTATCCAGCTCGATAAGCGGAAGTGTGTGTTTTCGTGGTTAGATGTGTGAGAACAGGGGTGATGTAAACACTCTGAATCGCTGACTGAAGCACTTTGTTTTCTTTCACTTCAGAACAATAAAACAGCTTCATGACTGCAGACTCCATCATCTCCTCTTCATCTGGGGTTCATTCAGAGCCATGAAAGTGTCCTCTAGCACACAGAGCAGGCTGAATAGTGACCTGCACATACAGAGAGCGTTTCAACACGCAGACAGAATGATAACAACAGCTCGGAGAAATAAAAATATTTATAAATCATCCGAATATCCAATCTAGGGTTAAAGCGATACAACAAGAAATATCATATTGCGATACTTTGATGGAACATAATATCCGTAATGATACACACTCACTTTATAGTGATAAGATCAAAAGAATAATAAATTCTAATATTCGAAATATAAACCGTAATATCGTTTATGTGTATATATAATGTTTACACCAAAATATATTCAAGATAAAAATCACCTTAATAAAAACCTAAACCGCCGCATTATACCTTTTTAAACGATCAATTAAACCATTTATAAATACAATTACAAATAAATAAATAAAGGTGCAGAATTTTATGTACTGTGTAAAGCCGGTCAATTTATTCTATAAAAAAAAACTATTTTCTACGACTGTGAAAAAAAACAAACATTTTTCCCATCTGAAGCAGCAGTTCATCACCGAATAAATCATCAAGTGTTAATTGGCAACGAAAGAAGGATACGACTGATTAAAAAGCCAGACGGATTTTTTTAACGTTTAATATAGAAAAGTAATGAAGTCTCTTTTTTTTTTTTTTTTTTACGATTATGTAGAATGTCTTTAAAGACCCCAGAACGTGTTCCAGCATGACGATGCCCCTGTGCACAAAGCCAGCACCATGAAGATCTGCTTTACATGGGGATGGATGATGTGGAAGATCTCCTGCTATAGAGCTCTAAACCTCCTCACCTTCATCAGTACCAGACTTTACTAATGCCTTTGAGTTTCCACAAGCTGCAGGGGAACATCTCCCCAGAAGAGTGGAGCTCGTTGGAAGAGCAAGTGTGGATTAATGTGGACTGGAATGTCCAAAAAACACAGTAATCTTATGCTGGGGTGTCCACAAACTTTTGGTTATATTGTGTATAGCTTACTAATGCAATCCCACACACACACACACACACACACACACACACACACACACAGCGACAGTGTGTAAAATAAACAAACTGGCGTTTGGGTATGAAACAGCTGGGATTCGCTCACACATTTATTAAATAATTAAAAATATATAAATAATGATTCATGTCGCATCTCAAAAAGGAAAAAAAAAAAAAACATTTTAATGACTTCATGATTAAAAAAACTACAACTTCCAAGAGAATCCCAGTCTACAGAAGTTGTTTAAAGTCTAGGCTCCGCCCACACCTGTTTATTACCTGTATAAATACTTATTAATGAACGAGCAACTCCACGTTACCGATTTAATATCGCGTGAAAAAAAAAAAACACACGGTGTACAGCGCCGGTGCATTTATCGTCCTCACACGTGAACAAAACGTTTTTTTGTTCCTACACATGCTCGCTGCGTTTATGAAAGGTCACGTGTTTCATTTTTAATGTTGGTCATTAAATTCATAAATATATAAAAAAAGTAAAGAAACAAGCAAAAAAAAAGGAAAAAAGTTAATTAAATAAAACTAAAATATTTTTTATAAGATATATAATATAATAGCAAAGTATCAAAATAAAATACAAGCACAAATAAACAAGCATAAACAAGTAAATATAGATTATAAATACAAGACAATTTAAAATTAAGTAAATAAATAAATAAAGGAAAAAAAACTAAAAAAAAGTTTAATAAATAAACAAATAAATAAATAATTGCTCTGATTAATTACAAGAGTTTAAACAGAAAAAAATTATTTAAAACAAAATGAGAAAATCAGAAATAAATTTGGTTTTGCGTGATGAACGTGACAGGATGGAGTTTATCTCGATGATCAGCTATTATCTGAGTAACTGAACTGATGTGCAGAAGATTTCATGTCTAATTTCACATAACTTTTTTTAAGCAACAAATGAGAAATTAAATATACAGAAAAGTTCAGTTTAAAAAAAGCTTTTAAAAGTAACACTTTGTATCTCTCAGTAAAGGTCAGGTGTGTTACATGTGTACAGCTGTTCAGTCAAACATCTGTATCAGGTTCAATAAATGAGTGTTTTCACTGAACTGAAAAGTTTTCACTTATTTCTCTCTTAATATGATCAAATCATAAATGAGCAGAACTGCAGCCACTTTGACTGTAATACAGTTTGGTGTAATGCAGCATTTACTTGAGCAAGTTTGTTTTTTTGGCTGTTGACAGGAAAAAGTCTGTCGGTCTCTAAAACACCTGTAATATCAGTGATCTCAAATCAGAGACGTGAACATGCTCCTCCTTTTTCCCAAATCTCCCCCCCCCCCTTTTTTTTTTGCCTCCGCTCATCTATAAAACATGACCAGAGATGCCCAGACTAGTGCTAAAGTTAACGTCCCCATGGAGACTTTCTTACAGGCTTTTTTTAAAGTGTTGACTGACCAAGCAAATAACAGAAATAAATAAATACTAAATTTGCCACATATTAAAACACAGTTTTTTTTCTCCATGCAACAAACAAAAATGGCATTTTTAAACGGAACAATTTAAACAAATCTGTGGCGTAAGACGGTTTATTCTGCAATTGAGGAGTTGTGGTATTGTATGAGGAAGTCTGGTGTGTCAGAAGTATGTGAGGGTGGTGCAGGACATGTATGAGGACAGTGTGACAGCAGTGAAGTGTGCAGTAGGAACGACAGACTGGTTCAAGGTGGAGGTGGAACTGCATCAAGGATCGACTCTGAGCCCTTTCCTGTTTGCAGTGGTGATGGACAAGTTGAAGGACGAGGTCAGACAGGGATCTCCATGGACTATGATGTTTGTGGATTAGTGATTAGAGATAGAAGAGTATCTGTGAGAGTGAAAGGGAAAGTTTATAGGACTGTGGTGAGACCTGAGATGTTGTATGGATTAGAGACAGTGGCATTGAGTAAAAGACAGGAGGTGGAGCTGGAGGTAACAAAGCTGAAGATGTTGAGATGTTCATTGGGATTGACGACAATTGACAGGATTAGAAACGAGTTTATTAGTGGGACGGGACATGGGGTATATCAGTAGGAGAATGCTGAGGATGGAGCCACCAGGAAGGAGGAAAAGAGGAAGCCCAAGGAGGAGGTTTATGGATGTGGTGAGGGAAGACATGCAGGTAGTTGGTTTGAACGAGGCAGATGTAGAGGACAGGGTGGTATGGAGACGGATGATCCACTGTGAAGACCCCTAATGGGAGAAGCCGAAAGAAAAAGAATAAATAATACACTACGTGTCTGTTTCCATGGTAACAATAGCGTTGTCATGGAGACTTGTACACCAGACGCTTAATGGAAAGACTCGTAATACGCGCGTGACGTGACCGTTAACAGCAGCGACCCCCAACCCTTTTTTGCAACACGTGTTTTCCACACAAGACGATTTTTCCACCGACTGGGGATTGTGGGTAACGTATATATCATATGATTAATAATATAATCCAATTATTACATTTACATTACAATTATTACATATATAATGAATATAATAGGGGAGTGGTGGCTCCAGCGGTTAAGGCGCTGGGTTGCCGATCGGAAGGTCGGGGGTTCAAGCCCCGGTATCGCCAAGCTGCCACTCTTGGGCCCTTGAGCAAGGCCCTTAACCCTCTATGCTCCGGGGGTCCCTTACGAGGGAAATATCAAGGTCCGTGACGTCGGAGTGACGTGGGGCCGCCTTCCAGTGGGCTCACCACCTGCAGGAGGGACCGTAAGGGACGGTGCTGTGAGGATTGGGCAGCAGTCGAAGGCGGGGGCCTGCTTAGACTGCTGCCCCCGCGACCCGAATTACGGATAAGCGGGAGAAAATGAATGAATGAATGAACATATATAATGAAACACAACTCAACTCAGCATAATGCACAGTGGAAGCTTCATTTATTGACTAAGACTGAAACGGGTGCAGGAAATTGACACGTGGAAATTATCTTGTTTTTTTATAAAATACCCCGCAGACCACAAACGTCAATTAAAAAGGAAATACAATAAATCAATTCACGTATCAGTACCAAATGATCCAGGACCCAGTACCAAACGGTCCACAAACAGGTAAAAAAGGATCTGCAGTCTGGTACCAAATGATCCACGGCTCGATATCTAGTTATCCACAAGCTGGTACCAAATGATCTGCAGCAAAGTATCAAATAGTCCACACCCTGGTACCAGCTTGTGGCCCTGTGGTTGGGGACCCCTTATTAACAGCACTAACAGCAGCATGAATAAACGTTGTTGTGGTATACACAATGTCATGGTAACATTATTTTATATATATATTTTTATAATTGTACTTTCCCAGATTGTGGGTTCCGTATAAACACTTTGGCTATAATAAAGCATTTTTTCTGATCAAAGTTCTGATATAATATAATTACAACCCAGGCTGGAAGCAGGTGATCTGATGCTAAAACCAACATATCGTCAATAACCGTGAATGTGGTATCGTACGAACGATTGAGAAACCCGATACGATATTTTACACCAAAAAGCACTGACTTACGATATTCAGCATAAAACAGAACAAAAGTCTTTACTTTTAAAAAGAGAACTAAAAAAGGCAGATGAAATAGTGATTACATGCGAGAAAGAAAGAAAGAAAGAAAGAAAGGCTAAGCTAATAATTCGGGTCAAAGCAAGTTCACGCTAAAACATGAACTACATTAAATGTGTTTTGTTGTTTTTTTTTTTATTGTTGTTAATTTTAACATTTAATTCAATAAACAGTAAATTTCCAGCCTGAAATCTCGACTTTACACTTCATCTTTCTTTTATTAAAAAAACCCAAATCCCCTCAACAACTCGGGCTTTGTTAGCGGTTTAGCACACGGATGCTAACTAGCCGAGCTAGCCGAGCTAGCCAAGCTAGCCGTGTGGCTAAATCATGACTTCCGATTAAAAAAAAAAGATCAATAAACGATAAAAAACATGTAATAAAGGCAATAAATGTGAGTTAAATTATTAATATATCCACCAAAAACCCATAATTGCATTTATTTCGCGAAACCATAATGTTAAATAAAAATCCAACTAGCAGTCATTAAAAAAGGGTTGAACATAAATAAAAAAACATTTAGAAATTAAACTCGAAATAATTCAGTGCCCCTATCATTTATTTAATTCACAATTAAATCTATCAAAAGATAAAATAATGTACAATATATAAATCAGTTAGTAAATCAATAGAAAGCGCTCGGTTAAAGATAATAAACAGATTAAACATTTATATTAATAATACAAAACAAATATGCGGTAAGAAATGTGTACAAATTAAATGTTATATTAGAAGAGTTCGTGTTTAAAAGTGATTAAAGATCTAAATAGATGTTGGTGTAAACAGGGAAAAGACTCGCATGTAGAGGAGAGAAGAAAGAAAAGAACCGTGTGTGTGTGTGTGTGAGAAGTAGAGTAGTGTTTATTTTACACACTTACACACTTACACACTTACACACACACACACACACACACACACACACACACACACACAAAGTAAAAGTTTATCCTGATGTTGGATTATAAGGTAAACCCGAGTGTGTGTGAGTGTAAGAGGAAGAGGATCATTAGTTGTGGGATTTGAAGAGGGAAAAAAAGAACAAAAAGGAGAAATTGAATGAAATTACTATCAACATTATACATAAATATTATAAAGATTTTCTTACTAGGGGTCGTTTGTAAACCTGGGTGTTCGGGGAGGCTGGTATCCGTAAAGATGGCAATAAAGCACGTCGAAACAGAAGCAACACATCTCCGCCGAGACCACCATCTTCCGGCCCGAGCCCGAGCCCGGACTGAGGTTCGGGGAGAGGCCGGTGTTGGAGTTGTAGCCTCCCGTAGTCGGCGACAGAGCGGTGTTTGTGTTGTTGCTGCATCCGCTGCTGCCACCACCACCGCCACTGCTGCTCCCGCTACCACCTCCAATATTATTACAACTACTACCACCACCACCGCCGCCGCAGCTCCCGCTGCCCCCCGGACCCCCGAGGCCGTTCACTCGGCTCACACTACCGGCCACCACCGTCGACGTCGAAGACCCAATCCCCAAGTCCGATCCGCAGTGCCCGGTCCCGGCTGCCCCACCGCCCGCCCCGCCGGGACCCCCTGCTCCTGGGGATCCCGACAACTTCTGCTTCTTCACCCCGCAGCAGCCGGCCGCCATCTTCGAACAATCTGCACCGACACACCGCTTCCGACCCATCGCCGTCACGGCGGGAAGGGCGGGGCCAAACGCCGACCACGCGTAGAAGTCCCAATGCGTCACGACGTACGACGCACGACGCTCCACCTTCACCGCTTTTTTCCCCCTTTTTTTATTACGAGTTATTGATTGATTAATTAATTGATCGATCGATTGATTAATTTATTTTCTTCCTTTTTCCTCCTTCCTCTCCTTTTATATATATATTTAATATATATATATATATCTATTTGTTTTTCTCCCTCCGGGTCGTACTCGACCACTCTTCTTACGTAAAACAAAAAAAAATAAAAATAAAAATAGGGAGGGGGTGAGGGAGGGAAAGGATTTCCGACTGACTCTGCAATGTCACCCGGTGTGTGTTAAAGATAGAAAGAATCCCAGCGAGCGAATAAGGAGGAGGAGGAGGAGAAAACACACGGGAACGGAGAGAACGTAGGCTACGCTAGGGCCTTACGCAGAGTTCGCAGAAGGGCCGCTCCAGCTGTGTCCCGACGATCCGATCCGCTCAGTCGGATAAATGAGGAGGAGGAGGAGGAGGAAGAAGGGGTGGGTGATGGGGTGTGTGTGGGGTGGGGGGGGGAGTCGTCGCCGGGTTGGGTTTGTTTAATACCTCCTTCGGATGCCAGGTTCATCGGTTCATCATTTTTTTCTATCAGTTCATCAGGCCCAGGCGCGTCCCGTTCAAAGAATCTGTTATAATAATTATAAAGATAAGACGTGCGCGCGCAAGGCGGATGCTGGAGCACCGCAGACAGACACCGAACCGCACTGCACCGTCTACGCGCTGTGTGCGGGAATCCGGAGGCTCGTACACGCAGGTTCCATACGACTCCCCTCCTGTCTGTCTGTCTGTCTGTCTGTCTGTCACCGCCCGAGACCAGACCCAGACCGAACAGACAGGAACCGCGTCCTGTCAGTTGTTTAGTCGCTGCCGGTTCCGATCAGAAACAGACGAGTCAGCTGAGCTCGAGGCGCGAGGACCGAGAAGCGACGCAGTTGCAGTTTCTCTCTCTCTCTCTCTCTCTCTCTCTCTCGGCGTCACACAATCCTCCGAGTCATCTCTCAGCTCGTCAGTGACCCGACCCGGTTCTGGTCCCGCTCCTCCGTTTTGTTTCCACCCACCTCGCAGCTCAAACCGAGCTCAGAAGTTTTCCCCCGGTGAGCCGGATCTCTGTCCCCCTTCTATCAGGACGCATTTTCCCCTCCAATGTGCACGACATGGACACAAACCAAGCCGTCCATTACCCGCGGTCCAGTCCCGGGCTGTGCTCAGTATTCCATACAAAAACAGCTGCGGGTTTCTGCTGTTGTATTGTTGTGTTGTATTTTGGAGGATCCAGGTTTCCTTGTGTGAATCCTGCAGCACACTCAGCACTACAGCGCTGCTGCTCCCACCGCCATCCAGCGCGCAGTTTACGGCCGATCCGTACGCAGCCTGCGCAGGATCTCAACCGCGGCTACGGGGGAAGAAGAGCGGCGGTGCGCGGGCGGGGCTCTGATCGGAGGCGGGGCTTCCGGGAGAGGGGGCGTGGCGGGGGGGGGGTGTCAAAACAGCGAGTCAGCAGGTGGAATAAGTATAAAAATGGGGATAAGAAATAAAAAAATATAATAGATATTGACAGTAGTACAGATTTAAAGTGTGATTGTCTCTAAAGGTTTATGTGCTGATGAACCCAAACACCAAAGGTGTGTAAGCACCTGTCTGTTCTTCTACCTTTCTTCCTCCTCCTCCTCCATCGTCTTCTTCCGACCAGGGTTTCTGCGTCCTGTGGCCGTTGTGTAGTTTTGCACACTGATTGGAAAAGTCTAAGTTTTAAGCTTTGAGTTATTGTAATGTTTATTATAATTATAATGTTTGTTCACAAAAAAAAAAAATAAACGATTTAAAGGATTCTCTGGTAAGTAAAAAAAAGGAAAGAAAGGTGTATTACACGCGTCACGTGTACGTTACAGCACAGTGAAACTCTTTCTTTGCATATCCCAATGATGTTAGGAAGCTGTGAGGAAGCTCAGAGTGTAGGGTCAGCCATGATCCAGCACCCCTGGAGCACTGAGGTTTAGGGGCCTTGCTAAGGGGCCCCAATAGTAGCAGCTTGGCGATACCGGGGCTTGAACTCTGGACGTGAAACAGGACGTGAGGCTGCATTTCAGCAACGATTTTACCCCCTGACCCAAAACTCAATAGGCTTCTTCAGGATGTATGAAACAAATCTACTGTCGGCGCCACCTACTGGCCAAAAACACTTTTTAAACCTTCACTTCATAATGCTCCACATTTAGTTTAACCTTCATCACATCATTTTGACACCCTGCTGCCCAGATTTACTCATTTAGACCTTTTCTCCTACACACAAGAGAATTTCACAACTGATCATAACACTACAAAAATCTGAATCCCTTAGTGTGTGGTTTCAGCTCTGATTTCATGCGATAATCAGGCAGCAGTTGTGTGGGAATGTTCACACACAAGCGCAAGTGTGAAATATGTAATAAATACAGTCATTAATTAGGTATTTTTTAAATGTCTCGATGATGAGAATGCTGCTGAGACCCTGGTGTGGTTTCTCATGTAACAACACGTAGGCTAATGCTATAGGTTGGTATTTTTCCAGCTGTGAAATCTTGGCTAATCTAAAACCTTACATATAAGAGCAAGATGTAGCATGATCTCAGACCCAATATCTTACAGTACCAGTCAAGTGTGTACACACCTTCTCCTTTAGTGGTATTCTGTCATAATTTCCAACATTGCACTTTAATACTAAACAATTCAAACTAAGAAAGAACATTCATGGATTTATATTGCAAATATGTTAAACCCAGAATATGTTTATATTTAAATTCTTCAAAGGAGCTACATTTAGCTTTGACGACAACTTTGCATTCTCTCAGCGAGCCTCATGAGGTCGTCACCTGGAACGGTTTTCCGCCAATCACGAGGCGTTCCTATTGGTGTTGAGTGAGTGTTGGCTGCTTTTCCTTCTCCAATCCTATTCATCCCAAACCTTCTCAACTGGCTTTAGATAGGGCGGTTGTGGTGGCCAGGTCATCCAATGCAGCGCTCAAATCACTCAAATTTGACTAAATCACCAACAGTGTCACCAGCACACCTCCACCTGTGCTTCACCGTGTGGGAACCACACATTCAGGAACTTTCCATTTACCCTCTGAAAATAAAGAAAAAACACTGCAGGTGTCCAAATTATTGGCTGGTACTGGGGATAAACAAAAAAAAGACTGAAATTATGATTTCCACCATATAGCAAATAGTTGGATTTCTTTACTATTTTCTTCTTTCATCTTGATACTGAAATATTTAGAAAATTGTTCCTGCTGTAAATTCAAACACCACCAATAAATATTTTTACACTAAAATAAACCTAATGTGTTGAAACAGATGATGAACGGCTCTGAATAGCAAACAACATGAAAAGAATCATAAATAAACCGAGAATACGAACATACGATCGGCGTTGTTTTGCAAACCGATAGAAATAAATGAGGCTCAGAAAACATTGGAATCATTTTATTGAAATCTATTTATAATTTGAGATCATCTCAGAAACGTCTCTAAAGAACTCCGGATAATCCAAAATGTAAAAAAAAAAAATGTCTAAGATGGGTTTATTTCAACAACAAAAAATCATTTATTAATTATTTTACTACAAAAAGGTATTTAAAAAATGTTACAGGAGCAAAATTAGTATTTCAGGAGCTCGGGTTAAAAGATACAAAAACAGACGGACAGGAGAGGTTTTAACACAAAGATGATCAGACGCAGAAGACAACATGTACATGAAGGAGGAAAAGAAGAGAAGAGAAAGGTGAAAGGGACAAGTGAGTGTTCCTGCTGCCTCAGGATTCCTCTCGGACAGGAGTGCAGCCGGAGAAGAAGCTGTTCTTGAAGCTGTTCAGTCCTCGCTTGTTCTTGCGCAGGAAGCTGGGCATGACGGACTCTTCGGACTCCTCGCTCTCGCTGTCCGGATCGGCCAGAACCGGCTTCTTCTCCAGCTTCAGAACCGACGACAGGTTACTGATGTCTCCGATTTCCTAAAAGGAAGAAAAAAAAAAAAAAGAACGATAAAAATGTCACTGAAAGAGATGCACTTTATTTAATAAAACAGCAGAAATGTCTCCAAATGTTTGGAATTCCTTCCTGATCTCGGATTGTCGTTTTATCGCAAAGATATAAAATCATAAGGTATTTTAAAACATCACAATATCTCAGGAAAAGTGCATCATGGTATAATTTCACAATCAGTATTATATCTGTGCGCTTATGGGCGTGGCCAGGTTTCTCTCAGGAATCCACAAATCCACTGTTGTAGCATGATTTGGAGAACAGTGAGAAAATCTCGATTCTGATCTTATTGCTTGCGTGAATCAGTAATTAAAAAGAAAGGGGGGGGGGGGGGGCACCTTGTTTGTTGGTGGAACACAAGGAGGTCTGAAGAAGGTGGCATCTCGAGGGCTTACAGCCATGGGGTCTTCAGGAATCGTAACAGAGTTTTTGGAGGCTTCGTTTATCTCTGCAAAGTCCTGAGGTGAAGAACGATAGATCGACTTTAATAAACACATGGAGCAGTTTCCTGCGTTACGGTTACGGCCGCGGTGTTGATATTTCTCACCATGCTGGTACGGTTGTCCATGTTCCGACACTTCTCGTGGTCACAGAGACAGTTCTCGCCGCACGTCAGTCGCCCTTTGCGGCAGCGGCACAGTTTGTTGACGCATCGGCCCTTACACGCGCACTACGCAAAACACAAACACGTGAGAGGAAAAAACCTGAGTAGGAATAAAAAAGGGAACAAATACAGAAACGATCCACTAGAGGGCACATGTGAGTGATTTTTATAAGGAAAATTAACAGGGATAAAACATGACAATTTAATACATTTTTAAATGATTTTATAGATAACCTTTTCGTTAGTTTTTTTGTTTTTTTTATGTCCAGAAATGACTGCCGGAGGATTCACCACCGCTGTGGTATGATAAAAAAAAAAAAAAAAAAATCTTCATAAACAATTCTTCCGTCATATGACATCATTAGAAATTAGCGGTAATTTCTTGTCGCTAAGCAACACAACAACTGACTGTTAAAGTAGACCAGAAAAAAAAAGCTAATCCTTCTCCTCTCTATCCTCCTCCTCACCCCGGTCATTTTACACTTCTTGGAGCCTCGTCTGTTCCTCTCTTTCTTCTCCGGACGCCACTCGTCCTCCTCCTTCTCAGACTCCGATGGAGACACCAGCTCGTCCAGGTCGATGGTGGGTTCCTGCAGAGGTGCTCGTGCCGTGGAAGTTTTGGATTTCGGCTTTGAGAAAAAACAAAACAGGAAGGAAGTTGGAACGTCGTATATGTCACGTCCGAGCAAATCTGATCACCGATTTAAGACTCTGAGACTGAAGATCGTGTTGAGAGGGTATGAGATTTACTCTTTAACTTACCTTAGGAGGAATATATTCAAACGACGTGTCCGGTGACTCGCTTACAGCCGGCGGTATTTTCTTTGTGCTGGTCAACTGAACCATAAGTAACTTCTGTTCTCGTAAAAAAAGAAAAGAAGGAGGCGGGCGGGCGGGGGGTAAATAGTTTTACATCATGCTGAGTGACATTCATACATCCAGCAAATCATCATCATCATCAATTCCTACATCATCTCCACCTGTTTGTATTGTTCTGTTTCCTCCAGGAGTTTCTGGTTCTGCTCAGTGAGTTCTCTCATCTTCTCGAGCTCCTCCTCCTGTGGAATGTTCATAATAATTCTATTAATAAAATAAATCTTTCATATTTCATATAAAACTTAAAAAAATAAAAAAATAAAAAAATTTTGACAGTAACCTGAAACTTCAAACGCTGCAGAAGCTCTCTTTCTCTCTTCGACGTCTCTTGTTTTTCCTCCTCCTGCTGCTTTTCCTCCTCCATGGGTTTGTTCTGTAGCTGACTGAGCAGATAAAGAACCTACAAAAAGAACCAAATCAATGTCGGTGACGGGTTCATGACCAGTCCGAGACGCTGTGCGCTCACCACCAGAATCACGCAGGACACACGTTAATACCAGATCTGAACAGAACCACAGTGAAAGCTGAAAAAAAAGAAAAAAAAAAAAAGTCTACCTTTTCCTGGTGTCTCTGCTCGAGGTCAACAAGGTGTCTCTGGTGCTCCATGTCCATGGTAGACATCAGCTTCCTTTCATCACACAGAACCTTCTGCAGGTCTATGTGGTTGGCCTGTTCCTGCTTCAGCTCGCTCTCCAGCTTCGCGTTTGCCGTCTTGGCCACCACGACCTACGATGTGTCCAATGCTGAATCAATAACTAACACTAATACAATAATATAATACATAACAGATTTCAAGATTTTAGCACAGACACACTGATCTGCAAACAACTTATTATTATAATAACAGGTTCTGTCCATCACCATCAGCGGCTGAAGTTTTCCCTTCATTCTAGACTACTAAGTGACATCCTGGAGCATGGGAGTGGGGTTTTTTTTTTTTCTTACCTCAGACATGAGAATTTTCAAGGCGCTCTTGGCCTCCAAGATGGTGGTGATCGAGTCCCAGCGCTGCTTCATTCGGCCTTCGTTATCGGCATCCAGAACCTTTTGCTGAAGGTCGGCGATTTGAGCACTCCTACACGAAGACACTGACGCGATTACAGTCAATAATGTCTGATGGATTCTATTTATCCAAAAGCACGGTGACTGTGCTTGATATTCTATATTTGCCCGGAGATTGTTAGAGGGGCTCGATATTGCTGATCTTTTCAGTGACCTTTTCCATTCTAGGCCCCTGTTTTTACCTACACGCCCCTTATTTGATAAGCCTATGGGTCTAATTAATGTTGAAAATATTTTGTAAAAAAAAAAAAATCCATTGGTAAAAACAAAGATAAAAGATAGATATTTAATAAAAACATTCTGTATCAAGGGGTCCCTGCCCCATCACCTAAGGGGTCCTTGACCTGAAAAACTGGCCTATGCGATTGATTTCAGTCACATCCATTTTCTTCACCTGGCAGCCGGTGTGAATATTTTCCATGTTTTGATAAGCAGCCAGATTTAAACACTTTAAATAAACCGTGTTGTCCTGGCAATAGTGTCAAAGTAAAAGTCATGGCCCCAAGTTATCAGATTTAATACTGCATGCTCACGCACCAATCGCTGTATATTTGGTGATATTATACATTTATAGCCACATGGTTGGTAGTTTCAGTGTATCTGACCTGAGCTCCATCTCAGTCTCCAGGTTGTCCACTTGTTTACTGATGGAAGCCTCCAGCTCTCCTTTTCCCTCCAGCTCCGAGATGGTCAGGGTGCGGCGCTGTGGAGAACAACTTTCTTAACACTGGAACGGCACACCTCAGTAACACTTTAAAACCAGTACATGACACTTTAAATCTGGACTACTGTCAATATTTTACCAATTATCTCAACAATTAATTGAGTATTGGATAAGAAGTACTTTTTCTTTATTAAAAAAGATCAATACTAAATATACGAGAGAAAATAAAACGGGTTTTTTAAAACTAACAAGTAATCGGTTTCATTTTCAGAAAAATTTACATTTTATTGCTGAAATTTCATACAAGAATATCTGTAAAAACTAAACCTATTTTAGTGCATTTAATTGCTGTTTTCTCCCAGTTCCTCCATTTTTTTTTCACGTGTTGACCTGTTCAGAGCACTAAACTATGGAGTGCTCTGAACAGGTCAACACGTGGAAAAAAAAAAAAAAAAAAAGTGGGGGAACTGGGAGAAAACAGCAATTAAATGCACTAAAATACTAAACTTTAGTGGGTGGTGTGGCAAAAATAAGGGTCCGTGGGGAAACAGTGCCCCATGTGTAATTATATATTATATACATATTTATATAGTCAAAAAGAAAATATGTATATGTAAAATTTTTCAACCCTATATTTTATTCCCTTTATAATTATTCTTAATATATTAATTTAATTGTTGGACAGTCGTAATAAGCGTTTCACATGTCAGGCTCTGTATGAATGTGTATGCGACAAATCAAAGTTGATTTAATTTAGTTTCTTCTCGTTTGTTTTCTCTCGGTCTGTTTGTTCACCAGCTTTAGCAGGAAAGTAAAAAATACTCACGCGGACTTTAGCAACCGGTTTTTCTCCAGAATCCATCTGCTGGCGGAGTTGTACAATCTCCTCAGCTAACATCTTCCTGTCCTCGAGAAGGTCCTGTAGGTGGCGTCGAGCTTCCTCTGTACTCACCAGCACCTCCACCTCATTCAGCAGCCAGGTCTTTGTGAGAGAGTTAAAGTGAGAGTGTGTGAGAGAGAGAGAGAGAGAGAGAGAGAGAATAAATGCTGCTATGACAAACTGATAAATATAGTAATAAAAATATATATTTATTATATTTCATGTTTTTTTTATTTATTTTTTTAATGAATAATTTTGTATGCACTATTTTCGTATGTATATTCTATTTCTTAGTTTGGGGGGAAAAAACTTTTTAAAAAGATATAAAATCAAGTCCAGTGCTCCTTATTTCCTTAGTGAATTGTGACGATATACTAAACATATTACTCGTGTGTTTGTGTGTGTGTGTGTGTGTGTTTAGAATCTTGGCGTACCTTGACTCTGCTTGCGACTCCCTCCATCCCGCGATTCTGAGTGTCTTTACGTTTCTCGGCCACTTCGCTTCTCTTCTGAAGAGCGTCCTTCAGACGTTTGTTAGCTGCAGCAGCCTGAAAGATCACACACACACACGAGGATGAAACAGTTTCATCCCCCCCCCATCACAAATGTCTGCTTTAGTTTGAGCAGAAACGTTACCTCCTCCGTTTTGCGTCGCAGAACATTCGCCTGTTTCTGGAAGTCTCGTTCCAGTTTCAGCATCTCGTACTGACGTTTACGATCCTGCAGCAAGCAGAGAAATATATTTCAGAAAAAAAAAATAAAATAAAAAGAAGCCGTTTCATTGAACTTACAACAGCTTGGGATAACAATATGGCCAAAAGTTTATGGACACCTGCATGTAAGATTGATGTCCCAATATTTCTGGCCAGAGTGTGAACCCAAGCAACCAAATGATTTATTAATGAGTTCCATAGTTCCCAGAAACACAGGGTTATTGCGAATAAAAAAAAATTATCGTACATGATTGTTTTTCTGGCAACAAATGAATCAAATAAATAAGAAACTAGATATTTAGGACAGGAGTTACAGGAATTTACTCCGTTTAACACAATCATGTCCCACAAAGTGTAAAAATAAATAAATAAATAAAAAACCTTTTCTTTGAGCTGCAAAACTTCTTTATCCTTCTTCAGCTTCCAAATGCGAAATTTCTCAGAGTCTTCCTTCATCTGTCTCATCAGCTGCACTCTCTGAGCTTTCATAGCCTACACACACACACACACACACACACACACACACGGATTTATAAAACAATATATTTCTGGATTCTGCAGCTCGATCGTATAGAGTCGTACCTGAATCTCCTGGTTGAGCTTAGTGACGCTGCGTACTGACGTCTCTTTCAGCTTCAGAAGCTTAGACTGGTCCTGGAGTTTCTTCTTCAGCTCGGTCATCTGGCCTTCCAGCTCCTGTAACCTCTTCCTGCGCTGCTCACTCAACCTGTTCAGGTGTAGAGGGAAGTGTGGAGAATTGGGCACAGCACCTTCAGTAGGATTGCGTATGATTATAGCAGAGCTGCTGGTGTTTACACACAAGTCTCTGAAATACTCCAATCTGGAATGCTTGGCGGTTGTGCAAGTGTTTTTTTTTTTTTTTGTTTACTGCTCTGATATCAAACCAACACCATAAGAAGCCCCGCCCACATGGTGCTGACCGGGCTTGCGGCTCACGCTTGCTTTCAGTCACAATAAACCAAAAATTTACATCACACAGGTTACTATGGTTATTAGTGAAACCAGTAAACTATTGCAGAATCACCTTAACATCCAGATGAGCTGCCGTGATGATCATCTCTGCCATTAAGCAGTTCCTGACTAATATTATCAATATCACACAAGCTGAATTGTTAGCATGTTTGCTCACTTTGCTTGATTGTTATCTTTCTTAGCAGAGTGCAGTGCAAGGATCAGATCTTCCTTCTCCTTCTGTAGGGATCCCACTTCAGACTGGAGGTTTTTGATGTTCTCCTAAGAGTGACCGGATAAATTAGTAATGTCCCCCAAAGAAATAAAGAAATACTGGGCAGACATTTCACATGTGCAATGTGCTACCTGATATTCCGTCTGTATGGGCTCCAGGTGACTGTCATTCTGGCACATTTTCTTGACAAAGGCCTCTTTAAGTGCAAGAACCTTATTGAGCTCAATAAGCTCTTTTGACATCTGAGCCTGCCTCAGAGCATGCTGGGTAGTGAAAGTCTCAGAGGAGTCCTTGTGCTGAGCTTCAGAACTGCTGGCCTAAGGGAAAAAAAAAAAAAGAATTTCCTGAAACTGTACAGCAAAGCATATTTAATAAAAAGCTACGCAGTTCATCTCGATATGAAAAGTGTACCAGAGGTGATCCAGAGGCAGGACTGCGGCTCGTATCTGCACAGTTACCCTCTGCGTCGACCTCCAGAGACGTGGAATTGCCCGAGGTCATGGCGTCTATGGTGGCTGCGATCCCTGCACTCTCATGCTACAGAAACAACACATTTAATACACTTTTCTACATCTCTATATAGACACACACACACACACTATTAATATAGAGTCAGGTATTCTTCACCATCTCCGACACACTTACTTGCAGCTCCAGGATGACATGCTGAAGGTTTCGGATGACCTCTACATTCTCCTTCAGCTCTTGATCTTCTAGTGTCTCCATTACCTTCTGAAGGTCCACTTTACACCTGAGCCAAAATCAGAGATACAGTCATCACCCCAGATATATAAATTTTTTTGTGATAATCATTAATCAATGCTACTTGGTGCTTACGCAGCATGCTGCCTCAGTTCCTCTAGTTTGCTCTGAAGTTTCTCGTTGACTTGCTCCGTCTACCAACAGGGGAAAGAAAAAAAAAGCAAGGATATAAAATTGTAAAAATGGTCTTTTGTGGACTTAAAGAACACCATTAAAGCAGCTCAGCCACCAACAAAGCCTGCAAATGCGTGAACCAGTTTATTCGGCTTCTTAATCCCATTTGGCAGATGCCCTTATCTAGAGCAATTTACAATTCTCATTTACACAACAGTGGAGCAGTGGAGAGCTCTTTAGATCTTTGCTCTAGGGCCCAGCAGTAGCAGCTTAGTGGTGTTGGGATTTGAACTCATGACCTTCTGATCAGAAGTCCAAAATCTTAACCACTGTGCTACCCCTTCCTTTCTCTTATGGTACTTGTCTTAGACAAGCAGAATAAATTTCACACTTAAAAAATTTAAATCCGCACCACGATGACACGTTCACACATGAGGGCGGTCTGTCCCACGGCCTCGCTCAGCTCTCGACTCAGCTTGCTGTTCTGCTCCAGCAGAATGCGATTACGCTCCAGGATCTTCGACGCGTTCCCGGATTCCTCGGACCTGCATGACATACACGACTTTATTACCCACTTCTACAGTACATACAAGTTTTCTTTTTCATCTAAATCGTATATGGATTTACCCTGAAAGTACAGGAGCCACGCCCCCTCGAGCGTGCAGCAACATCACCTGGAGCTCTTGCACCTGCAAAGCAACGAAGGATATTCATTCTTCAAAGAACATTCACAGAACCAATCAAACATTGCTAAAGTACCTAGGGCCTTAAAAACACTCATTTGCATAAAGAAACGCCCCCAAAATGCCATATATGGTAAACACGGCCTCTGTCTATGCAACCTGTGCATCTTATGAGTACTGAAATCAATAACTACACTTCGCTATAATACAATATATGGTCATTTCTAATTTAGTCGCTATTTGCTGTTATAGTGAGCGCCACTCTTCTGGGAAGATGTTCCACTAGGTTTTATACTCATTCAGCCACAAGGGTGTTAGAGTCAGGTACTGATTTCAGTGTTCACATTCATTCCGAAGGTGTTCAATAGTTTTCAAGCTTTTAAGGAGATATTAGATTCCAACCCATGTGAAGGGGCATGGTCATGCTGGAACAGGTTCAGGTCTCAGACTCAAATAAGCATACGTCCCTAAATATTTTTGTGAAAAGATTGAGAACAAAGGGCGTGGACATGGAACGTTTTTGGACGAAAACAGTGCTTTGAAAATTTATCCGGATTAGTGTAAGTATAGCCTTTGTTTTATAAACAAAAACAATTATTTTTTTTACTTGTGTCCTCCCCTCCCCTCCTCACCCCACACTAATCCAGACCTGAAATCAAATTCAATACTTTTTCATACCAAAATATGTAGGAACCCTGATGCACATGGTCAGGAGTTGAGTAATATTTAAGACACGGCGTAACATTTATCTACACAGTATCTCAGTCACTTGCTCCAGAACGCTTCCTCCCTCTGTAGTACCTGCTGCTTGAGCCGTTTCATCTCAGCAGCTCTAGGATCCACGTTGAGAACCGGTTTGTTCTTGATTTTGCGTGCGCGGTCTGCGTAACGCAGCGTGTTGATGGTCTCCTCGATGTTCGAGTCGGCCGGACTGACGCACGCGATCATTAAGGTGTGACTGTTTCCTCCCAAGGAGTCTTCAAACGGACATAAGAGAACCATCTCAGAACTTCACATCTACAGCAATATTAATTTATACACAGAAGATCCATCTACACTTATAACCGTTATCATAGACACAAAAAGACCCTCACCCTGCAGAAGACGAGTCAGCTTGGAGTCTCTGTAGGGTACGAACGTGCCCTTCTTGCTCTCATCCCCGAGTGCACTGATCACATTTCCCAAAGACAGCAGGCCTCTGTTTATACTGATTCCTGATCAATAAAACAGAGTTAAACATACAGCTGTGATCACATGACCAAAACAAACACTCAGATCCCTCTCTCATCACCCTCTTTCAGGCGATCTCCTTCAGCTTTAGTCTTCTTCTGCCTCTCAGATCCAGCCAGATCTACCAAGTGCAATTTGGAGACCACCGAATCGTTCCTAGTACACACACACACACACACACACACACACACACACACACACACAAGTTTACATTTACAGCATTTGGCCTTATTTACTTGCAACTGAGCAGTTAAGGGCCTTTTTTGAGGGCCCAGCAGGGGCAGCTCGGTGGTGCAGGGATTTGGACGTTTGACCTTCCAATCCAGAGTCCAATGTCTTAACCACTGAGGTACCACCTCCCTCATATTTATATTAATAAATAAGAGATCTATCTGATGCTTTCCCAAAGACTGTTCTTGAAATCATTGCTTTCTCTCCATCCTGAGCATCTCCATGAGATTGCATTTCAGAGCTGCACTTAATCATTGTGCCTTATTATTTTCCTACACCAGCATCATCCTGTGTTCATCGTTGCTCTTCCTCCTACACCACAAACAACACGAACACTAGTTTCTATTCAAATGTGCATTGGGGAAAAAAAAAAAAAAATCTCTAAATGATGAAATGGGCGGAGTTTAATTTCAATAACTAATGATTTTCACATTGAAACTGCCCTCCAATTTGTCCTGTCCTACTCAAAGCTCCGCCCTATAAGAATTATGGCGTAGCATCTAGCTAGTGTTAGCATTAGCAAGGACGGTCACCGCACCACTTTCAAATGATCATCTGTTGCATCCAAGTCAAGGAAACATGGATTCATGGAAACTCTCGTAATGATTCATGCGGAGGTCAAATAGGCGTGTCTAGATTTACAAGACAGGACTGATTCAAATAGAAACACACAAAACCAGGTATGTGTCACCCTTCATCATCACCATCTCCACTACATACACATACACTACGTTTGATGGGGAATGTCTACGAGTCACGTTAGTTCCCATTCTCGCTTTCGTTAAAGCAGCTATAAATGCTCCTTCCCTCTCCAGCCTAATAATAATAATAATAATAATAATAATAATAATAATAATAATAATAGATAAAATGCATTACGGTACCGAAAACAACAACTAATCTGGACCTAGTCATTCCTGAAGATGTCTAATAATGTAATATCTGTTCCATAGTGCCGACACTGGAGACTCCTTCCATAAATGTTACATCAGTATCTAAAATAAAAGCATTATTGTTTTTTAACTATTAATAATTTGTCTTAGTTGTTACTACAGAAACAATTTCTCTAAAAAAAAAAAAAAAAAAAAAAAAAAAAAACTGCATATTTTGTTGCAGATATCAGAGCTGCTGATTTTTTTATTTTTTATATCCAATAAGGCGCAAAAATCACAGAAAACGTCACACGACAGAAGTGTGTATCCGACTCACTTGTCACGTCCACGGCGCTGTTCCAGGCTGATGGTGAAGATGGCGTGGGAACGTGACGAAGCTGCGTTCATGGCCGTGGAGCCCACGGTACGAGCAGAGTTCCCAATCTCCAAACAGCCCACCATCTCCTGAGCAGCAAACACCTCCTTCTCAGTCAGACCTACAATCTGCAGCACCACAGAACCGCTTACTTAGAACGAATTACTCAAATATAATAAAACATGACTAATCAATCATCAAAGCTCTTTCTAATGTTTGAAGTTTTTATGCTCACTTTGATGCCTTCCTTTGGATCTTCTCTGATGCTGATAACTGGTCTGTCCTTTGAGGTACACAGAAGGTCCAAAATCTCTTCGTTGTAAATCTGTAATAAATAAAGTCGATGGAAGATCAGTTACACACCGACTCGTTTTATAGCGATGAGTTAGATCCAGGACGTTCCTGAATGATGAATAGCACTCGAGGTTTTATTTCTTACTCGTGAAACTTCATAAGAGTTACAAGTCCACCAAACTGTGCTTCTATTCGACCAGAAAATGAAGATCACCTGTCCCTAATAAGAAAATTCACAGTTCCAATTACCAGTGATCTTCTCCCTTTCTTCTCTCCGATCTCTGTTTAATTGTAGACCACTAAACCTGAGAATGTTTCTCAACATAAACAGCTTAAAGATCCATAAGGTAACAATGGATCTTCAGAACCATCTCCCACTTCAGAAACATCAACCAGATGAGGATGGGTTCCCTTTTGAGTCTGGTTCCTCTAAAGGTTTCTTCCTCATACCACATGATATCTCAAATATTTGAGATAGGAAGGCTGGAACACCTTGAGATGTTCTAAAGGAACATCATACCTCGAGATATGAAACAGTGAGGAGGAACTCGCACTCCGAGTTCTTGTCCTTTTCCTGAAAGATTTTCCGGACCACTCTGGGAATGACTCCGACGATGGGCTCATCCTCCTGCGCAGACGTGTAGGTACCTCCCATGGAGAACGTCTTCCCCGAGCCGGTCTGACCGTACGCGAGCACCGTGGCATTATAACCTGCACACACACACACACACACACACACACACACACACACACACGTCATTACACACCATTTACACAGCTACACATTCTTAGCCACTTCCCAGAAGCCACGCCCACTTCCGGGGAGCTTTTTCCTTTGAGGAAATCGGTACAAACCTTTGAAAAGGCCTGAGAGTAAAGGAGACACGGCCGCGTTGAACACTTCCTCCTGCTCCGTACTCGGATCGAACACGTAGTCGTACGTGAAAGCTTTATCGTTACCCACCACCACCTGGGCGTAAAACACAAAGATGCTAGTATGATTCAGACAGGTGACTGGAGGACAGCTGGGGGTCGAGGAGACACCTACATGCATCAGTCTCCATAAATCCCAGTCATTTTTTGTCTGCCTCTTTTATCTGCTCCACATGAATGCACGATGCTTTCAGGCATACGTTTCTGCTCACCATGACTCTAAAGAATAACTATTTGAGTTACCAGTTAACCTGAAAAGTTCTCCTCTGACCTTCTCTCATCACCAAGGCGTTTCCGCCCGCCGATCCGGATGTTTTTTGTTTTCCCGCACCATTCCGAAACCTGTTGTGTTCACACTCGCCTTCTATCAGCCCCGAACAACAATCGTTTATATTTATGTGCAATAAAGAAAAGTGTAACTGCTATTGTTTTTTCTGTAATTATTTACTGTACTGTATGTGTTTGTGTCTCTGCTTCATATTTGCACATTTCTTGGCTGCCGCAACACGAAAACTTCCCCATTGTGGGACAAATAAAAGTGTATCTTAAATAAAAAAAAAAGAGTTGTTGAAATGAGTAACCCAAAGATACATCACTGATCTGCGCTTTACTGTAAATATTTGAACTGTGGATCTGTGGACATGCATCAAAACAAAGTTGTTTTAGATCAACAGATAGACAGAGAGAGAGAGAGAGAGAGAGAGAGAGAGAGAGAGAGAGAGAGAGAGATAGATTTCCCTTTATTCAACCAACCCTTATTCTATATATTAGTCAAGAGATAAAATATTTAAAAGGAGGATATTAAATTCTATAAGGAACAACATACGAGCGGATGCAATGCAATGAGGCGTTTGTTTTGTTGACACGTGAAGTGTCCAAGTGTACTTTTGGACCGAACTGTATAAGTGGGATTTGAGACAGAGCTCCAGGGCACATAAATGCAGCTACATGATTGGCTGATGAGATAATTGCAGGTATGACCAGGTATACAGGTGTTGCTATTAATGTGGCTCAGTGTGTAGTGTGTGGAGTTGAGGTGAGACCTGGGGCTCTCCAGGGGTGAAGGTTAAACAGCTCTGACATCCTTCATTCAGCTCTTTGGAAACCAGAGGACGGCAGCGGAGAGCCACACGAACCGGAATCACTTTATCCTCCTCCTTCGTCATTCTGAAAGAACACAAACAACACAAAATGAATCTGTTTTTGATTTTCTTTTCTTTCAGATGGTAAAAATAAGAGTTACGGAGATAATGAACATACTGATCTCCTTCTAGTGACCACATTCATTCACAAACATTCACTTGCCTTTTCTTTCGTTAACTTTAAAAGGTAAAAAATACTTTCAATAATTATTAATAGCAATATCATACACGTTTAGTCTGCTAGCAAGATGCTAATTGCTTTCCTCAGAACCTACCTGAGAGAAACCGCTTTGTTGAAGACGCCTCACTGGAGCAAACTTTCTCCAAATGTTCCGTCAGAATCGTTTTGACTTCAACGGGACTTAAAAACAAACTTGAATGCAGTATAATTAAAATAAAAAACTATGAAAAAGAAGAACAAAACTCCGGGCGGCTCCTGTCATCTAAAATAAACCCCCCACTACTAAACACCACAAGCCGCCATTTTGTTTCCCCTCTACAGATGCAGCGGCTCCTTTCAATTCACCCGCCACTTTCAAACGGGGAGCTCCGCCTCTGTGTCATGACGTCACCGACCGCGTCGCGCCTCGAGTTTGCCGCCACCTGCAGGTCAAAAAATTTATTACGCCATTGCAGAGATTAGATAGAGCTCTGCAATGGCGTAACTATGATTCATTATGACTATAATGTTCCTATTTTAATTGTTGCTTTTGCTTAATCACTTGAGTTTATGTGAAAAGACTCGAATGTGACTCTCAGCACACTGATTTATTAATAGAATGATATTAATGACTCAAACACTGATTGATTTCTATTACAATTATCATGAACACGTCTTCATTATTTTAGGTACCAACAAATAGCCTGCACCTTTTGATCTAAGTAGGCGTGGAGGATCATACTGGTACAGAAGTTCACTCAGATACTGCGGCGTGAGAGCGTTAAGTGCTTTATACGTCAGTAGTAGTATTTTATAATCAGTGTGAGATGTAATTGGGAGCAGTGTAGATGATTAAAACAGGGCTGATGTGCTCATAGTTTCTAGATCTAGTGAGGACTCTTGCTGCTGCATTCTGAACTAACTGAAGCTTATTTCTGCACTTACTCCAACAACCAGACAGTAAAGCGTTACAGTAGTCTAATCTAGATGTTACAAAAGCATCAACTAGTTTTTCTGCATCCTGTAACGACATCATATTTCTAATTTCAGTAATATTTCTAATTTTAGCAATATTTCTAAGGTGAAAGAAGGAGATCCTGGTGATATTATTCACATGAGCCTTAAAGGACAGACTCGGGTCAATAATCACACCAAGGTCTTTGACTGCTGTACACACTGAAACAGAAACACCATGATACTTTTTCATCCTCATAAATAAAAAGGAAGGACTGATTTCACAAAATGTGGTTGAGTAAAAAGTAAAATATTTGACTTTGAAATGTAGTGGTTACAGTAAAAGTTTCCCCAAATGGAAATACTTCAGTAAAATACAGATACGGGAAAAAACTACTTAAGTACAATAATGAAATAAATTGACTTCTTTACTGTCCACCACTGACAAATATATATTTAAGAGTTTAACTTGAAAAATGAATTCTGTCTTGCTCATTTTTACGGAAGTCCTAAGAGGCCATGCATTTAAAATGTTTTTCTTTCTTGTTTTCTGGTGATCATGACATAATTTTCACATGATCTTGACATAACATTGTTTCCTCGTGATTAGCACTTCATTTTTCCATGTATTCAGCGTGAGAGCATGTTCTAGAGGCACCATCATCACAGCATCATGGATAATAAGCATCAACCATTGGTATCCACTCGACAACAAGGAAACGTTGGGTCGAGATCATGAACAAGAAAACAACTCAAGATCACATCAAATCCAGTACCAAACCTTTTTATTATTATTATTATTATTATTATTATTATTATTATTATTATTAATTTTTTTTTTTTTTATAAAATCCGATAATTTATATGTTTCCTCCGTTATCTGGTCCAATTCACTCATCAACCCCATTTTAAAACTGATTATAGGCTCAGTGGCCTCTTTATCTTACTAAAATATTTTCTGTAATGGAAATAAATGTCTCACAGATGCTCAATATCAATAAAACGTGTTATTACACAATAAAAGTATTTATTTGTTCTCACTGAGAATGTAGTGTAAAATAAAGCATAACTGATAATATACACTGATTATATACACAAAAAATCATAAATGAACAAAACATGGATGTGTTGAAAGATTTTATGGAACAGTTTTATGATTCTTATTTGCATAAACACACACACACACACACACACACACACACACACACACACACACGTGAAATAAAAATAAAATAAAAATCCCATGGATATTTGCACAAGAGGAAGAGAAATTCATAAATGGACACGAGATTTACAGGAATAATAAAAAATAATAAGTGTTTATTTAGCTGTTATTTTATATAGTCACAGAATTGAATCATATTCAGACTCTTTATATTACATTTAATTAAGAAGGTCAAAGGTCAGTCAGCATTCTTTCCAGATCTGAACGCTTTTTTTGTCAAAGCCGGCTGGACTGAGGGCTACACAGGTGAAATTGGTGTTCAGGATTTCCGGAGAAAGCTCTCTGAACTCCATCGTGGTGAGGAGGTACTCCGTCCCATCACGTGACCTGCAAATACAGTCAGAAGTTCAGTTCAGCTCAGATAAAAACTCCCTGAGATGGTATGAGAAAGAAACCTTGTGAGGAACCAGACTTGAAAGTGATCCTCAACACTGAAAGTCCATTCATTACAATTTCATTATTATTGAAGGCATCACCTGCATTCATACTGCTCATGATAACTGCAACCCTGAGCCACTTTAGCAGACTGTTTATATTAATTACAGTCTGAATCCATCGTCACGGTTCCCGAGTCGAACCTTCTCAGTAACTTAATGAGTCTTTCAGCCGTTCTTATGTTCAATTAAACATAAAACTCTATTAATGTATAAACTCCACTCCAACTAGTCCATGCTGTTGTGATGTGATTATTTTCTTACAACAGCATGAATAATGTGGACTAATATGCATTTTTAACCATTTAGAGCTACTTTTAATGTCCTGAAATATACACTGGATGAGTTCATTCCTGTTCTTGTTTATGTTACAGCAGCTCTAAACGCCCCTTTACTCTCCAGTCTCACTCTCTGTCTCGCACTGGGACTGTTTTCATAAACCTGGCAGAAATGTTCAGAAAACATCACCCTCTACATTTCACTGTAGAAAACCAGAACGTGATTATTATTAGCATGAGGTTCAGCAGAACATCTGAAATGTTTGATTAGACACCGTCTGATCGGTTGTGGTATGATAATGATATTGCCTCTTAAAGCTCTTACCTTTCCACTGTAGATATCATTTTGATGTCTTTATGAACCAGTTCTACAAAATCGCCACCAGCCAACCAGTACACCATGGTCTCATGTGGAAGTCCTCCAGGGTTCACTTTACAGGTGATTCTGCAGCTGTTACCTACGACGTGATCGTCATAAACACATGCTCAGGTTTACAAACATCATTTTGTGCCTTATTGTAGAGAAATGACTGTAAAGACACTGAAAAATAATCTCTGAATGTGGAAATGAAGAACAGGAAACCATCTTACTCTCACACTTTTGCATTATGCTGACAATAGTAGGAGCTCGGACTTGAAAATCTGCAGAACGGAATATTCCAGAAGGTTAAAACGATTCAGTTCATGCAACGTGTTAAAAGAATAATCGTGTGTAACAGATCTAAACACGTGAATGTGGGTGAAAATCCTGAGACACGTGTAACTGAAAGAGGAATGTGATGAGTTTGTAAATGAGCTGTAAACATACTGGGACGAGCCGAGCTGTAAGAGCAGTGGAGCAACATGACGGCGCAGATACGCACACCGAGAGTTCCTAAACACACAACACACACACAAACATACACATGTTCACCTTACTAACAAAATATTAGCTTTTAAAACCTAAACTATTTGGCCAAAGCTACTGGGACACCCAACTTTTCCACACACACGTGGTTCTTCTCCAAACTGTTACACAAAATTAGAGGCACACAGTTGTATCAGACATCTTTGGATGCAGCATAAAATTGCTCCTTCACTTGAACTAGGAGACCCAAACATGTTCCTAGTGCCCTTGTGTACAAAGTCAGCTCCATGAAGAAGTGAACGCTGCACTGCACCCCAGACCTCCTCACCTTCTCACCTACATCACTACCTGACTTTACTAACACCCTTGTAGCTGAACGAATCTCCACAGAATCTTGTGGAACATCTTCCCAGAAGAGTGAAGCTCAATATAAGATGAAATTACGACAAAATGTGGAATGAGATGTTCAAAAAGAAGAACATAGAAATCTAATGGTCAGGTGTCTGCATACTTTTGACCATACAGTGTATTTGTAGATGTATATTATAGTTGTTTTACTTCATAAACATAAACACGAGCAGTAAAACTAAACTAAAACTGGGTTCAAATTTAAAGAGCTCAAATGTCTAATAAAACATTCAATTATATGGAAATTGAAGGAAAGCGATTAAATCTAATATTAATCTAATATAAATCTAAAACAAAAAAAACATTTACAGCTTTTGTGCCCAAAATAATGCAAATATTTAAACAAACAACCAATTGAATGAATGAATAAAATGCTTATTGTAAAAAAAAAAAAAAAAAAAAAAAAGTCTCATTTTGCACAAATTGTTTAACATGTAAATAAAATCAGGTTATAAAATACATAATAAAAAAGAAATGTTTATGATAATTAGACCAACTGGAAGATGATTTATTTTAATATCAGTTTAAAATGTTAAATTAGAAGATAAAATCTGATAAATTCGATCTTTTTCATTACTATGACGTCAAATTGAAAAGAACTCTCGATCTCTTGTCTCTCTGTACCGCGACACACTGAGAGACTTCAGGGTTTTATTTCAGGATGGAAAATGAACAAGATTTCAGTGGTTTTTGTTTCACATTACAGTTTAAACTTCACTGAAATTTCTGTCCAAGAAAATCCCCAAACATTTACACATTTTAAAAGTGAAAGTAAATGATTGCGTCTCTTCATAAACAAATCAGTCAACAATTAACACAAAATACTTTTGACCTAAACACACACACACACACACACACACACAACCACCACGAGGTCAAATAAAATTCCACAAATCTTACTTCTATGTTTAAAAACTTCTATTCTATATGTTCCAACATAACCAACTGTATATTTATTATCCGTTTCTTATAATTATCATTAACTCAAAAATCTTTTATAAATAACGAGCTCTTGGATCCAATGAACATTTTAACGAATAACGTGTTTTATACACATTTTATACAAATATCCACAAAGTGTGTGACTTGTTTAAGAGTTGAAATAAAATTAAAGTTTATGAACAATTTATTGTTGGAAATATTTTTTCGGAAATGAAACAGCTGTTAAATCGAAGTACAGCAGTGAAATTAATGTATACATTAAATAAATTATAAACTGCAGGGAACATTTTAATAAAAAAAAGGATCGACTTCTAAAATAATGATAATAATCCTCGAGTTTTTCCCCGCAGTGTTTAATCTCATCCTGAACTCCACACGGGTTTATTGTAAAGACAAAGCAAAGCCATAACATTCATCTGCAGCGGATTTCTCCACTAAACGATCATGGGTTTTTTTTTTTATCGAAATAAAACTTAAGAGAAACAAACAGAAGATTTACCTGTGCTGGTGCTGGTGAGACTCCAGATCATGGTTCAGGACTCGAAACATCAACAGAGAAGCGCCCAGGGTTTTAAACAAACTGTGACGTCCAGGAACTTCCTCCTTCTTAGTCAGTGCGTCATGTAAATGAAAAGTGATGCTGTTTTTATTACCTCATTAATCCAGATTAGTCTGGAAAATTCCACCCACTTTAATTATTTCCCGGAATTAAACAAAATATAGACAGTGAAGGTTTAGAACAATAATAATGTAAAATAAATAAATATCCAAAATATAACCGTGTACACTTCGATAACACGGACTATCCGGATTAATATTACATTTATTTTTTATCCAGGCTAATAAATACACATGACCAGAGGAACCACGTGACCAGAGGAAATATCAAATATTGTAGAAATGTTTTCACGAATCATGATGATCAGGATTATTCTGTCCTTTTACAGAAAGAAGGTGTAATACAGCGGATTCATTTTCTGGAAGGTTCTAGAACGGTGTAGTTAGTGAGGGGGAAAACAAAACAAAAATTTTTTTTTTTTTTTTTTTTTTATCATCATGTCCATCTGTAATGATACTTTAATGTAAATTATCCAGGAATTTGGACCATTCAACATCTAAATATCATCTCATGAAATAAATCCTGTCAGACCTCAAAGCTTTAATCAACATTCTCCTTAAATCCCTTTATTGGCCTCGGCTCAGAAACTTCCAAAAAATCTCAGACACATTTCCCAAAATTTCCCAACAGACAGCACACAATCCTCCAGTCACTCCATCCTGTGACTCTCATGACAGCAAATTCACTGTAAACGCTGACGCAAAACAAATAAAACGGAGAAATATGATTCAGTCCTGAGCAGTAATGAAACTGTCAGGAACACCAGCATGCTGAAGATCAGACGCAGGAACGCTTGGAGAAACAAACCCTCCAGATTCCCCTCCACGTTCATGCTGCTGATCACTACCGGGGAAAAAACCTCAACATTTCAGTACTGATGAGAAATGAGAGAAGGGAGTTGAGCGGGTGAAGTGGGAAAGAAGATTTCATTATAACTGGAAAATAGTTGAAAAAAAAAAGGAAGATGAAGAAAAACGTAAATAACAATTTAAAACATTAAGACAGAAAATTCAGAAATGAAGCCAGACCTCGAGCAGTTCTTTTTTTTTTTTTTTTCCTTCTTCTCGCTCATTTAAATACACATAAGCACAGTGTGTGTGCCAATATACAGTACATTACACACTCTGGGAGATTACAGTTCCAGCCCCAGTGTCCATTAAACCTTAGACTGTGTATAGTCTCTGTCTGGGACGGATGTGGCCATTACTCCAGACCCAAGATGTAGTTGATGCCTTGCACCAGTCCGATGATGACCGGCTGCCAGGCTACGAGATAACGAAGCCAGTCCAGGAGCTGCCCGTACATGACATGAGGCCTCTCCCACCTTACAGTCACTGGTTAAGGAGAAAAAACAACAACCACCTCGACTGGAAAACGAACGAATGTGAACATTTGTGTGTCAATCCAATCAGCCAATCACGAAGCGGCTTGTTTAATTACATCGGAACATAGTTTTAGAGCATAAACCGAGCTATAAAAAGAACATATACATATTTTATATATTATATATATATATATATATATATATATATATATATATATATATATTAAATCAATCAATAAATAAAGGTAATAAAGACCAAAAGCCGTCTCTGAGAAAATTCAACATTTTTGAAGCGACAATTTTGTTCAGTTTATTATATAAGACACATAAATGATGAGGCTTTGAACAGTTTCCAATAACCGAATATAATAAATGATTTATTAGGAGCAATTTAAGATTCAATAAAAGCAGAACCTGGTCTGGTCCTCTCCTGTCAGAGCTCAGCCGGATCCAGGGTTAGGGTTAGGCGACATACTTTTCACTTTTGTGCAGTTCTTATATGTTTATTTTTATTATTTATTTCTTGCACTATTCTGTATAAAGTCTCCAACCTTCATATAAGTAAAGTCTTTCTGAAGAGATTAAACTCTCCTGGGCTTTTGCTTGATATAAAAGACATCACTCTCATATATATATATATTTTTTTTTTTTTTTTTTTAAATAAATAAACAAACAATATTTAACAACTTAAAATAATATAATCAATTGAATAAATATCTTTCAATATATATTTATATGAAGGAACTTTTAAATAGTCTTAGTTATTAATATTAATAAATAAATTCTAATTAATGATTAAATTTGATCATTATACTCATTTTATTTAATTGATGAACTTTAAAAAAATTGTAGGGAATAAAATCATTATTATAATATAATAATTTTAGGGAAGTATTACAGTATAAATATAATATTTAGTGTCACCAATTACAGTTTTAATGGATCAATGACCAATTAAAAGAGTGCTTTGTGTGTGTGTGTGTGTGTGTGTGTGTGTGTGTGTGTGATTTTCAGACGGCTGATCTGAAGTGTTTTGACATGAACGATGAGGGCTGAAGCTCATGAGCTGATTCACTTGAGAGCTGAGTAACTGCACAGGTGTTCCTAATAAAGTGGCAGGTTTGAGGGTTGATCCCAAAAAAAAACCAAAAAAAAAAACAGTAAAATCCCCCCAAAAGAACATGGTGATGTCATCAAGTGTCCTTTATGATTGTGTGTGTGATTGATACAAGTTAAAAAGCAATGCTGTTATTTCTGAACTAAAGGTTCCTAAATCCCTGGTTTCCAGTTAGAACAGGGAAATCAGGCGGCTTCACGTTTAGTGTGTCACACGGAAGCGTGAGAATGTAACTTGACCACCACAAAACCATCAGCATTCAGAACAAGTTTCAGTGAAAAGCTACATCATGTTACACCACTACTTACTAAAAAATCATCACCTGGCTTTGTTTCACTTTTATTTTCGTATGAAACTACTGAATGAGTCGAATGCTGTTTCTCCAGAACTACCTCAATGCACCATCATCCGTAAACAATGAGGAAACTTTACACAAGATTAAATCACACACACACACACACACACACACACACACACACACACACACACACACACACACACACCCACCCCCCATTTCCTGTAAACTGCAGAAGTTGAACTTTTACACTGTACACAGGGAAGCCCAGGGATGTCAGTGATCAGCAGTGTTGGGCAACGTTACTTTTAAAAGTAACGCATTACAATATTGAGTTTCTCCCCAAAAAAGGAACTAATTACGTTACTTAGTTACTTTTTATGGAAAGTAATGCGTTATATTACTTTTGCGTTACTTGTATCTCTTTCACGCCTTACAGGTGTAACATAGATAATTGCCATTAAGAAATAAGTTATATTAGGGCAAAAGACACGTCTTACACATTTAAAATGTTTAATAACTTCTTAGAGAACAATAAGATGATCGACTAACTTTTGACCACAAGGCTGAACACTTTCCAGTCGCACTTCTGTACACTGCTTTTCAATCTGCCTTCGCCGTCAGGAATGTAACTATCGTTCGTGTATATAAGGTTAAGGGTGTGGGCTGCACACCGGTGATGTGGAGGGAGAACATACCTTTCGCCGTCATCACGTAAAACTTCGTGCAATTCCGTAAATATGACCTCGTCCTCGTCTACATCATTCTCTGCTTCATCATCAGCTTGAAACATTCTGAACGCTTTTACAAAGTTCGTGCTATTATCAGTGACCGTGGCAGTTTATCTTCCCACAAAGAGCAAACCAGCTGTGAATTTGCTCTCTCTCTCTCTCTGCTGCGATGGCATCGTACATGTGTCTCCCACGGAAAACGTTTATTCTGAGCAGTCTAGAGACCTGCAGTGGTGGAAAGTCGGCAAAAGTTTTCTATATTTCTGTCTCCATTTACATATATGCAACATTGCATAATGTTACATATATTCAACACTAGCTGAAAGTACCCGTGCTTCGCTACGGAAGGCAGAACGCTAAGCAATATGGCAATAAGCAGTAAGCACTGAGCAGGACTGGATGATCAGAGATCAGAACGTAACGTCAACAAATAACGTACTACCCCTTTGTAGTACCGATACAGGGCAAACTACTTTGAAAATAATTTTTATCGTGCATCTAACATCTAATAAGAAACAATGTAGTAAGTTTCATTAGGATCCGTACTGTTATTTCGAAGAGTTTACAATGCGTGAGAAATCGCGTTTTTCGCGAGTTAGCCGCGATCCAGGGCGAATTTTTCAAAACCCTTTCTTAGTGAGCACCTAAGACCCAAGAGGAAGGTATGTTCCAAATTTCATTGCAATCCGTTCAGTGGTTTTTGAGATTTCGTGATGAGTGAGTGAGTCAGTCAGTGGTATTTGAGCTTTATATATATAGATTAAGATTATATCCGCTTCTGACCAGCTTCTGTTCCCGCTGCTCGCACGTATGAGTGCGCGATTCTACGTGACTACGTTCATTTTAATTCAGTATTTATTTTTTTATGCAAAATAATTGAACTGAAAAGTAACTCGCATTACTTTTTTTAAAAAGTAACTCATATTAGTGTGTAAATTTATAAAGTAACGAGCTACTTTACTCGTTGCTCCAGAAAAGTAATATTATTACGTAACGCACATTACTTGTAACGCGTTACCCCCCAACACTGGTGATCAGTGCTAATAGGCAAAACTCAGCATAGAGAGAGAGAGAGAGAGAGAGAGAGAGAGAGAGAGAGAGATTTTTCCAGATGAATTTCAGGGAACAAATTTTGGTAAACACCTCAAGCCAACATTTACTGTATCAAATCTAAATTACAATTATGTTTATTATAAGTCCAAACTCTGTTTTCTCTCCGTCCCTTTCACTATCAGTCTGTCTTTAAAAAAGCTGAAAATATTTGGGACAAATTTCACATTTCAGTCAGTCTGTTCATCTCTCTCTCTCTCTCACTCCATCAGTCTGTCTGTTTATCCCTCTCAGTCTATCAGTTTATCTCTGTCTCTCTCTCCCTCTCCAATTTCTTTCCACTTTCAGCCAAACAATTATGCATGAATATAACAAAATAACACAAACACACACACACACACACACACACACACAGAGAAAGGATACGGATTACTGAACATTCTCTTCAGGTCCACCTTTTCTTTGCAGTATGGGCATGTCTGTTTCTTACCCACAATGCACCACCCTCGTATGCAGAACTCGTGAAATCTGTGAAGAAATCAGTTAAGGAAAGAAATACAGCCGTGATCCAGATTTATTATTAAAATGTTAATAAAATCATCACTCAGGTTAAAAAAAGAACAGGTTCTATCCACTGCTTTAACGGTTTCAGTTCAGACTCAATCACATGACCTTTTCTGATGATATTCAAGTTCTTGTTTTACAGTAGCAGATCCTTAGAAGTAAAAATTGAGTCAGTCTGTTTTTTTGCATCTCTCTCTCTCTCTCTCACACACACACACAATTCTCTTTCTAAATGTTGCTCAGAGTTCATAAAAAGGGAGGAGCTCATGAAGAGCACAGAATTTATAATAAGGATAGAGTTCATGAAGAGCGAGGAGTTTGTGAAGCGCGAGGAGTTTGCTCACTCTCAGGTCTGGTTGGATCGATGCAGGGAATAAAATCAGGACTAAAATGTTGTTACATGACAAAAATCCCCACCTTTATAATAAAATTCCTGCAGAAACGCAGAGCGAGTCGTTTACTGCGACCACTGACGTGTGACTGGATACTCAGCTCTACTTTTTTTCAGTAGTAACACGTTTCTAAAGGTCTGGGATCCAATTCATTTAAAGATTGTGATGTAATTGTGGTCACGGCGCATACCGCAGACAAAACGCGTAGACAAAAGGTTAATGGTCAACCAATGTCTATTATGTAAATTACGAAATAAAGCAAGAGCAGAAACGTCACAGAACGAGTGCAATCATTTGACCACCATCTTCATCTCATCGCCAGAATACCAATTCAGGATAATGGTCCAGTGGAGATGCAGAGCTTGTGTGTGTGAACATAAAACCATGTGAGAAAATAAACATGATGCTCAAACACAGCAACACACATTCAATTCTCTGTTTATAGACTATGGAAAATAAATTAAGGTTTTTCCTGCAGTGACACACACGTGCAGACCAGTCACAGATCAACGTGACGATGGACAGAACACCCACTTCCTTTTTTTTTGTGTTTGTTGCTGCAACTCTTCAGAAACCACTGAGCGTAAATATAATTATAGCAGTTTTAGTCGCATTTATTTCCTCATTGTTCCGTGTTCCTTGTGATTTCACGATTTTCTTTTCTATAATGACTTCATGATTTTTTTCCTACAATAGTGTAGATTTATTTCGTTTTTCGTGTTGTATAGTTACCCGTGTTGTATAGTGTTGTATTCGTGTTGTATAGTTACTCGTAACCCGTTACACCTTGCAGGACAATTTTTTTGTGTGTAATTATTCCTGGAGTGTATCATGAATTTAAAATAAGAAGACTGCAGTGTTTTTTCCTCATACTTCTAAAGGAAATGAGTGATAAAAAAAAACGACCTTCTGGGAAATACTCGCTGTGTTCTTTAGTAGAACCATCAAGGAAGTGTGTTGTGTGCTTTATTTTGTAGAAACATTCAGGAAGCTTTTCACATCCCCAACCAAAACTAACTTCCAATTCGAGTTCACAATCAAAACACACACACACACACACACACACACACACACACACTACAGTCATGTGACTGAAACAAGATGGTGCGAGTTGGTCAGACGAACACATCGTAGCGAGAAAGGATACACATGGTTGCATGACAGCCTGTAGGTGTTCTCCATGATCCCCTCTTCGTCCACACTCACCAGGATGGGCTGACCGCAGACGGCGCAGATGCTGTCCGAGAGGTGTTTAGTGGGCATTCCTGATGCGCTGTAAAACTGACAACAACGTCACAAAGGTGTAAAAACATTATCTACCTTTTCCACATACACCACTGGAAAAACAACATTTTCTAGAACGTTGTCCTTCTTTCTGGGTTTCATCAGGAGCGATACAAGAACCTACAGGAGATACTCACGCCGACTGTGGAAGCCATGAAGTCTGCGCACATCTCGGCAAAATCCCTGCCCAGGACGCCGTAATAGAGTCCGTAAAAGAGCATGGAAACGCCAAAATCCATGGAATCTTCTGGCTTTATTCTGAGAAAGAAAGGTAAAGAAAAGGGGCGTGTTTCAAGTCCTCTAGTAATCTAGTGGAAGGGGTCATGAAATATTCTACTCGTGTTAAAATACTGTTACTTTAAAGACATTCTAATTAAGTACGTTAGCGGATCTAAAATTCTACTCAATTACTCAAATTCTCAAACTAGTTATTTACAATTTAAGGAACACTTTAAAATATATACAAAAATTGTGCAATAACAAAAAAGACATGAATAAATAACTACAGTCTATAACTTGAGTCTAATGTGAGTTGTGCACTTTTGAAGCAAAAAAAAAATCCTAATCTCCTGTTATGTCATTTATGAAAACGAGAGAAATCACAACGGCAATCAGTTTCCCCCTGCATTATTTTTATTTTTTACTGAGTAACTAATATGATTTAAAATGTAGTTAAGTACAAAACTTCAAACAAAACATACTTAAAAAAAAAAAAACACAGATTTTAAAAACCACTTTAAAATGTAGAAGTTACAGTGACGTGAGTAAACGTAATTCGTTGATGATTGATACGTCGTTAACGAGATGCAGGTTTATTTTCTGATTATTAGCATTTAATGTTTAATGACTCGTTATGTTTAACATCTTTTCCATGATTCGTGCAGTGTATTTTACACACCTCACTAATAGCGTGTGATTGTAATGCGAGAATGTCGTGATGACTCACATCACATGATTTAGGATTTCGTGAGCTGTTCCTCGTCATATAATCCTTTAATCCACTTATAATATAAAATATAATGTGCAATAAAACAATGTTATTGCATTACGCTGTTTTAAAACACTAGAAGTAAACATCTTTTTTTAAGGACCTGTGACCTGCTGGAGATTTAAATAATGAGCCTCATTATATATATATAGTAATGTTATAGATAATTATAGAAATTTACACACATATATAATTATATATATTATAATTATCCATAATTACTAACACCACAGTTTGAACACGTGACTGTGGAATCTATTCTCGCTCTTCCACATGCTCACGTGGTTATTTCCACCTGAAGTACGAGAGCATTTCAGATTTCTAGGTGGTTTCTGGAAACCATAAAATCATGCTTTGCTTCTCTTGGCCTTGTTCTTCTTGAACTTAAAGCTCTGGAGGTGCGTACATTTTGGAATGTCACGTCTTTGCTTTGAAATCGGCGTGTGTTCGACTCACCTAAATATCAGATTGATGCCAAAGAGTGTGAACATGACTACACTGTATCCCACAATGCCTGTCGTGTAGCTGATCTTGTACAGGAGGAGAAACCATTTGTAAACCAATCTAGAGAGAGAGAGAGAGCGAGAGAGAGAGAGAGAGAGAAACACAGAACTCTAATGGGTCATGGTCAAGTCATGAAGATGTTACAGAACAGAAGTCGAGTTCATTCTGAAGAACAGATAATCCCCATAATCTGATATGAGTTTTTACTTCCGCTCAGAATCCCCCCCCACCCCATTTACTTCTGCGTCTTTATCCAGACTGACCCACAATGACCACCAGGGTTAAGGGCTTTGCTCAGGAGCCCAGAAGTCCACCCCAAGCCCAGACCCATCTCCTGGTGCACTGTGATGAATTACCTGGGCGTGGTGCACTCCAGGGGTTTGCGAGTGGCGCGGAACGTGATGAAAGCGGTCACGACCGAGAAGATGAACCACGTCACCAAGAACCGCCACCAGTGCAGCTTTGTGGTGAAGTACAGAGGCACCACCCACATCTGAAACAGGGTCACCAACTGCAGAACAATGAGAACATGAGCATTTCTAATTCCTAAAGGTTTCCAAAATTAAAACAGGGGGTTCTGACGACAAAGTGACGAACGGCTATTTATATTTAACCATCGTCTTTTTATAACCAGGTTCTTTCAGAAATTGCATCATGAGATCCTACTTGCGATGAGTCACACAATTACGCCATTGTTCTCCGTTTCAAAGGTGACGAACGTGGAAGACGTCGCTCGTGCAGTATGGGGTAACTGCTGTAAAATAAAAGCGTGCAAGTTTCCTCGTCTGCCTGCTTTTACTTCCCCAAAACAAACAAAAAAATCCCCCCATTTACTCTTCAAAGGTGGATGTGGTATATCAGCAAATGCTTTCGAACAAGGATCATGACGGCCATCATGATGACTGAGGAACGTCGTAAAGGGTGTGTACGGGGTGTGTTTCGAGGAACTGTGTGAGAAAACACTTTTATACATTGTGACTTCCAGGGTCTGATATGCATTTTCAGGGTTTCTGCAGGTTTCATCAAATGAAATTTAAGAGTTTTTAAGACCATTAAGAACAAATATGTAAGACCTGTACCACCACATCACAACACACAAATACATCATAGCGACTGACCTTAACCGAGGTCTAAATCCTTTTTAAAATTTTTTTTTTTTTTTTTACCCGAGTGTTGCTAAACTCACTTTCCCATCGCTGAAAAGTAAAACCCAAACCCAAGCTCCAATAACAGAGATCTGATTGGCTGTCGCGTATTCGTCTAATTTGTAGTCGCAATACAGCGAATTATATTTGGACCAGAGAAGGAAAGAACGACAACAACCACGGGCGTGAACAAACAAAAAAAAAAAAACATTCTAAAGTGCCACGTAAGCATTTCGATGAGCATCAGAGGCAGCGTCACACGGACGTCGCAACATTAAGACCCGTTTAAAATGATGTAAGACCCAGAACCGGAACTGAAACGATTCCTCGACTAATTCAAATACAAAAATAATAAATCGAGGCAAATTATTTAGTTCATTTCATTAAACATGGAGCACCGTGTTTCCCCACGGACCATTATTACTGACGCACCACACGCTAAACTCTGCGCTGGACAGGTAACACAGAAAACGCTGCCGATTTAAAAATGGAGGAACGGAGAGAAAACAGCGAGGGGAAGATTCGGAGGAAAGAAAATGACAGCTTTTAAAGTTCGGGATCATTTCAAAATAAGACAAATTTTTTAAAAATCTTTTAATTTTGAGTAATTTGAAATTGATTTTTTATATATATTTTTTATATATTTGTACTTTGATGTAATATGTGACCTTTGACACGTAATGAAACGGTATCTGCAGTATTTTCCCCGTCACGAGAAATTCCCGGCCGGATCGACACACTCGCCTGTTCACTCGCACAATAACCGGTTTCGGTTGTAATTTCACAGTAACTCAGTGCTCCAAATATTTATCCTGTAGGTGATAAAAGTTGGGCAATGGTGTAACTATAGGTCAAAGGTCACACTGCCAGCACTGACAAAAAAACAAAACTTAAATCTGGCATTCAGTTCGTATTAAAAAGATAATGAGTGAAACAGCGCCATCTAGTGTTGAATCTGAGTCTTTGTTTTTAATCTTTATTTTAAACATATATATTTACAACGAGTGTCTCTGCGCACTAGGAAAGCACTATCCGCCCTCTTCTGCATTCACGTGCTGGCAGACGTAAACAAACGGCACATTTTTTTATTTTAAAATAGAGCAAACATTATTAAAAAAAATGATAATAATAAAGTATGGATTGTATGTTTGTTTATGAGGGATTTTCATGTGCAGAAATCTACACGAGTAGAATCCTGGTGTTCCTTAGAAGTTCCTCAGGTGAGCGGGTGAACAATGAAGGTTTGTGTATGTCGGGGCTCGAGCATACTCACGTTGTAGGACTTGGCGTGCCTCTGTTTCCACTGCACCAGGACGAGCTGAGCGATGACGAGCGTGACGATGAGGATGAGCACCATCTCGGCGTGCATGGCTTCGTGCCCTTTGTGCTTGGCATGCATTCTGGCATGTTCCAATCTGTCATATAAACAAACAAACAAACAAACAAACAAACAAACAAAAACACGTCAATCAGTATGTATTAAAGAGAAAGACACAATAGATAATAACTAATGAAACACCTCCACCTAGTGGCAAATAGCGGAATGTACCCGTATTTTAAATTGCAAGACAAATTAATATTTAGTAAAAAATAAAAGCTGAAAAAGTCATTATATATATAATAAAAATAGAGAAAGAAACAGAGCTGTTCATATTTTTTTACATTTTGTATTAGAATTTTTCTTAAGTAAACATTGGGCTGCATTTTTACATGAATTAATGATCCGCTAATTATTCGAGAAATGATGCCGTTTTATCCAAAAGCTTTTGATGCGCGGTCCTGGTGGACGCTGCAATCTGCCCTCTTCCACATATATAAGCTTGGAGGTGTACACGGTGGCCTATAACGGTTTATAGAGCCATTTCTGAGCCGAATCAAAATATCGACATGCATGTCTACAGAAATATCAAGACTTGGATTCATGCATATGAAAAAATAATACACTTATGACACAGAACATAAATAAAGTAGCAGCTCTTTCCAGAATAATTTATTCATTTATTATTTAATAGAATCGCAAGAAAAAAGCAAACAAAAAAAAACTTATTACTGATCAATCATCAATTCATCATATCTTTATATTATCTCTATAATGTAAATATTCTCTCTGCAGTCCGGTTCCACTCGTTTGCCGAGTGACATTTACTGAGGCTTACGGTAAACATTGAGTCACACCTGAGTGTATTTTGGCATCAAGGGTCCACCAGAAAGGACAATTACAAACCCCCCCACACACACAAACACCAACAAAACCCCCCAAAAAAACAGTGTAAATGTAATAATCAGTGACGGAATGAGAATCAGCTGAAAAGACCACATGGTTGTGATTAGAGAAAAGGATCGGATATGAGCGTCTGAAACGAGACCGTATCCCCGATTCGTCTGTGTCTATTCAGAAATTATTACATCTTATTTGGAAAAAGAAAACAGAAAAGACAGACCTCCACTTCTCCTCCGGGGAAAGCTGCGAGAGGTCGATCTAAAGGGGGAAAAATTACAGTCTGGTAAAAAAAAAATAAAAATAAAAAGCACACAAAAAACAAAAATTAATAAACAATCAACAGGAACAGGAGCGGAGTGTAGAAATTACTCTTATGATACTAATATACTGTAACAGATGATTTCAGATCTTATATTGTGTAATATTCTGGTATTCTCTTGATTTTGATTGGGCGGCGCACACACGCACGCACGCGCACACACACACACACACACACACACACACACACACACACACACACACACACACACACCACCGTGAAAAAGTAGGTCGCCATTAGAGTTATTAATGAAACGGGATGTAAATCGGGGATCAGGCAGGATCTCATATCAGGGATCTCCATAACTGAGGCTGATACGATTCACGTCTCGATTCATAGCCAACGATACGATACAATAAATATGAATACATATGAAAGTTCACTTTTATTTCTTTGTTTGGTTCAAACACACAGCAAATCATCAATTTACTTAAGTGCCTTCTGACTTCTAACTCACGACCCCTTTCACACACAAGATGAAAGAAACCCAGTTTTCCTGTTGTGTGTGCAGGAAGTTGCAGCTCTGCCTCTGCCATGTTAATCTGTATTGTATGTGACTGTCTACACGTGCTCGAGAAACGAGGAGAAATCGATCTACATATCAAATATTGGTCACATTCTAAATAATAAAAGAAAAAAACTAACAAAAAATGAAACAAAATAAAAACTTGTATCTGATTTTTTTTTTTTTATAATTGATGCATCACATTAACTTTTCAGCTTCAAATTAAATTACTGAAACCAGTGATATAAAAAAATGCACAGGGAAATTATTTTATATATTTATATGAAGATAATTTACACATTATTTGCACATACAATATTATATTTAATCTGCAAATAAATATGACAATTAAAAATTTTAAGAGATTTTTTGATAATAGCAAAAATAAAATAAAAATCAACAATTTGCTCCTTACAGTCTGTCTGTAAATATTGATATTACAAAAAAAAAGATAAGTGATATATAAAATATGAAAGATTTTACACCATACACCGGCTCTGTTAATGAAAGAACTTTGTGTACTGTTTACATATTTGTTTTAGATTTCAGTATTATGAAATATTACGGTTTATTTAATATAAATGTTTCGCCGTGAAGAAAAAATATCAAATAAAATTAAATCAGTGAGCTGGCTAAAGGGAGAAATCGGACCGTATCCCAAATCACAGAGCGAACCCTTAAACTCTACTTGCTCCCTACGTCAATACTTGACATACTGTGAGGAAGAAAAATGGCTTCCGTATTCTAGTGCGCTACCCGAAAATGAAAGAGCAATTTGGGACGCGGCCCCCTCGCCTGTCGTAGCGCCAATCAGCGCTGTTAGCAGTTAGCATTTAGCCTCTGGTTTACTCCGGTTCCGTCAGCAACCCGAAGAGCGAATGATTCGCGCGCGGAGACTGTCCGTATTAAGAAATATATATGAAAAAATAAACAACAAACAAGCCCGACGGATCCGTCGTTACCTGCGCGCCGTCGTGGACGTGCCCGTGGTCGTGGTCGTGCTCTACGCCGTCCACCTCCACCTCGAACACCCCCGCCATCTTAGGGAGTGCTGACGCCAACCCGGCTGTTCCGGCAACTTCCGGGTGACGCGCGCCTCCGAACCAATCAGAACGCAGCATCCGTGTCCGCGCTTCCGTTTATTTTACGCAAAAGGAGTGCGACGGTTTTAGGGTATAAATACAATTCAATTTAATAAACACCCGCTTTTTGGCCTGGAACCTGATTTACAAACATCATTTCATTCCTCATTATTACTATACGCGGTGGTATAAAAAATGCTCGAGACTAGTTTTGTAACACACCAACAGATGGCAGCACAAGGCTGCACGCACAGTCACAGGGAGCACCGACCTTCATAAGAAGATCGGATCATTTTAGCATCAGAAGATTGAGACATTTATTTCAGAAACGAAGTTATTTCTTCCCCTTATCTTGTGTCCTATTGGAATGGATTCTTTCATCAGAATCAGAATATTTTATTGACCCCACAGGGAAATTGTTTGTTTCAGTTGCTCAGAGTTTACAATTAAAGTAAAAATAAAATATCAGAAATGTTAAATAAAACACATTAAGTATAGATGCTGTACATTCAATTAATTTCCTAAATTATTAATATATATATACTGTACAGAAATGTGTAGCAGCAGTGAAACAGATAACAGAAAAAGTGAGACTACACTAATTATATACAATTATATATAATAATTAATAATAACAGATAACATTCCGTGGACTGTCTTCTAAATATTTCATTACCAATAAAGTTAAGGATGTATTTTATAAAACACCCTTATCTCTTATATCCCTTTTAAGCTTTATTTTAAAAAGAAATATTTTATGTTGCTTTCATGGTGCTGAGGATGAATTTGTTCTTCATCTTTTTTTTTTCTGCACACGTGGCCTTGTTATGGAAGGATTTTTGCAACTTTGCTTATGTTTTCTCATCACAAACTTTCTTTCTGTCATACGTAGAGGTTCTGTTTGGATGTCACAACTTTGATATGAACCAAAAAAGACGATTTCAGTTTTAATAACCTTTTTATCTTTCAAGCTAAAATCTTTCCTGCGCAAATGTGTATTTCAGTGCGCTGAGATGTTTATTTGGGTTTGTTTGAAAATTAAATCCTACCTGGAGACTCTCAATAGCTCCAGAAAAACAAAACCCGAAAGACCATTTCACTCTCATTTACATAATATTTTTACAATTGTATAGTATGTAATTCTAGTTTCTTTTTTATACCCTTGGCATTGTTGTGTATGTTTTTAAGGTTAATTAAAGGGCAGAGCTTAATAAACTCAGATGTTAATCCCAGAAAATCGAAGAAAAGGAAATTGCCCTTGGACGAGCACATTTATGTTTTTTTTTTTACTAAACAGTGAGACGATCCGGACTGCCTGAGGTCTTCCAGTTAAAAAGTCCAGTATCCAGTTACAGAGGGAGATGTTCAGGCCCAACAGGCTCAGTTTCCCAATCAGGAGCTAATGAATGATAGTGTTGAATGCTAAACTGAAGTCTATGAACAGCATTCGTACGTATGAATCCTTGTCCATGTGAGTGTGGGCCAGGTGGAGTGTGGTGGAGATAGCGCCGTCGGTGGAGCGGTTTGAGTGATAAAACTGGATCCAGTGTTATAGGCAACAAAGTCTTTATGTGCCTCTCGAAGCACTTCATGATGATAGGAGTGAGTGCAACGGGACATTTATCATTGAGGCAGGACGCAGACGGTTTCTTTGACACGGGACGATGGTTGTTGTTTAGAAGCACGTTGGGAAAACAGTGCTGCTCAGAGAGATGTTGAAGATGTCAGTGAGAACATGTGCCTGTTGGTCTGCACATCCTCTGAGCACTCTGCTAGGAATGTTTTCTGGTCCTGCAGCTTCCTGAGCATGTACACGCTTTGCCTCTCTGATGGCCCGGGACAGTTTGGCCCTCGCTGTTTATAGGGCCGCCTTGTCGCCTGCCCTGAACGCAGAGTCTCGGGTCCTCAGGAGTGCACACACCTCCACGGTTTCTGTTTGTTCCATAAGATGATGTTCTTGGAGACAGTGACATCATCAATGCACCTCAATGAACACAAATGAATACATTAACGTGACTGTGAATACAAATTAAATACAATTATAAACTGTAAAACAAACCATTTGTTGGCGTTGTGATTATTTTCATATGGCAGCTGTTAGCATTTTTATTTAATAATCAGAATCAGATTTAGTAATCACACGTTTTACACACACTGTGTTTTATGTATTTATATAATGAAAATATTTAGATAATTTTAGATTCACATCTACTAGGGGAAAATAACACGGCGACAATTAGCTAATAATGGTTGACTAGCTGTGAGGCCAAAAATACACTACATTTCCCAGAATGCTCGGCGCGCTGATCTGCTCCGTCGCCGCTCTTGTCGTCAGAAAAGTGCTGAAGAACCGGCGCGTGTCTCTTCTGTCTTCTTTCAGCGCCATTAAAGTTGCTTTGACTTGAACAGGAATGACGGTACGAGTGCCGCTAAACTTCCCGTTAAGTTCCGCAGCAATATTTTATGATTAAAAAAATCCGTGAACACGTGTAAAAGGAAGAAGCCGTTAGCATGCGAAACCGTGCGTTGCTAATGTGTAGCGTTCCAAACGGCTATCCGCTCCCTAGATAGTGCACTAGATAGTGTACATTACGTAAAGCACTTTCTTCCTAAGTAGTGCGCTTTGATATCAACCAGTCAGGCGTTTGGGATTGAGCCCAGAATACTCTCAGCCATCAGTTTATATTTTATATCATGTGCTCATTATATATATTTAAAATAATAATAATAATTTATTTTATGATTATATGGATATGAAGCTATTGTCAGGTAAACTACCCGTATATAACGTATAATAAGAAATAAGAGAGGAGCAGTAACAGCTGTAGAGTTTTAACAGCACAGCGATTTGACATCAAATATCACGATACACGATTTATAGGTACGATATATTAGTTTTGCATCACTTATCATGATATAGCAATATAATATATATCTCGCTTCCAGCCATTTAATCAGGTCTTCTTGCCTTATCAAATGATAATACAGTAATACTGTCACTAAAATCTTTTCTGACAAATCAGATAATGTTGGTTTGTTCTCTTTAGGAACGAAAAGGAACCGCGAAGCTCGACTTCCTGAGGAAGATCGAGACGGAGATCCAGAAGAAATGGGAGGAGGAGAAAACGTTCGAGATCGACGCACCAGTGGTGGAGGTTAAAACGTGAGTTTGTGTTGAGACACTGCGTCATCAGATGTTTAAAAAAAATAAATAAAATGAAATAGTTTGTGCCCCAACAAACTTTGATGTCCCAAAATCTAGTGAAAAGGCAGAAGACTGAAGGCACAAAGAGGAGGTTATTGTTAAATGGAGAAGAATAAATCTGTCTGGAATAAGATGTTCAAAAACAAGAACATATGCACAATATGGTGTGCACAAACTATTGAGCGTATCGTGTGAACTCTCCTGATCTTCTAATATCCACTGGCTTTCCTTTTGCAGTAAGAACAAGTACATGGTGACCTTTCCGTATCCGTACATGAACGGGAAACTGCACCTCGGTCACACGTTCTGTCTCTCCAAGTGTGAGGTTCGTTCATCTGCTCATATCGTATCTGATTATTTCTGATACATCAGAGTGTGTGTTTATCTCAAGTGATGATGATGATGATGATGATGATGTAATCTTCTGTAGTTTGCAGTGGGTTTTCAGCGCTTAAAAGGACTCCAGTGTCTTTTCCCCTTCGGATTACACTGTACTGGAATGCCTATTAAAGTAAGTCAACCACAATACACAATATATACTTATATACATATATATATATATATACTTCATTGTGATTGGCTGGAGGTTCAGGTGTGAATAGTGGATTGTGATTGGCTGGA
>JAAIIK010000099.1:4914107-4926754 GCA_014706435.1 Silurus glanis
ACACACACACACACACACACACACACACACACACACACACACACACACATCTGTATTTTTTATTGTATAATTTTGTGTTTTGTATTTCTTCCCCCAACCGTACTGAAATTGAACCGAAACGTGACTTAAAATACGAGGTATATTCCAAACCATGAATTTTGAGTCCCGTTTCACCCCAATCCTACACACGTCATCTTTACTTATAAACTAAATGTAAAACGTATAAATGATGGTGTTCTCCTTCAGGTCTACAGATCAGAGTGTTAGAAATGATTTCAGGATGATTATATATTACAGTGCATTCAATTTCATGTAGAACAATAAACAGCTTTTCTCCATTTCACACACAGTGATGTATTGTGCTGTAGAGATCATGATTTACACTCTATAGTGTAATCACACTTTAAATCTCTCCTCACACTGCAGCACACTCCCTCAGAACGTCTAGCACTGCTCTAATGGTCCCACCATCTCTCACTGAAGAGGTATGTGTACATCAAGATTCCAAATCTGCTCAGTTTCAGCACCAAGATTGTGGCATGAACTTTCCCTGTCTATCTTTAAACATCAGGTGAAGACCTCACCTGTTCTACCTGTCTACCTCGTCCTGAATCACTTACACTAGCACTTTTTCCTCTGATTGTTGTCTTTGTTTATATATAAAAATTAAAGTGTGCTAATTCCTTTAACAGAGTTCTAGGCTGATGGTATGTTAACTGTGATCTAGTGACACTAGTGTTGATTTATTCATTGATAGAGAATGTAAATGCATTGCTGTATCTCATGTATATATACACTGCGAACTAGTGTGCTTGTTTGCACTGTTTCTTACATTTCTTTTTTAATTCCACCGCAGCTTTCACTGATTCATATAAAACCAGCAGGACATTCTGATCAGTGTTTATAATCAGAAACATGGATTATAGAGAAGCATGGTGTCATCATGGGCGTTTGAATGGACAGTGCGCATGCGCACAAACCCGCCCATGCCCCTTTGCCCTGCCTGGTGTCAGAGCTGCTGCTGTGGTGGAGGAGGTGTTGGTGATGGTTTACTCCTGTTCTGAAGGACCTGTGAGAAACCCCTCAGGCTGTAGCATGCAGTAGATCTTACTGTATAATCTGAAGTGAACAGAAATGTCAGGAATCATCTCACACTGCGACCTGTCCGCCTCCATCACATTCAAAACCACTCAGATTCACTTCTACACTGTCTCTAATCTCTAATCTCTAATTCTCACCTGAGGTAACCCGTTGTTCAGGCTAACCGTTTAGCTAAACCTGAGCTGAGATTAGACGGTTGCTAGCAGATATAACTAGCTGTCACTTAGTCTCCAGACCAACTGCTTTAAACCAACACTCCAGTATCGGACTAAATTAAATAAAAACAATACTAAACGGTTCGGTTAAACACTAACTTACCTACAGTGCAGAACAATAAACAAACAGAAACCGGGGCAGAAGAACTACTTCATGACACACTCGGCTACATTTGACCAGGTTAACAAAGTCCCGCCCCTGCCGCGCGCGGATTGGCTGGTTCCTCCCATGCGCTCTGTTTGTCCAATCAAAACTTCTGTTTCTATGATCTACGTTTAGAGGTTCGGAACTCCGGAAGTATCGAACTACATTGGATTAGTGGTGACACTGCAAATCAAAATTTACATTTTTATTGTAGACTTGCAGCCCCCCCCCAAATTTTCGCATGAACTCTCGTCTAACATTTTTTTATTTCGATTAATTTTATAAAGGATTATTTACTTTTTGCAGTTCTGTCAGGTGGTAAGCGAAGGCAGTGAAGATCTGCGCATGCGTCAAGAACGACACCGGGTAGATTTGTTAATAAGTTTTTAGTCTCGTCCTTATAGAAAATTATTACCCTAAAATATACCCTAAAATTGGCAGGTTAACATATGTATTTTTGGTTTCTCAGCTATTTAATGCAGCACATACGAGACTTTCTAAAACACAACCTGAAAACGCTTAACGTAGTTGAATGCAATAAGACGTTTTTTTTTTAAAGACTAAACTCAGTAAACACAATCATGTAATAATAAAATAAAATAAAAAACTATATACAGACACGCAGTTTGGTTGAGTTTAGTCTTTTAAAAACGCTTTCTTATCGCATTAAGCCACGTTAAGAGGTTTAGTATGTCCCGCATAAACACTGAGGAAGTGAATGTGGTCCATCATCACTCATGCGGTTGCTCCAGCAGGACGATGCTCCAGCACACAAAGCAAACTCTCAGGAGACAATAGATTTATTTCCTATTTTCCTAGATTTATAACAGAGTACACTGGGAATAATTATGATCATAAAGAAACATTTACCACATAAATTAAACAATCTCACAAAAATGGCATCTCTTTTTAACGTTACTAATAAGCACTATAGGAGGAGGATGAACAGAAAAGCCCACACATTGGCCATGTGTATACGGGAGTCCACCTAAAGAGTAAAGCTACATAGATTTCCTGTTTAATTCTTTACAAAACATGTTCACCTTAACAGTCTGCACATTACACAACGTTCAGTGCTGCAGGAAAACCTTCTCCATCGTTTCCACCATGCAGAAGTGTTTTGTCATGACACTTTAATTTGCATTCTCACCTGCATCATCACTGCACTACACCTGAACTGTTCCGTTAGAATTACTGAACCTCACAGAGGAATAATTCCTTACAAGTCCTTTATTTCACCTCAGCAATACGGAAAGCATAAATATTCTGAAAACCAAAACATTATATACAACCTTTTTGCTTTTCGCTGAAAGAAGACGAGAGGATGGAGGAATCCTAAGACATTGTACAGGGTCTGCAGTAGGATCTTGCCTCTGAATGAATTACATTTCAGACAGTTTCCATATCAGTTTACTAAAATCTGGTGATGGGAAAAGAACACAGAGTTGGTCTCTACTATTCAGATTGGCAGCAGGAAGTAAAACACTCCATTAAAAAAAAAAAAACCTTCAAGGATTAGCCAAAGAAAGCAAAGATACACAGAATCTCCAGCCATGAAGCGCTGCATCAGAGAAACATCAATATACAGAATAACAGGAACAGATCGGCTTTAACACAGCGGAATTTTAACAGTACTGATTTTTTTTTTTTTTTTTTTTAAGTGCTTCCATACTTCATTTTGATTTCAAAGTGAATGAAGTCAAGGGACATGACACATTTTAAACAGAAGCAAAACTAAAAGCAAAGATATTTCTCAAATATAATAAGAAATCCCAAGTTAAAAGGTGTGCAGTTTCTGGAACGTGACATGGTGCTCACCTCAACATTCAGACCATGAGTTTTAAAGTGACACAGACCCCGAGTCCCCATCTTCAAGCTCAGATTTCTTTAATGTGAAAAAAGACCAACAAATGTGCAACCGTATTTTATACAGAGGAAAAAAAAAAACCACAAAAACGAACAAAAAAAACCCAGTTCAGGAAGTTCACGGTGCTTTCTGATAGAGAAACTAATGTAGCTAGCTTGTTTCAGTCATGATTTGGAAGCAAGCTGAGAGAACTTGTGTGTGGATGAAGAGTTAGTCGATGTCCATTTCAGGCTGCTTGGCCTCTGTGGATTCAGGAGCCGGTTTGTCTTTGTTTGGGCTGCTGGGCTGGGCCTCTGAGCCTTCCTGTCCATTAACTGGGCCGTTCTGTTCAGGCGTCTTATCCTCCTTTGGCACCTCAACTTTGGGTTTGGGTTTTAAGACGATGGGGTTGCAGGTGGAGGTCAGCTCCTGAACACAACATTCAAAACAGAAAACAAATATTTAACTCAAAGTCTCACTGCTGCAGTTCCTAATTTACACAACAGCCAATAGTTTTTAAGATAAGACACACACCTAACCAATTTTAAACCTGACTCCAAGCTCCAGACAGAGAACCAGAACCTTTTACTGATGGAAATCCCTGATACCGTATAAAGACACCGATTTTGACCTCAGGTGATCTTTAACAATTGAAAACCAAAAATAATTACAGTACCTTGGTTTTGGCTTGAATCTCACAGGCTTTAATAACAGGCTCTTGTGTCAGACTCTGCTTGCTCTGTTCATTCATTTTGTTGTTCATCCAGTTCATGGTCTCGTTCACATGCTTTTCCACTTTCATCACCTCCAGCTCGTCCAGGTGCTCATACTGCTCATTCTGAAGGTCAAAAACAACACAAGTGAAAATTCACCAGCAACACATTATCTTTGTAATGTTTTAGAAAACACTTGTTAATCAGAAGTATTCTGATGTTTCCTCCATTTCCCAGGTTTTTCTGAATTTGCTGATGTACTATTGCACCATCAAAATACAATATTTTCTTCTAACCTAGACCACTGCAACTCCTAAAAACACACTAAAGCGTAATCATTTTAATGATGAATAGAGTTTCATCACTAATATAAACTGAATTGTTATAGGAGCGGTGGCTTGGTACTGATTACAGAAACAGTAATGGTGAGTTTTTAATTATGCACACAACCATTGTGGAAAGTGCTCTGCCCTGAGAACTGAGCCATGCCTTTATGAAACATGAACATACCTTTGCTTTGTACGCTTCTAAAATCTTCATGTATTTTTGGACTTGCTTCCCGAGCTCCTCAAAGGCTTTTGGTCTCTCTTCCGCCTGTAGCGCTCGGTCCTGGATGGGCTGTCCGAGTTTCTACATATGGGAAAAACACCCAGGTCTGTTTATTTCTGGTATCAAAATAATTAAGTTTCTATTTTACTGCAGTGAAAACATTTTACCTTCAGTTCTGCCAGTTTATCAATGTACACCTGCTTCTGTTGGTCTTCTCCTTCTTCATACAGCCAGTTTTCTGTGTCTTCAAGTTTTAGACTAAAAGCATCCCGATCCTGGAAGATTGTATAAGAATGAGTTACTAACAAAATTAATAGCATTATAAACAAATTATAAATTACATATTTTACAGACTTACTTCCTCACTGACAAACTTCTCCAATACTCCATGCAATTTGTCCCTCATGTCATACACATACTCCTCAACCGCATTCTTAGCGTCGTTCCTCTCTTTTTCCAGTTTGTCCTGCATGATCATCTTCCCCTGATGACACAAACAACACCAAATATAAAGACTTGTGGCTTGTTTTTCATAAAGCGGGATCGTAATGATGGTCAGTTAGTGCACTGTAAGGTCATGTCTGAAAATAACGGACCTAACAGCTTCTGCACACTAACCTTACTTCAGATTTACATTCTAGAAACTTTGACATGAAACAGAACCTCTTATTCTACGTATTGAAAACCAGTTAAGTTTTAAGTTCTATCTGCCTAAGCAATCTCTCAATCTCACAAAAGGAATCCTATACGGTAATAAGCAGTCTATATAACCGGCTTTGAATGTCTCCTGAGTATTTATTATCACAGGCATCTGAATATCTATAAGATGTAAAGTTTGAATGATAGGAGACACAGAAGAATGATAGGTTAGACCCTCCTGAGGTGTTTGTAGATTAAGATGCATTACCTCATTCTCCATGAACAGATTGAGCAGCTCGTTGCTAAGCTGCCAGTGCAGGTTGTTCTGAATCGGCAGGTCTACAGTCTTTGTTTTCACTTTGGGTTTCTTGGCTTGTGGCGGCTGGTCGTTCTTCTTTTCCTGTTTGTTTTCCTCTGTCTATAAAATAAAGTGTAGAATTAAAAAATGCATTTCAATAATAAAGCAAAGTCTTTACCTCTATAAACAGAATAGACTTGTGGTAGATAGTGTGTTTAGTGTGCTGTTGAAGCTACTCCTTAAGGACTTGGTGTTGAACTAAATATCACCATTTTCTTGGCTTTTCCAGTTTTTCCTGACTGCTGGCTAGAAATGACAATAGGTAAATGACATAAGACTTAGGTGTATATTAGGGAGAAATTAATGAGAGCACAGGCAGAGATTGAACCAATAAGTTAAAGTCCCAGACCATACTGGGAAAGACCCATAGCCACACAGTGAGCTGAGGGTGATTTGTGACAGTTTGTGGGTCAATCAATATTATAACGCTAGACCCTTTCAGTTACCTCCATGTCCTCACTGTCGGATTTCTTATCTACGTTCTCCTTCGGCCCATCACTCTGGCTTTTCTGCTCCTCTTGGTCCACCTGCATCTTGTTCTTTACAAAGCAAAGAAACAGTGGTATCTGACATTAAAAACTGAAGTTATGCAGTTTCTACAGAAATGACAAAGTACAAAAAACAAATAGAACAAGTTGGAGCAGTGGAGCAGCAGAAATCAGTTCTTTTAGCTATGCTTTTCTTTCTGAGCTGTGTTTAGACATGCCATGGTTGTTCTTGTTTAACAGACTACATATTTCTGGGGTGAGTCTTCCAGGCTTTATTAAACTCTGCTATAACACTTTAGTTAATGGGAGGGCATTACCTCTTCCTCTTTGGCAGTGGTGTCCGTCTCCATGGGCTCTTCTCCTTCTGCAGTCTTCACCACTTCCACCAGGGAGGCACTGGACACACTGAACACACCGTGCACGTTCACACGCACCTTCACCTTCACCTTGGAACACTCACCTGAAGACTGAGGCAACACCTTCTGGATACTGAACTGACCTGTAGAGAGTGAGGGCATTTAGTGCTTCAACAATCGACATAAATGACTAAATGACTAGCCACATTTGAGCCTTGGTCATTGTGAGAAACACTGCATGGATGCAAAATATTACAAACCTGAAAAATGCTTTTTAACCGCCATCTATTCTTTTGAGTCACGTTTATTCTCATATCTATCTAATATGTGCGTGTGTGTGTGTGTGTGTGTGTGTGTGTGGATTTATATCTATATGCATGTACATATCTATTTGTGTTTCCTGCGCAATCAGAAAATATGACCCTGTGCGATCATGTTGTTGGTCTCGAAGTCACTTCTCTTGTAAAAGTAGGTGCATTATACAGAGTTGGGCGTTTAGCACAGGTTTTTTTTTTTTTTTTTTTTTTTTTTTTTTAAAAAGAGTACACTAAAAGTCAGAACTCCATCCTTCTTAAGATTATATATTAGTGCTGCAAGAAATTTTTATTATTAATCGAGTATTCTCGCGATTAATCGGATAAGAAGTACCTTTTCTTTATTTAAGTGCACCGGTCTCATTTTCTCTCTCTTATTTAGTATTGCTCTATAATAACGAAAAAGTATGTAATAATCATTAGAATACTCGATTACTAAAATAATCGATAACAGCAGACCTAATGAGCAGAATATTTTCATGCTGTGAGAGATTACCGGAAATATCAGCAATGCTATTTGCTGATATAAATATCAACAATGTATTATCCTGTCAATTAAATCCTCCATGTCGTTAATCTCAGGGCGGTTTGAAAATACCAGTCTAACCTTTTATAACTGTAACTTATCTGACAGTCAAAGTTTTATAAGTATCTGATTTGGGATTTAGTGGCAAACTGTTATTCATTGGAGCTCAGAGAGAATAAAGAAAAACACTTGAGAACAATCGTACCAATGGTAGGATCAGGATACGGCAGCTCCTTTGGATTGTTGTAGTAGGCCTCCAGAGAGAAAGACTCCTTGCGGAAGAAGGTTAAGACTTTAGAGAAAGGTGCAGGGTGGTTTTTAGGGAATACCTCACAATCACTGCTAAAAAAAAAAAAACAAGACAAAAAGAGAAAAAGAGCGAGAAAGAGAGATCATTTTATTCATATTAAGTTGTTTTTCCAAAAAGTAGGACCATCAATAAAAATAAGAACTGTATAAACAACAAGTTTAAAAACCTTAAGCCTTCCTCGGCATCTGAATTCCATTTCAGAGAGATGGGATACGGAACCATGTCTGTGATGGAAAACTCTCGCACTTTGAAGGCAGGCGAAAGGATTGCACACTGATCGGAGAAAAGAAAAACATTTAGAACATGCTCACTTAATCACCAAGAAAACACTTGGAGGTTGCTAATACTAAACCGCAAGACAAGAACCAGCCACACATCAATCATCCTGAGGGGTGTTGGTTAAACAACAAGAAGAACGGCAACAACTAGATTTATTCTGAATTAAGTCATGCATAAAAAAAATATTCTTATAAATATTCTTGACCTGTAGACATGATCTGTTCTTAGGCTGCAGCTAAATCTGCTTATTAAATATAGTTTAATTAAAATATTGGTTTTGATCACAAATCACCACCAGAAGTCATTGCCTACTCAGTAAAGCAGAGTCTGTGTTAATGAGTTTTACTTTCTTTCTTTTGTTCTTCTTCTTCTTCTTCTTCTTCTTCTTCAGCAGACAAGCATTAATTTATAAATAATAATGGCACAGAGAAAAACTATTTTAAAAGCATCAGTATATGTAACACCTTGCTATCCTAAATAATACTTCTGGGGGTTTTTTTCTTTAAAGATTTTGTACACCAATTGTTTGTTCTTCTTTTTCCCAATAATAATCAATGAACAACTGTTTATGAAAGTCAGTAGGAGTAAGACAGAGTACATGTGTGTGAATTAGAGGGAGGGCAGTGGAGGAGTTTGGTTGCAGGGAGAAGAGGTGGAGAAGGTGGAGGAGTTCAGGTACCTGGGGTCAACAGTGCAGAGTAATGGAGAGTGTGTTAGAGAAGTGAAGAAAAGAGTGCAGGCAGGGTGGAGTGGGTGGAGAAGAGTGACAGGAGTGATTTGTGATAGAAGAGTATCTGTGAGAGTGAAAGGGAAAGTTTATAGGACTGTGGTGAGACCTGAGATGTTGTATGGTTTAGAGACAGTGGCATTGAGTAAAAGACAGGAGGTGGAGCTGGAGGTAGCAGAGCTGAAGATGTTGAGATGTTTGCTGGGAGTGACGACGATGGACAGGATTAGAAACGAGTTTATTAGAGGAACAGCACATGTAGGACGTTTTGGAGACAAGGTGAGGGAGGTGAGATTGAGATGGTTTGGACATGTGCAGAGGAGGGACATGGGGTATATCAGTAGGAGAACACTGAGGATGGAGACACCAGGAAGGAGGAAAAGAGGAAGACCAAGGAGGAGGTTTATGGATGTGGTGAGGGAAGACACGAAGTTAGTTGGTTTAAAAGAGGCAGATTTAGAGGACAGGGGGGTATGGAGACGGATGACCCCTAATGGGAGAAGCCGAAAGAAGAAGAATCAATGAACAATTGTTTCATCAGTTCATTTTAGTTGTTATTGTCTGTCAATTAATAAATGACATGATTTTCAATAACGGATCTTATTAAATGCAGTTCAGTGTCAGTAGGTAGGAAGGATGAGTTATTTTGCTACTCAGGGAATGATGAGTAACAAATTGTGATCCAGTATCTAACAGGGGACTGATGATTTCAGTCACAGACCTGCAGTGCGCAGCCTCTGGCTACAGCCTCGTCTGCATTTAGTGTTGTGCTCAGCTCCTTCCCGAAGAATTTGCTGACTCTCTCTTTAATGGCAGGGATCCGCGAGGCACCACCTACAATCTCCACTGCGTAAATGTCCTCTTTCTTTAGCTCTACAGAAAAGCAAAGGACAAAAATCAGGTGTCAGGTTCCAGATTAAAAATAAACTAAGAGCAAAGGAAGGGAGGTTTCACTCACTAGCTTGCTCCAGCACGCTGCGCAGGGGTCCCTCCACTTTGGTTAGCAGCCCTGCACACATCTCCTCAAAATCGCCTCTGGAACAACAGCATCATTAGATTATTTTTAGTTGCAGCTTTCACACCAAAGCAGCCGCTTACATGTGGATGAATACAAATATGACCCCCCCTCCCTCCCCCCACAGATCGAGTCAGAGCCTGATTTAGCCCACATAACTTGCTAAATTTAGGGTTGCTGGGAGACTGACCTGTTGAGTTTGCTACTAACATCGATGTCATTCATAAAGCATTCAATGTTGAGCGGCAGGTCCGAGGAGTTGGCGCTCATGAGCTTTTTCAGCTTCTCACACTCTTGGTAGAGGCGCACCAGAGCACGAGGCTTGGAGCGCACATCTAGTTTGTACTTCTTAGCAAACTCGGTGCAGAAATGCTGAACAAGTATTTCATCAAAGTCTTTCCCACCCAGCTCACTGTCAAATGCAGAGGCCAGGACCTGGAGAGAAAATGTTTTAAAACCATCGAACAGTTATAAGATTGTAAAATACAATGACAACGAGGTAAAGCAAAAAGTTTATTAGAGGAAAAAAGCTTTTTTACTGCCACTTTATAAACTTCGGACCTCAATCCTTGGTAATCTAATTTCTACTCTTTTATTAATTTACAACCGCACTTGTTCATCCATATTTTGCCACTCAAAGTTGCTCTGTAGCGAGTAGAGGTGGATGGTGAACTGAGAGATTTGTCTATTTTATTATTCTGCTTTGCTAAAAACTCCTACAGTGTGTCAGAAAATATCATTTCACTCTTAAGGCTTGTTTGAATGTTCATAGTTAAAACAATGTGTGATATAAATTTGTAAACAATTGACATGTAAATGCCTGAAGTCTCCTTACCTTTAACTTCCCCTTGTTAAAGGCACAGGCAGAAACCTGATAGCCAGCATGGCCAACGTCAACAAACACAACAGTTCTGGGTTTCTCCTCAGGTGTGGGCAGATCCTGCTTGTAAATGCCATATGCCAGGGCAACTGGAATAAAGATAATTAAGGACCATAAATACACATCAGCAATAGACCACTTTCTCAGTTTACAGAGACAGACTCCTTTTATTAATTAAACAGGAGGCATGTGAAGGCTTGTGATTCAGTGTTCATCATTGTTCATTATTTTATTATTTAAAACTAAAATCTTTTTATATTTGCTAAGGGGAATGGCAGATGCATCAGCTTTTAATTTTCACTATTCATCTCTCGCTGCACATCATATGATTCTTTTCATTAGAAAAGAGTTATATTGATTTTGTTTCGAGTTTAAATAATACACTGACATGTCTTTGTCTACTGCTGTAATGTAGTACATTTCTGTCATGTAAATTTAATACATAGGCATTAAGTTACAGCAAAGATTAGGACACGGCACGTTTCAGGATCGTTTACCTGCAGTGGTCTCGTTCATGAGTCTCAGGCAGTTAAGGCCAGCAATCTGCGCAGCGTCTATAACCGATCTTCTCTCTGCATCGGTGAAGAAGCTCGGCACCTGGGGGTAAAAGAAAAAAAAATGTTTTGAATGCAGTAGATCAGTAGAAGAGAACAAATTACATTTTAAAAATAGACAGATATAGAAATATGTAGAAGCAGGCTTGTTTACAGAAATGACGCAGTCTGCCACTGGCTTTTTGAGTGCAGACTCTGCAGTCTCCTTCAGTTTGTTCAGGAGCATAGCAGTGACCTGCTCAATACTGAACACCTTCTCCTCCTCCATGTACATGACCTACACATAAAGAAAGGAAAGATCAGCAAACCTTTCAGGACATTAAAAACAGCAGCAAAATAGAACTAATTCCAACTAACTGTTTATTTACCTTGATGCCGGTGGTCCCTGTGGGCATCTCAGCGAGATCATAGACCAGACTGGACTTTGCTGATTGGACATATGGGTCAGTGAGAGGCCTGCCATGGAATCGCTTAAATCCTTGGACGGTATTCTTGCAGTTTGTGACCACCTAAATGCAAAAAATTACAATAATGTGGTTAGTCCACTACATAAGGAAAAACTGCTAAATCATCAGATCCCTTAAATAGTTCATCAGTAAACCATTGCCTTACCTGGCTCTTTGCAGCTGCACCTATTGCCCGACTTCGAGGCCCAAAAGATACAAAAGACCTGGGAAAGGTTAAATTTCACATCTTAAGCAGAATGATTGGATAATGAATGCAGGTGAGCTTGCATCAGCATTAACATGATCTGTGTGCTCCATTTTTACTAAATGATATTAAAGTCACTGATATTAATGTAAAGATGTTCCAACTTATTGAATGTCTGACTTCTTTTAAACAAAAGGAAATAATTTTTTTCCCCCTCCCAATTTTGTTTTAAAATTCCTCCCATCAATGTCATAATATCACCCAACCTAGCAATGTTAATTTGCATAGCTGAACATGCTTTGGGTTAAATGCTAACTGCCCTTTTTTTTTTTTTTTTTTTTTAATCAAAAACACACCTGGGATTGAAAAGAAATGCTGTCATCAGAACAAACTTTTTGGAGGACAAAATGATTTGTCACTTTACATCATCATAATGATGCAGAGGACACTGAAAATCTAAATTCAAATGTCACTTGTCAGTGGAATTGTGTAAACTGTAGAAAATAAAAATCTGTCTGTTGCTCCATCATTAAAAATTGTGAGTAAAGATCCCTGCCACGGATGCTTGTGGAATCATCGGAATTCAAACATCTCCTGGTAAAAGAACAGACATGTAAACTGGGGCCAAAACACTTAAGCTATAAAACACAATGCAGGCCAAAATGTGAACTCTTCTAATTTGATAATTTGGTGAGCTTTGAATTTTTAGTGCAATTAAAAAAATTCAGACACCAACAACTGAATAAAGATATCTCAAAAGTTCCACTAGCAGAAACTGGATTTAACAGCACGAGACTAGGCCATGTACATGACTGACGTGTGTGTGTGTGTGTGTGTGTGTGTGTGTACATCAAGTTTATATGGACATGGCTGATGACCCACAAAAACATTTCCAGTAACACAACTCAGTTGCATTTCTCCGTGGGGAAACATTACACACACACACACACACACACACACACACACACACACACACACACA
>JAAIIK010000099.1:5051727-5062623 GCA_014706435.1 Silurus glanis
GGGAAGGTAAGGTAAGGGAAGGTAGGGCAAGGTAAGGGAAGGTAAGGGAAGGTAAGGTAAGGGCTCCTTCCACACACCGCTGATTTTCTTGTCATTTAGAGACTGGACTACTGCAGCTCTCTGCTTGCAGGTCTTCCTCTGAACGCTATTTGTCAACTGCAAATAATCAATAAAAAACACAGCTGCACGACTTGTGTTTAACCTGCAGTGTAGATTTATTCACTGATAGAGACTCAAAGCACTTTTGTACGTCGCTCTGGACACAGACATCTGCTAAATGCCACAAATGTAAATGTAAATATTCGGCTGCAGTTGATTTGCGATCTTCCTCCTGTAGCATTCTTTTCCTTCCCTCATCTTCTTTCTCAGTTCTTTCTAAACAGTTTTCAGCTCCATCTTGTTTCCTGAACTAAAACCCTCTTCTTTTTAAGGAGAGCCTTTATATAAGGGTTGATTGTTTATTACTACTTCCCACTATGATTACATTTCCATTTCCATTTACAGCATTTAGCAGACGCCCTTATCCAGAGCGACGTACAAAAGTGCTTTGAGTCTCTAGTAATGAATAAATCTACACTGTACACAAGATTACACACTTAATATAAATATAACTCTTGAATTCTACACACTTGGAAAGTGCTAATTTAAGTATTTCAGGAAGATGAAGGTCTTCAGTCGTCGCTTGAAGATAGTCAGGGACTCCGCTGTACGGACATCTAGGGGAAGTTCATTCCACCACCTCGATGCCAGAACAGAGAAGAGCCTTGAAGTGTACTTACCTCTCATTCTGAGAGAAGGTGGTACCAGTCGAGCAGTGCTGGAGGATCTCAGACAGCGTGGTGCAGTGCGAGATGTGATGAGGTCTCTGAGGTGAGAGCGAGCTGGTCCATTTTTAGCTTTGTAGGCAAGCATCAGTGTTATGAATCTGATACGTGCAGCTACTGGAAGCCAGTGGAGCAGCAGCAGTGGGGTGGTGTGGGAGAACTTGGGCTGATTGAACACAAGCCATGCAGCTGCGTTTTGGATCATTTGCAGTGGACGAATAGCGTTCAGGGGAAGACCTGCCAGCAGAGAGCTGCAGTAGTCAAGTCTTGAAATGACAAGAGACTGAACAAGCACCTGGGCAGCCTGTGTGGACAGAAATGGTCGAATCCTCTGAATGTTGTAGAGAAGAAATCAACAGGAACGAGCAACATTAGCAACATGTGGGAAGAAGGACTGTTTATTGTCCATAGTTACCCTGAGGTTACGAGCAGTGGAGAGCAGAGAGTCATGAAGTGTTATTCGGAGATCTTGACCTGGAGATGAATCACCTGGGATGACCAGCAGTTCTGTTTTGCTGGGGTTGAGTTTTAGTTGGTGAGCACTCATCCATGAAGATGAAGATTACATCTGCTTTCCTGCCCTAATTTCCATCTCCATGACTGTCAGTAGCGTGAGGAATTCTGAGATGTGGTGTAGTTGTGCTGAAGCTGTTCATTAGAAGATGAACACATTCTGTGAGTTTCAGATACTCAGAGCTCACATGAGAAATAAACCAAACATAAACGATCAAATCTGGAAATGAATCAGGGAACTCATTTTATATTCAGTTTACACACTGTATGTTCATGACATCACTTTATAACTGCATGTGTGAATGTGTGAGTGTGTGTGTGTGTGTGTGTGTGTGTGTGTGTGTGTGTGTGTGTGTGTTTTCACCTCCAAACTCTACTTACCTTATAAAGCTGTGTAATAATAAGAGGCTCCTCCCAGCCAAACAGAACTCACCTGGAGGCAAAGTACTGAAATGGTGAATCCTGGAAGACCTACGATGGCTCCAGTACGCTGTACTAATCCCAACAACCAGAACCATTCTGGATTTGACTATTCAGAACTGGTAACCAGTTGCATGAGCAAAGGGAGGAACTGGCCTGCTTTGGTCATTCTGCTCATCATCTTCTTCACCGTTGGCGGGAATATTTTAGTAATAATGGCAGTGTCCTTGGAGAATAAGCTGCACAATGCAACCAACCTTTTTCTGCGCTCGCTGGCTGTAGCAGACCTGCTGGTGGGAGTTTTGGTCATGCCAACATCTCTTATCAACATCCTCTATAGTGAGTTCCTGATTTACTGATCATAACCAGTGTGTTTTTTACAAATGAATCAAGATGTTTGGAATCATGGCTGACATGAATACAACTACAAATCTGCCTTAGAGTAAGGTAAAGTTTAATATAGGTGTGTGTGTGTGTGTGTGTGTGTGTTTAGTGTAAATAATAAAACATTAAACTGTAATCTGATTTTGTATAAATGCTGTGATGAGATTATTCCGAGTAGAGAAAGTGATCAGCTCTGTATATATCAGGTAAATATGTTTACCATGAGCAGGACAAATATGAAAGAAAATAACCCACAAATATTTGAACAAGTAATTGTATTTGTCTGTAAGCAGTTACACAGTTCATCTGCACTCAAAGTGAAAATGAGCGATATGGGGTTTATTATACCTGAACACCAACCCATCACTTTAGATTAAATCTCCATGGACACTAAGTGAGAACTCTGATATAAATCTGTTTATGCTGATTAAACGTCTGACACTTCTCCAATGATAACCCTTAGAATCGTGAAATAGAAGGCCATCTGTCCAGGATCAAACACTTCTCTACATGAGGGTTAGGGATTTATTCTTCATTACAACACTGTCACTTTACACCTCACTACAGTGAAATACATCACTGTTCTGGTCCTCGTTCATCATTTACATGCACACTATTTACACTCTACTTTTTACTCTATTTGAATCTAGTTTGTTTCATGTGAATTTGATCCATGAGGTTCCTGCTGAGGGTTTGATTCTAGAACCACTGTAATGAATGAACATTCGATGTTGAGGATGAGGATGGGTTTCATTCTGAGTCTGGTGCCTGTCAAGATTTCTTCCTTAGACCATCTCATGGAGTTTTTCCTTCACCACCTTCAAAGCTGGTTCACTCATCAGGGATAAACTTATAGGGAATTAATTTATTAATTTAAAATGTATATGTGTTTATGTATTTTCTATTTATTTCTGTAAACCTGCTTTGGGAATCTCCATTTCATGTGAAAGTGATAAATTATCTCCACAGGACTGGATTGTTTATCTTTAATTTACTTTTTTTCTTCTTTTCCTGAAATTCTGTAAACTATAATCATGATGACAGTCTGAAAGTTCTGTACACAAAAAACTGACCCTTCTCATACACTCAAAAAAATGATATGTTGACCTTACTTAACTTTTTTATGTCAACAGGTTCCACGTAACTCAGTTAGGTTGCATTTAATTAACAATATTGATTTCAGTAAACTTAAGTTAATTACATAAAGTTAATGTAATGTTTAGTTAAATCAACTTAACATTCTTAATTTAGTTTTAATATATTAAGTTAATTAAGTTCAATTATTCTAAAATGTATATTGTTGCCTTCAACAAAAACAAAGAATCCAGTTTTATTGATTAGTTTATTCAATGAATCTACAGGTATTTACATTTATTTCCAACAAGAATGTGTACAGTACAAAATATGAAAACTGCCTTTATTTTCCAAAAATCTAATTTATTTTTACTTATTATAAAAATACTAATAAAACTATAAGCATTTACAAAATAATAATAGAAACAAATAATAAACCTTATTTTTTAAATATTTCCTTTTTCTTTGAAACTGACAAAAAGCTAACAATGCATCAGTTATTCAATGCAATACCAACATGAAGGAATGAACATGATCAGTACTGAAACAAATGTACTGCTACAGCAAACAACACAACTTTATGGAGAAAACATACAGTATGTCCTGCCTTATGAAATGAGTTTATTTTTCAGGACCTGGACCTTGTTTAAATGCTTGTTTGCATTTAGAAATACTTCAAAAGTGTATCTCAGATCTTGTGAGTAAGCCAAGTTTAATGCAGAAATTAGACCAAGTATCGCAGAACATGCATTTGCCACATTGTTCAGGTTTTCAAATATTTGGATGCCTTTATTGATGATGCCAACATCTTCATATTGGTCTGTAGCATCTGCTCCTTCATGTACGAGGTCATAGATTCCCAGGGTGGTGTTGCACATCGAGGTTGCAACGACATCATGTTTAACGTCCTAAAAATATTAAGTATAAAAAGAGAATTACCAACAGGTCAAGGGTGAGAGGGAGGGGTTTGTTGCACAGAAACATAAAATATGTTTTAAAAAAACGTAAATGACTTACCATATACTCCTTCACAAGGTTTGATGGTCTTCATTCAGGTAGACAGTAAGGGCTTTCAGGATGCATTCACGTTTTTTTCTCGATGGAGACATGAACAATGTAAAATGAGCATAAGTTAGCGCTTTACTGTACATCTAAAACTTTAAGTAGCATCATACAGATTATCCCACTGATGTTTTTACAAAAGTCAAGTTTCCTAGCAACCAGTACAAGACATCCAAAAATGGTCCTAAATCAGGAGAATTTTTCAATTTCTGCTATGGAAAAGATGCACAATAATCTTTGAGGTCAGAGTTGTTCCAATTGTTGCAGGTGCAAAAAACACAACTCTGGTGCATACTGTTTCATTAAAACAGTCTGGTTCCACATGAAAAGCCGTGAACTATCCAGGTCGCAGATTCAGTAACACCCTGAAATTGAGTTACGGCACAGAGGTTTTCCAAGACGGGTTCTACTTGGAATAGGCCTCGCAAGGGTCCATCAAAGAAGTCGAGTCCTCGCACTGTGTGTCAGGTGCAGCAAAATGTCACAGTACATGTTGGAATCCACGTTTCTCGCAATGAACCGCGGCTCATGATGCTACCACCACCGTGCTTGACTGTACGCAAGACACAATTTTCTTCGTACTTCTCACCAGGTCGTCGCCACACACGCTGGACTCCATCTGAACCAGACAAGTTTATCTTAGTCTCATCAGACCACAGGACATGGTTCCAGAAATTCATGCTATTGGACAGGTTGTTCTTCAGCAAACTGTTTGTGGGTTTTCTTATGAGCAGCTTCAGAAGAGGCTCCTTCTGGGACGATGGCCTGCAAACCGACTTGTTGCAGTGTGTAGAGTATGGTCTGAGCACTGACAAGCGAAGCTTCCGATTTTGCAACCTCTAAAGCAATGCTGCAGCAATTCTGCACCTGACGCACAGTGCGAGGACTCGACTTCTTTGATGGAACCTTACGAGGCCTATTTCAAGTAGAACCCCTCTTGGAAAACCTCTGTACTGTAACTTCATTTCAGGCTGTTAACGAATCTTCAGCCTCGGCAACTTTGTGGAGAGCAACAATTCTAGATCTTAAATCCTCAGAGTTTTCTTTGTCATGAGGTGCCATGTGGAACATCCAATAGTCAGTGTAAGAGAATCGCATTCATTTATACACACGTACACACACACACACACATCAAAATTTAAAGATATACTACACCAAAAGTATATATATATATATATTATGTGTTCTAGAAATATTAGCTCTAGGAATGGCCTACTAATATCCAATCACTGCCGTCCTCCTGCCAGACAAAGACAAACAGCATGACAAAGATTAATATTACACTAATAATAAAAATCGAATAATAAAATCAAATAATCACATTTCAACAAATATAAATTAAATTAAAGCGAAAAACAAGAAGGTAACTAACATGAATGTGAAACCCACACATGAGGAACACGGTAACATCATGAAAATATCATACAAAACATGAGATTATTCGCGATTAACCAACTTAACCTAATAACATCCTCAATATATATAGATAAAAAAGTTAAATCTCCACAAGGAAAAATCTTCGCTTGTTTTCTCTTTTTGCACTGTGAACTTTGTTTAAATTGATTCCCATTAAATGGCGCCGATTAAAAACAGAGCAGAAAAGTTCGCGTTCAATCTGCTTTTCATCTGCGCATGTGCGGATATTACTCCACCTGTTGACCAAAGCGCGGTACTGCAGAAGCAACACAACTCTGTTTCATTCGTTTTACTTAAATTAGTTGTGTTAAACTGAAATCTTACTATTTTTACATTTTGTCAACACGACTCTTTTAATTTTAATACACAAACTTAATTACATTATTTAATTTAAACATAGTTATATTCTTTGGACCAACAGCAGCCACATTTCATTTTTTTGAGTGTACTCACAGGTGGAAAGCAACGACTTACATTTACTCACATTTACTGTAACTGAGCAGGTTTATTTTGTGTACTTCTACTTTTTAAAGTAGTTTTTATAATCTGTAGTTTTACTTAAGTATGTTTTGTTTGATGTTTTGTACTTAACTACATTAACTACATTTAAAATTATATCCATTACTGAGTAAAAAAAAAAGAAAATCAATAAAAATAATGCAGGGGAACAAAAATTGCGCACCGGAAACTACTGCACTGACTGATTGTTGTGTAGAGAACAGAAGCGCCAAACTCACAAGAAAGAAAGATAGAGACGGACAGACAGACGCCAGTGATGTAGAACCAGCCGAAAGTGAAATGCCTCTCTGAATTCTGAATCTGCATTTGCAATTTTGTACTAGATTATAAGTTTGTATAATTATATGTAGTGTTTTAATAATATATATTTTTATTTGTTATTATTATTATTTTTTTTATTACTTATTATTTTTTGCTGTTGCATTTAGATGTATAAAGGTGTTTCTTCAATTAAAAACAACTATTTGCCCCCGTTAAGGAAGGAAATTTGACTTTGAGTAGATATTAACAGTGTTGGGCAGTAACTAATACTGTAACGCGTTACTTTTAAAAATAAAGTAACTCCGTTAGCGTATGGTGCGTTACCCGTTACTTTATTAAATGAATGAATTTGGGCTGAAGTGTAGACTACAGTCTGACCTGTTTACAGCAGAGACACATTGTAGGATTGGTGGATGAACCACTGTAAACACGAAGAAGACGCACTGTGGCCGTGTCTCCGTTTATTCAGGTCTGTGCGGCAGTAATGGCGAGTCGAGGCGAGAGCAAGACGAGTTTCTCAAATATGCTCATTATTTCACTTTAGTTGAGCATAAAGACAAAAACTTTTTAGTCAAATGTAAGCTGTGTCTTTCTGGTTCGAAGCTCGTATCTACTGCGATAAACAGCAACTCCAACCTGTTGAAGCTCCTCCAGAAACTCCATGCCTCGACGAAGCTAGAAGCTAGAAGCTAACCCAGTGTTCTGTTCGACATTGTTGATAGTTTTCATACTTCAGCTGTGAAAGGAACATGTTTAAGAGCTCAACACAACAGCTTTTATGATGCAGAAGCTACTTTAGTGTTTGATTGTGAATATATTATTACTTTTAACAGTAACGCAGTACTTTTTGGTGTAAATAATCAACAAAGTAATTAAGTAAGTAATTAAGTTACTTTTCGAATGAAGTAACGAGTAACTGTAACTATTACTATTTTTTAGTAACCAGCACAACACTGGATATTAAATGAGCTACTGTTTACTTTCACTTCAGTAAATTTGTAGACCAGTAACTTGTGCTTAAGTAAAATTTTAATAAAAAACAGTACTTTTACTTAGTATAATATTTTATTATCTTTCCACTTCTGCCCATATTTTACACACCTGAATGCAGATAACTCGTGGCCTCTGCCCCACGTGCTGTGCCCCATGTGGATCTTTCTGGATGTGTTGTTCTGTACCGCCTCCATCATGCACCTCTGTGCCATTTCTTTGGACCGCTACGTTGGAATCCGCAGCCCGATCCAACACAGCCGCACCAACTCCCCCTGCAGGGCCATGACCAAGATCACTGCAGTCTGGACCATCTCCATCGGTGAGAACACACTTATTCTACACACTCATGTGTGTGTTATCTACTAAAACGGATAAAATATCTGTAGTTAATGCTCAGAGTCCTGATGAGAATATGTGAGATGGTGGAATTGGGCTTCCAGGCAGCGATACTTTTCCAGAATGTAGATTTTATTTCTTTGACATAAATTTTGTTAGTTACATTCTGTTTCACTTCCTTCTTCTCCTCCTGCTTGTGTTCTTGTTGTTCCAGTCATCTCGTTACCCATCCCTGTGATCAGCTTGCAGGATGAGCAGAAGTTCTTGGTTAATGGCAGTTGTGTCCTCACTGAGCCACGCTTCATGCTGGTGGGTTCCTCCATGGTGTTTTTCCTCCCGCTTATAATCATGGTGGTGTGCTACTGCCTGACCATGCGCGTGCTCCAGCAGCATCTAGCCACCTTCTCCACTGAGAGCAGTAACTGTACTAACACCAAGCAGGCATCACCTCAACCCAGCCTCCTGAGTGAAGCTCCTTCCTCTCATTCCAATTCTCCAGTGAAAGCAGTGTTGCAGCACCTGAGCCCTACGCTGAGGGTACGAGTATGTGCAGGCCTTCGAGCTCCTGTCAGACGCCGCATGGTACAGGCCATCAAGAATGAGCGTAGGGCTTCTCAGGTTTTGGGCGTGGTCTTTTTCCTCTTCCTGGTCATGTGGTGTCCCTTTTTTATCACCAACGTTCTGATTGCTATGTGCCAGGATGGATGTGGTGAACACTTATTCAGACTGATGGACATATTTGTATGGGTGGGCTACGTTTCCTCTGGAGTGAACCCGCTCATCTACACCCTGTTCAACAAGAACTATCGCCATGCCTTCTCCCGCTACCTGCGCTGTCGCTATCATACACTTGCTAATCCTGTGCTCAGTAACTCAGTGTGTCAGGTTTATTCCGTCACACCCACCCCTATGCTGTGGGACAGGAGCTTCACAGACACTAATGCCAAAGCCGGCTCAGGGTTCAGTGCCTCCAATCATGAACACAAACATGAGAAGATGCTAAAAGAAGGTGTTAGTGATTTTGCGAGCTTCACAGATAACATCAGTAGAGTCTGATTGTTAGAATCAGGGTTTTTATTGCTCATTGCTATGAGTCCACTTACATCGACCAGACATAACCTTATGACATTAAAACATTATAACATTATAACATTATAACATTATAACACTACACTAGCATCACTAGTCAGATCTAAATCAAACTGCACAAGCTCAAATATGTTCATGTGGATTTAAGAGCTGATTTTTTTTAAAGGAGAAGAAACTGGTTTATTTGCAGATACACCTACAAGGACATTTACAAGACGGACTATTCGGGACATGATAAGGAAAAGTGACCAAAACATTTGTTGAGGTTTTTCACGAACTGTTTGTACTTTTCCGTTTTATTCCCTGTATAATTTGTACAAAAACACACAGTTTACCTTCATTTCAAATCCCCAGGAAAACTGTAATGTACAGAAACGATGTAGAGAAAGGCAGGAAACCCCGGGGTGATGTGATGAGGTTAATATCGATGCTTCTGCTAGAGCTGATTTAAAACTAAACAGAACACAAAACAAATTCTATTCAGATCCAAAGCTCAGAGTAATATAGGAATCTATTTGTGTCTTTATAGTATTGAATCAGATTTTAATTCGCTGTTTGATTTCTTTACTCTCTCTCTCCCAGTTGCAGTTTTTCCCACCAACGCGCTGACACAGCTGTAAATGACTGAATTTTTGTGGTGTGATTCAGAAATTATACACACTGTACATTTACACGGTTAATATTTGCACCATTGTGTGGTTTGTTGTTGTGTTGTGTATTAAAAGGCAGTGCTTTCTGCATTATAACAAAATACTTATTGTGCTTTTGTGTAGTTTCACACACAGTTTAGGCTTTTCTGTGTACTGAAGGTTTATAAGGTTTTATAGATGTTTTAGTTGCATATTATTTAATAACTGCTTTATTACACAACATCAAACATTCACACCTCTTTCTCATCCTCATTCATACCTTCTGGAAACACACCTTTTTCCTGCTCCTAAAGAAGATGTAAAATACACAGAGGTCAGGATGAACCCCAGGGTGTGGAGCTGTGAGATGAAAAACTCCACCCACTGCACCATCACACTTCCCTGGTTCTTTGGTAGATAAAAAAATAAAAGCTGCAGAAGTGCATTATAGCTATGAGAGCTTTGTTTAAACCCATTATTTTACCCAGACACACTGGTGCCAGAGTTCCTTAATACAATGACTGTTCTTTTCAAAAGGAACTCAGTACAAATACTTCATCCTGACTTGATGTGTTGCCAGTGTCTGAGCGCTCAGCTGTACGACTCACAGGAGGAGCGCTCAAGCTCACACACTTTCACCTTTTCCTGAACACTACTGAAAATTCAGTATTTAGTGCTGTGGAGTAACAGAGCACACTGACATGAGAAACGTCCTGCTGCTGCACTGATGATTCTCCTCAGCAAATTACTTTTAATTACTCCTGTTCAAGTAATTAAACAATAAATAACAATCATTTATAGACAGAGACATTTTTTTAAATGGTTATGAACACATCTGTATCGCTCAGCTCACACACGCAGCATTAGTGTATAGTAGTGTAAAGTCTTTACTAATCAAACTAGCAGCATTTGTTATTCAGCTAATAATTAACTATAAATGCCGCTAGTTTGATTAGTAAAGACACGAGTGTTAGAGAAGTATCTATAAGATGATCTCTGCACTGTAATGAGAGCAGTGACTACTTCATCTCTCTCCCTCCTGTCACTGGTGAAGTGTATTTAATTTATTCAGGAATGTGTGCTGTGAGGAATTGGCACGAGACGTCTAAACAGTGCCTCCGAACCCGGACCATAAGAGGCTCTTTGCTTTTCAAACTGTGACCAATCACCTGAAAGAGGAAGTAATGCTAATGCTAAAGCTAAAACCTCAACAAACATTAAACACCAATCCAATCCACACACTGAACACCGATCTAATTAAACCCAAACACCAATTTAATCCAGACACTAAACACCAATCCAATCCAAACTTTAAACACAAATCCAATCCAAACACTAAATACCAATCCAAACTTTAAACACCAATCCAATACAAA
>JAAIIK010000099.1:5062633-5075891 GCA_014706435.1 Silurus glanis
CAAACTTTAAACACCAATCCAATCCAAACACTAAACACCAATCCAAACTTTAAACACCAATCCAATCCAAACATTAAACACCAATCCAATACAAACACTAAACACCAATCCAATCCGCTTCACACATTCACTTTCTCGTGCGCGTGCCTGACCCGCTGGGTGGTGGAGAGTTATGCGCATGCGCTGTGGCGTCCATGCTGCGGTGCGCTGGCTGCCAAGGAAACGCGCGCGCGCGTGCACGCGGAGGAGGCGCGCCCCCTCCATCTGATCCTCAGCAAATCCGCTCCTGATCTCATCATCACCGGGTCTGTCTTCACCTGGAACCATGGAGAAGGTCCTCCACACAGACTGGAGCTCGTGAGGAGTTTTCCACCCAAAACCTGATGCTTCTGAAGGAGATATAAATATAAATATATATATATAAAGAGAGAGAGAGAGAGAGAGAGAGAGAGAGAATCACAGCTGCCGGTGAGTAACAGATGATTTTTCGGCTCTTTGATTTTGCATTTTAAACCGAGTTTTCATTCGTCGTATTTAATTGTCGGTTTATGACGTCATGCTTGTGATAATAAGGGGGGGGGGTGAACGTGTCTGAGAGAGTAGTATCTTGATCTGTAGCGTAGAGTCAGTGACGTAATGGCTAATCTACATTAGTACATCATCATCATCACCATCATCTATATCATTACCATCATCATCATCATCACCATCAGCACCATCACCATCATCACCATAATCATCATCATCCTTCTCCTCATCCTCCTTATCACCATCATCATCATCATCATCATCACCATCATCATCGTTACCATCATCATCACCACCATCATCACAATAACAATCATTATTCTCCTCATCAGCATCAGCATCATCATCATCATCACCATCATCATCATCAACATCACCATCAGCACCATCATCATCACCATAATCATCATCCTTCTCCTCATCCTCCTCATCATCATCATCATCATCATCACAATCATCATCATCGTCACCATCATCATCACCACCATTATCACAATAACCATCATCAATCTCCTCATCATCATCATCATCACCATCATCGTCATTACCATCATCATCATCATCATCATCATCATCACAGTCCTGAGTGTAAATTCAACCCTCAGTATTATTTATGTAAATATATATTTCATGTAGAATGCAGTATTTGATTTTGTTTACATCACGTTACACTTGTTAAATATAAACATTATTTTTGTCCAAATCTTTTCACTTGGATAAATGTGTCTTTAAAGAATTTTCTCAAATATAGTTTCAAGGCGTTTAATAAAAATAATACATATTTGATGTAAGTGAGAGATTTTAAATCAGAAAGAAAAAATAAAAGCTGTTTATTTTTTTGATTAAATTACTACAGAGATGTGAATCACTCGACCTGCCGCAGGTAACGCTTATGCTAGTCATGATATGCTAACATTAGCTGGGTTGTATTTTGCAGCTAGTTTTAAACAGTTATCAGACATGTGTGAGACGTGAGAGACATGTGAGAGATGTGTGAGAGACATGTGTGAGATATTTGAGAGACATGTGAGAGACATGTGTGAGACGTGTGAGAGACGTGTGGGAGACATGTGTGAGAGATGTGTGAGAGACGTGTGGGAGACGTGTAAGAGACACCTGTGAGAGACGTGTAAGAGACATGCGTGAGAGACGTGTGATTGGCTAAATGCTTAAATCGATTTATTTTCCATGAGAATCCTGAACACATCATGTTTATCATTTTAATAAAATATGTATTTCTGTGATTTAAAATAATATTTATTAAAATCTCAACGTTATTCTGGCAAAACTGTGCATTTATTAAACACAGTGAAAATAAGTTTAGGAGAAGGTGTATAGAATCTGCATATAGAAATCAATCAAATGAAATTAATGTAGTTTTGTGAGCTCACAGTCTTCTCAGCTTTATGCTTGTGGTTTCTCAGCTTTATGCTTGTGGTTTCTCAGCTTTATGCTTGTGGTTTCTCAGCTGGTTTCTGTTGGAGAAGCTACAGGTTATGCTCCATTCAGTGCTGTCTACCTTTAACTGTGATGAATCTTTCCTGAAGGATTAATGTACTTGAATATTCATAAATATTACAGCAGGTCCTCTTGATAAATTCACGACTGTACAGATGTGAGACTGCAGCATAACCTCCATAAATAATTTACTCTAACACAACAGGAATTCAATCAATCCTGTATCTGAGCATGGCATAGAAAAGCCCCCAGAGATCACGTTCTCCAGAGGTATGGGTCATGAAGAGAAAAAGGAAGTGCAGGAGAGGGTGTGTGTCAGCTAAAATCAGCTGTTCAAATGTTTTTACTCTGGACTCATCATCACCATCATCATCATCATCACCATATCCATCATTCTCCTCCACCTCATCTTCATCACCACCATCATCATAACCATCATCATCATCACCATCATCCTCCTCCTCCTCATCTTCTTCATCATCATCATCATCATCATGTTCATGCTGAGAAAGTTTTGCTGAAATTTAGTCTAAACTTTTAGACAGAACTGTATGGATTTTTATTAATGAAGCACTTTAATCAATACGCAGCAGATTTACACATTGATGTAATTAGATGTGTGTGTTTACAGTATTAGATGAAAATAGTAAAGTTACAGTGAGCTGTGATTCAGTCTGTGTGTAGAACATGTTTCTCAAACTTCCACTTTCACTTCACCCACTTCTGGATTATTTCTGTGTATAATTTCAGTAAAGTGTGTTCATGTGACCGGATCATGAACCTGGCTCCAGGAACGCTCTCCAACTGGAAACCTGAGTCACAGCTTATTACTCCATCAGTGAGATGAAGGAAGGAGATGTAGAGTGGAGTTCAACAAAGTTTTCTTTTATAGTCCATTTTACTCACATTCAATTTGGGGAATATTTTTTACTAAACACAGGTCACTTCATTCATTCATCCATCCATCCATCCATCCATCCATTCATTCATTCATTCATTCATTCATTCATTCATTCATTCATTTATCCAATTATTTATTCATTCATCCATCCATCCATCCATCCACCCATTCATTCATTTCACAGCATTAATTAATTTAATAATTCATTCATTCTGCACTGTTTATTAATGTCACATATTCACTCATCTGTCGATCAGTTAATTCATTCATTCATCATCACTAAGGTCTTTGTAGTGATCTACACATTACACAGGCATCACTCCATCAATACACATGAAGATGAACCATAATACTGTATTAATCATTCTAAACTATATTAAGGTGAAAGTTTAGAGATTATTATTAATAATAATCACAATAATATAAACACTTTGTCCGCTGTAGTACAGTGAGTTAACAGGAGTCTGTGGTTGCTAAGTAACAGAACACACTGAGTGGAAGGTTTAGTGTAGTACACACACGTACACTGTTTATCTGAGATTTCTGAAATACACTTTAATATGGCTCGGCCAATCACAGTTCAGATTTTATAATAAAACTGCGTTATTTCTGTATGATGATTAGAGGATTTGATTTGCAGGATTTGTGTAGTGGGTGTAATCAGTTGTGGTGTAGCGTGTGGAGGTTCACATCTCTTTCAGTTCAGTCTCCACCTCTCCTCCTCACACCATCACATCACCAAGCAACCACACGGAGGGGAGACCTCACACGTTACCATGGAGACGGGCCCTCTGTCCAGGGCTGATAAAGTCTGTACACAAACACACACACACAAATACACACACACACACACACACACACACACACACACACACACACACACGCGCGCACACACACACACGCGTGTGCATATATATACATTCACACACAAACACACACACACGCACATACATGCACACACACATACACATATATAAATATATACATACAATTTAATTCAGATACTGCGGCGTGAGAGCGTTAAGTGCTTTATACGTCAGTAGTAGTATTTTATAATCAGTGTGAGATGTAATTGGGAGCAGTGTAGATGATTAAAACAGGGCTGATGTGCTCATATTTTCTAGATCTAGTGAGGACTCTTGCTGCTGCATTCTGAACTAACTGAAGCTTATTTCTGCACTTACTCCAACACCCAGACAGTAAAGCGTTACAGTAGTCTAATCTAGATGTTACAAAAGCATCTACTAGTTTTTCTGCATCCTGTAACGACATCATATTTCTAATTTTAGCAATATTTCTAAGGTGAAAGAAGGAGATCTTGGTGATATTCACGTGAGACTCAAAGGAAAGACTCGGGTCAATAATCACACCAAGGTCTTTGACAGCCGTACACGCTGATACAGAAACACCATCCAGAGATGCTACGGAATCTGAAAGTTCACTTCTAGCTGCATGTGGTTCTAGTAAAAGTACTTCTGTCTTATCTGAGTTGAGCAAAAGGAAGTTATCAAGCATCCACTGTCTAATGTTCTTTACACACTCCTCAACATTGTTAAGCTGATCTCTCTCATCTGGCTTTGCTGAAATATACAGCTGTGTATCATCAGCATAGCAATGGAAGCGAATACCATGTTTATGAATAATTTCACCCAGAGGCAGCAGATAGAAAGAGAAAAGCAGTGGGCCTAAGACAGATCCTTGTGGAACACCAAACTTTACCTCAGAGAGTGTGGAGAACTCACCATTTACATCAACAAACTGATAGTGATCAGTCAGATAAGACCTGAGCCAGGAGAGAGCTGTTCCCTTTATTCCAACAACGTTCTCCAGTCCAGCAAGCAGGAGATTATGATCAATGGTGTGAAAAGCTGCACTGAGGTCGAGCAAAACAAGTAAAGAGACAAAACCCTGATCAGAGGCCAATAACAGGTCATTTACCACCTTAACTAGCGCCGTCTCTGTGCTATGATGAGGACGAAATCCTGACTGATACATTTCATAAATGTTGTTCCTCAGTAGATGTGAGCAGAACTGCTGTGCTACAACCTTTTCTAGAATCTTGGAGATAAAGAGGAGGTTTGATATTGGACTGTAGTTGGACAGCTGACAGGGTGAAGGTCAGGTTTCTTAATTAGGGGGTGGATAACTGCAGTTTGATGGAAGAGTTTATTATTTTTAAAACAGGTTCATTTCCCTCTGGAATGATCTGTTTGAGGAAACTTGTAGGCGAGGGATCGAGAATGCAGGTTGATGATTTTGATGAGGAAATAAATGAAATGAAGTCGTTCTCTTGAATAGGAGTAAAACTTTGTAATTCTACAGGGTTATTTATAAAATAGTTTGGATTTATTTTAATAGTGTGGATTTTTTTTGCCTGATGCCTGGTGGAGAAACATGCTGATCAGCAGCACTAAGAGATTTTCTAGAACTCAGGAGATTCTCCTTCCATGCTATTTGAAATACTGTCAATTTTGATTGATGCTATTTACGTTCTAATTTCTGAGTGGTCTGTTTTAAGGTGCGCGTATGATCATTATACCACTGTGCTCATTTTTTCTCCCTGATTAATCTGGTTTTAAGGGGAGTTACATCATCTAGGTTAGATTAAATTAGGTTCTATTAGATTAGATTAGATTAGATTGTGCAGGGTACATGTACAGAGCCAATGAAATGCAGTTCGCATCTAACCAGAAGAGCATAAGTGGCCTATTTACAATAGATAACAGAAGATAAATAGTGTATGAGGTTTATAAATACAGGTGTGAGGGGGATTCATGTAGAGAAGGTGCAATAGGTAATAATATATGGTAAATATAGTAATATACAATATACTGTGCAAAGATTATGCATAGAAGATAATATACTCAAATGACATGATATAATTATGTAAAAGTATGAATGAATGTATGATGCAGTATATACAGTATAAATATCGGTGGAATGTACAGTAGAGCAAATGTAATTAAAGGATGTTGCGAAATAAATATAAAATAAAAAAAAGAAAGAAATGTATATTGGTGTCAGAGAACCACCAGCCACGCCCCCCTCAAACTCTCAACACTTTTCTCCCTCCTATTTATTACCCGCACCGTTTTCCCATCATGAGGTCCTTTTTAAAGAGCGCCCTCTCCATTCACTCAACGTCCGATCTCCCGCACACTTTCCCCAGATCACCCGGACTCCTTACTGCTCCATGCTTCCCTGTGCTCCTCGTTTCGCTCGCTCCAGTTAAGTTCTTTGTTCTTTGCACTCTAGTTTCATAGTTTCTGTTTGTTTGACTTTTGTAGGTTCAATAAAACTACACTTTGTTTTACTCCCGGTTTCCGCTGCCTGGTGATTCATGATAAGTGGATAAGCAATGCAACATACACAGAAAATCACAATGCAGTAATGAATCAGCTGTTCAGTGCAATGAATAATACACATCCCTGAGGAACCCCAGTGCTGAGGGTGAGACTGGAGATGGTGTTCAGTCGGACAGACTGTGGTCTGTTCAAAGGAAGTCCAGGGTCCAGTTGCAGAGATGTGTGCTGATATCAAGCTGTTTCAGCTTCAATATTAGCTTGGAATTGCTAACGGTGTTAAAATCTAAGATGAAATCAACAAACAACATCCAGGCATAAGTGTTGGGGTTGTCCAGGTGAGTCAGGGCAGAATGAAGTACTGTGGAAACTGCGTCCTCTGTTGACCTATTTGGGCGACGGCAAATTGGTATGGTCCAGAGTTGGTGGCAGACGGGCTTTAAGGTCGGTGAGGACCAGACTTTTGAAGCACTTTGCGATGACAGGGGTGAGTACAACGGGACGAAAATCACCCAGTTCTGTAGTAGCAGAGTGTTTTGGCACTGGCACGATGGTAGCAGCCTTAAAGCAGGTGGGGACAGTTGTTTGGGCCAAGGACAGATTGAAGATGTCCGTGAAGACTTCAGCCAGCTGCTCCGTGCATGCTCTTAGAACACTGCCAGGGATGCCGTCAGGGCTACTTCCCGTGCGTTCACCCTGCCCAGGGGAGCACACACTTCAAAGGTGTAGAGTGTGATCGGCTGCTCACCTGGTGATAGCTCTGCCTTGAGCATGGGCTCCATGTTCCCCTTTTTAAAACGAGTGAAGAAGAGGTTAAGCTTTTGAGTCAGGGAGCGAAGCAGAACTGGTTGGTGGTGCCCCTCTGGGTGGTTTGAGGTCAGTGATGGCCTGAATCCCTTGCCACATGCATCGGGGTACAGCAGAGTTAAAGTAATCCTCGATCCGCTGTTTGTATACATGTTTGGCTTTGCAGATTCTCCTCCTCACATTGGCCCTAGTGACCCTGTAGGCCTCCCGGTCTCCAGACCTGAAGGCTGGGTTGCACGCTTTGAGCAGAAGATGGACCTCCCCGTTCCTCCAAGGCTTCTAATTGGGGAACACTATGATGTTCTTTTGTGTGGTCATCCGATCCACACACCTGTTGATGTGGTCAAGATCAGAGTTTGTGTAGATTTTGATGTTGGTGACTGAGTCAGTGGTGGCCTGTGCACCAAATTCACTCCAGTCTGTGTGTAAGAACTGCTGCTGGAGAGTGGCGTCAGCCCCATCCAGCCAGACTTTAACAGTCCTGCGCTCCTCCTCTGTTCTTACCCGTGCATGCTGCTTCTCTATCAGCCCAGAAAATGGTGCACCCTTCGAGCTCCAGCACGCTGTTTGGGATGCCTATGTTGAGCCAAGTTTCCGAGAAGACCATGATGTTGCAGCCAGTAATACATTTTTAGTTTCATATCCTGAGTTCATCCATTTTGTTCACCAGGACCTGAACATTTGTGAGAAAAATACTAGGAAGCATTGTTCGAGATGGGTTTAACCTTAGCTTAGCCTGAAGTCCTTCATGATTTCCTTGTTTATGTTTACGGTCTCTGTGCTGGCACTGGACAGTTCCGGTCAGGATATAGGGCTCGCTGTGCTGCAACTTCCTTACGAGTTCTGGTGGCATCTGTTCAAAAGTGAAAATTAAGCCTGAAACAGAGTTTGTGCAGATATGACCAATATCCAAGAGTGACTGTCTGTCAAATGTTATACTCGCATAATTGAATCGTGCGAACACGCAGGAGAATAGTGTGTAAATAAGCACAAATACGGCAAATCTTGAGAGACGCTGATGCCGCCTCACGATGTGTATGTGCTGCCATCTTGGTCACCCGGAGTGTAACGGAGTGTAAAGTGTAGAGTGTAACGGAGCGTTGATTCTAGACATAGAAGTAGCTGGATTTGTAATGAAATCTGCAAATTCTACGAGAAAATCAAAGTCGGGCCCCTGGGGGTCTATAAATAAATAATTAATTGACTGGCTTGGTGTAAAGAACTTCAAATTTGTTACAGTTGTGTTTAGGTTTTTTTTTTTTTTTTTTTTTTAAATACACATACACACACTCACACACACATACACACACTCTGCACTTTATGTAGCTTTGTGTTGTAGCTCTAAGTTGTTTAGTGTAGCACCAGGGTTCTGGAGGAACATTGTCTTGTTTTTACTGTGTACCACTGAGTATAGTAGAAATGACAATAAAAGCCTCTTGACTTGATTTAAAATACACACACACACACACACACACACACACACACACACACACACACACACACACACACACACTTATACACATACACATTTACACACACTTACATATACTTATACACATTTACACACACACACACACACACACACACACACGTACACATACACACACACTCACATATACACATACACTCACACACATACAGACATGCACTTAAATATACACATATACACACACTCACACATGCGCACACACACACACACACACACACATACACACATTCACAAACACACACACACCCCCCAAAGGTGTTCCATCACACCATCACAGTTCATTGGAAGAAGGTAGAAATATCACTGATGGAGTGTAGCCTAGGAGAACCTGTTGCCATGACAGCTGTGGTGCAGGAGGAACTGCTGCTATAGCAACCAGAAACAGAACAGTTTTTTATAAGCCATTATGGTTTAAGAAACAAGACTCTACACACACATTTTTATTTTATTTTAATTTTAACACCCAGGTGTGTGTGTGTGTGTGTGTGTGTGTGTGTGTGTGTGTGTTTGCAGCCATGCCCCTGGTGAAGCGGAGTATTGAGCCCAGGCACCTGTGTCGAGGAGCTCTTCCTGAAGGAGTGACCAGTGAGCTGGAGTGTGTGACCAACAGCACCCTCGCAGCCATCATCAAACAGCTGGGAGGACTCAGTAAGCAACACACACACACTTTTAATTAATCCCTGATTAAAAATCCAGAGGTGATGGTGGTGAGCTAAAACTCCCTGAAGTAATGTGAGCAAGAAACCTTGGGAGGAACCAGACTCCAGATGGAACTCATCCTTACCTGGATCACAGTGGATATCACACATCATCTCTCTGCTATCTGAGAATCCTGTTACAGGTGTAAAGAGAGAGGAGGAGGAAAAGTGATGATCTCAGCAGCATTGGAGGCAGGAACTGCTTCCAGGCAGAGCAAATTCCACATCCTCAGGAAATAAACAACTAAACACCATTCTAACAGTCCATTCAATTACAGTCATGGCCAAAATTGTTGGCACCCCTGAAATTTTTCCAGAATATTTCTGTGACAAATCAAGTATTTCTCACAGAAAAGTATTGCATTAACATGTTTTTCTATACTCATGTTTATTTCCTTTGTGTGTATGGGAACAAAAAACAAATTTGACAATGTCACAAAACTCCAAAAATGGGCTGGACAAAATTATTGGCACCCTTAACCTAATACAGTGGTACTGTAATGCGAGAAGCTGAGGCGGAAGCCAGAGTAAAGCAAAACAATGTTTAATGTCAAATCCCAGGCAAGTCAACACAAACACATGCAAAAGGTGATATCCAGTGGTGCGCTCACCGGAGCGCGGCCCACAGAGTCCCGAACCGCATGCAAGGCGGGTCGTGAAGAATAAACCCGATGGTGCGTGAAGGGAAGCGCGGAGCTGAGCGAACCGGGGAAGCGTAACGCAAACCCAAACGAAGGGAAACAACACACATGTAAGAACAATAACCGACGAGGAGTGTGTGAGAAGCGAGTGACTATATAGGCGGTGTGATGAGTGTGTGAATGAGCCTCAGGTGTTCTCCATGAAGCCCGATTGCGAGCAGCTCCGTGCGGGCGGGGCACACAGGAGAGAACACCTCAGGAGAGAGGTGCTTCGGGGAATGCCGAGGTTTGACAGCCGCCGAAGGGGGCGTGGCAGGGGGATTCCTGACAGGTACCTGGACCTACGAGAGCATTAATTTACGAGTTTTCTGAGATACGAGTGGTCACTCGGTCGATTTTTTGCTTTGTTATGCGAGCTAAAAATTGAGGTACGAGCTCGAGACGCCGCTGCTAGATGGCGAAGCGAAGCCAGAAAGCGAAGATTGTGACAAAAATTAAGATAAGCAAAGAAGAAAAAGTAAAAAATGAAAAGTTTAGGGATACGTAGTGTACAGGAGTGATAGAGAGAGTAGCAAAAAATCGAGTTTTCCCTCCGCCTCCGCTTATCGCCTCTACCAGGACTCTCATATTGGAAGGGTGCCTTTTCCCAACAGCAATTTTAAGATCTCTCCACAGGTGTTTAATGGGATTTAGATCTGGACTCATTGCTGGCCACTTCAGAACTCTCCAGCGCTCTGTTGCCATCCATTTCTGGGTGCTTTTTGAAGTATGTTTGGGGTCATTGTCTTGCTGGAAGGATCTCGGACGCAAACCCAGCTTTCTGACACTGGGCCCAACACTACGCCCCAAGAGGCAGCAAAACAACCCCAAAACATCTTTGAACCTCCACCATATTTGACTGTAGGTACTGTTTTCTTTTCTTTGTAGGCCTCATTCTGTTTTCGGTAAACAGTAGAATGATGTGCTTTACCAAAAAGCTTTATCTTGGTCTCATCTGTCCACAAGATGTTTTCCCAGAAGGATTTTGGCTTACTCAAGTACATTTTGGCAAACTGTAGTCTTGCTTTTTTATGTCTTGGTGTCAGCAGTGGGGTCCTCCTGGGTCTCCTGCCATAGCGTTTCATCTCATTTAAATGTTGACGGATAGTTGGCGCTGACACTGATGCTCCCTGAGCCTGCAGGACAACTTGAATTTCTTTGGAACTTGTTTGGGGCTGCTTATCCACCATCCGGACTGTCCTGCATTGCAACCTCTAATCAATTTTTCCTCTTCCGTCCACACCCAGGGAGATTAGCTACAGTGCCATGGGTTGCAAACTTCTTGATAATGTTGCGCACTGTGGACAAAGGCAAATCTAGATCTCTGGAGATGGACTTGTAACCTTGAGATTGTTGATATTTTTCCACAATTTTGGTTCTCAAGTCCTCACACAGTTCTCTTCTGCTCTTTCTGTTGTCCATACTTCGTGTGGCACAAACAATACAAAGACTAAGTGAACTTCTCTCCTTTTTATCTGCTTTCAGGTGTGATTTTTATATTGCCCACACCTGTTACTTGCCCCAGGTGAATTTAAAGGAGCATCACATGCTTGAAACAATCTTATTTATCCACAATTTTGAAAGGGTGCCAATAATTTTGTCCAGCCCATTTTTGGAGTTTTGTGTGACATTATGTCCATTTAGCTTTTTTCCCCTCCCTTTTTTTGTTTTGTTCCAATACACACAAAGGGAATGAACGTGTGTATAGCAAAACGTGTTAATGCAATACTTTTCTGTGAGAAATACTTGATTTTCTGTAAAAATTTCAGGGGTGCCAACAATTTTGGCCATGACTGTATAATAGACATATTATAGATATATATGTATGAATCGGTGGTGGAAAGTCCACATGGTCGACATTCTCACCGCTGATCTGATTTTGATCAAATCCACATATTTACATATATCAGTGTTCAGTGTAGAAATCTTTCCTCTTTTTGTGATCAGTTCAGAAACACTTCACATATTTTACATTCATGAACTTAAAACATTCTCTGGAGGTTCCAGGTGATGCATCCATCACCGAGCTATTGTGTAGATCAAACTGGTACACATGGAACAGCCATAAAAGTATAACCACCTCCCTAATATTTTGTTGGTCTCCTTTTGCTGCTAAAACAGTTGTGACCCCTCGAGCATCAACAGCATGAACTTCTTCAGCAGTTTGAGCTACAGGAGCTCGTCTCTTAGATCGGAACCACAAGGACCAGCCTTCACTCCTCACGAGCATCAATGAGCCTCGTCCCCCACGACCCTGTCGCCGCTTCACCACTGTTCCTTCCTTGAAGCACTTTTAAGAGTTACTGACCACTGCAGACCAGAAACATCCCACAAGAGCTGAAGTTTTGGAGACGCTCTGTTCCAGTCGTCTAGACGTCACATTTTGTGACTCCTCAAATCCTTAAGCCCATTTTTTCTGCTTTTAACATCAACTTTGAGAAGGAAATGTTCACCTTCTAATAAATAAATCCACCCACTAACAGGAGCCATGATGAAGATCATCAGTGTTCTTCACTTCACTGCTCAAAATGTTCTAATGTCAGAATTTTATGTTAATGTTGTCATAATGTTATAATGTCAATGTTATTTACATGTGCTGTATTTAGCAGACGTCTGTGTGCGACGTACAAAAGTGCTTTGAGTCTCAATCAATGAATAAATCTGCACTGGTGCACTTACAAACTAAATAAATCAGATAAATCAGAATATAACTCTTGAATTCTACAAGGCAAACTTGGAAAGTGCTAATTTAAGTGTTTCAGGAAGATGAAGGTCTTCAGTCGTCGCTTGAAGATAGTCAGGGACTCTGCTGTACGACATCTAGGGGAAGTTCATTCCACCACCTCGGTGCCAGAACAGAGAAGAGCCTTGAAGTGTACTTACCTCTCATTCTGAGAGAAGGTGGTACCAGTGGAGCAGTGCTGGAGGATCTCAGACAGCGTGGTGCAGTGCGAGATGTGATGAGGTCTCTGAGGTAAGATGGTGCAGGTCCATTTTAGGCTCCATTTTAGGCAAGCATCAGTGTTTTGAATCTGATACGTGCAGCTACTGGAAGCCAGTGGAGGAGCAGCAGTGGGGTGATGTGGGAGAACTTGGGCAGATTGAACACAAGCCGTGCAGCTGCATTTTGGATAATTTGCAGTGGACGAATAGTGTTCAGGGGAAGACCTGCCAGCAGAGAGCTGCAGTAGTCAAGTCTCAAAATCACAAGAGACTGAAGAAGCACCTGGGCAGCCTGTGTGGACAGAAATGATCAAATCCAAAGAAGAAAGATGAAGAGAAGAAATCGACAAGAACGAGCCACATTAGCAACATGTTATAATGTCATAATGTTATAATGTCAATGTCTGTGTGTGTGTGTGTGTGTGTGTGTGTGTGTGTGTGTGTGTGTGTGT